>CM047807.1:14023825-14623825 GCA_026214975.1 Gentiana macrophylla | reverse complement strand
AACCAATAGATACATGACATGTTGTAAAAATATGCTTAAAAGGTTTTAAGAAAATGAATATACGAAGGATCAAAGTGCAAATATGAAACAATGAGGATAAAAATGAAACAAAAGGGATTAAAATATAATTAACCCTAGATATAGAAGGATCATAATAACAGAATATATATCATAGTTGGTAAACAGTATATGCATATATAACTTGGTAATAAGGATAAATGTATGAACAAAACAAACTCATTTACCTTTTTTATTTTTTCATAAATTATCTTCCTTCCTGTGTCATTAAAACTCTGGCGATAAGTTTTAAGGCAACATAAAAAAGCTCTGGCGTTCTAGGGTTCCCACCTTGAGCGCCGCCGCCATCACCTCGTCGAATCCAAAATCTGCCGAAGATGGAAACCATGTCCGTCGATCGGAGTCAGGAGGAGGCAGACCTGTTTCGCCGCTCTGTCGAGAGACAGAAAGGTGGGAAATTACACTCACAGTCGTCGATCTGGCACAACTCTAGTGGAGTCATGTGGTAAAGGGCAGATTCTCCGACACTAGCATACATATCGGAGAATATGAAGATGATGCAGAGATGCCGGAGTACAAGGATGTGTTTGACAACCTTATTGGACCAAAAACCGATGAGGACGCTCTAAGAATCCCTCTTGATGAGTCCATTGACATGTGGAGACCATGGAGAAAAGAACTTATCATCAAGCTCCTAGGCAATTCAATCACCTACCGATTCCTTTGTCAGAGTCTGTCCAAATTGTGGAAGCACCAAGGCAGAATTGAAGTTAGAGACCTTGAGCACGGGTTCTATGTTATGCGATTCACAAGGAAGGAAGATTATGAAATTGCGTTAGAAAACGGCCCTTGTGTGATTATGAGGCATTGCCTGGCCGTCAGAAAGTTGAAACCGTTCTTCCAACCGGAGCAGGAAAAAATCACAACCACTTTGGCCTGGGTAATATTTACGAGCCTTTCCCTATAGATATTTTGAGAAAAAACTATTAACGAAGCTTGGGAATATGATGGGTAAAGCTATCAAAATTGACCCAACAACTTCTACAAATAGTAGAGGTCATTTTTCCAGAGTTTGTGTGGAATTGGATCTAGAACAAAGATTAAAATCCTCTGTGGTAATTAATGGTCTAAGGTACAAGGTAGAGTATGAGGGGATCCAACAAATTTGTTATGGCTGTGGGAAACTTGGTCTTAGAAAGAAGGATTGCCCTAATCTCCTTGCTGAAACAGAGGTGAATAATGCAGCACCGGCAGTAGAGAAACTGAAGCCCGAACCGCAAGGACCAATGGCTGAGAATCCTTACGAGCCATGGATGATAGCCTCAAGAAGGAGGAAGTTGACGCCATCCAGAAACAAAACGATTGCAACTCTGGTGATAGAGAGTAGACCTGTAGAATCTGAGCAAATCCATGCACCTCAACTGGGGGGTCCAGGTTTGATATTCTCATTGAGGAAAATAACAAAAAACCTTAGGCAAAAGAAATGGATGATGTACGTGCTGTGCTAAGGGAGCTGAGAGAAAGTGTGAAACATGGGGAGCCACAAGGTGGGCAGGTAATAACAAAAGAAGTTCATAAATCCACGTCCTAACGGACTAATAGTAAGAACAAGCAATCGGAGGTAGGGGAAGCAGTAGAGGGAAGCAAGGAAGTAAGAATCTTAAGGGAGGTGATATATTGGTGCACAATGCACATGATTTAAGCAAAATAAAGGAGCACAACAATGAGCTGGGAGCTCAGGGATAGCAGATGAAACCAACTTCCACCTCAAGAAAGACTTCATCAGCACGAACCGCATTTTTCGACATGTCCAACGCCTCCAAGAGACATTTGGACCAAGGTGATAAAGTTTGTCTTGCCAGACCTGTTAATGTTGATTCCATGATGCCATCCCAGCAATCCGGAGACCATATCAAGACTCATCCGCCGGATTTTGGACAATTGGCTACAAACAAAGGTATTTCCGGGGTGAAATCTAGGCTGAATCCGTTGTTCGAAGTGGGTTGGGAGACCAACCACTCCTAGCTAGCTCATCAACTTTAATTTTCTATGAAGATTTTAGAATGGAACTGTCAAGGAACTTTGTTTAAATTTTGTTTACAGTAATTTTTTTGCTATTTCCTTTGTTAGATGTGGACATTCCACTTTTGGCTATTCCACTTTATCTATAATAAAAAAAAAAATATCTCAAAAAAAAAAAAAAAAAAAAAAATCCCTGGTTCCCCTCATTGAATATTCCAATTTAGAGCAATTGTAATGACTTTAAAATGGAAGCCATTTAATACTCCGTCAATATATTTGGATATAGTTTATATTTTTCTTGTGTAGTAATAGCTTCAAAATAGATATAAATTTTTTTTGACTCCGCCTAGATGGACATCTATATATATATATATATCAATCTAGACTCCCATCCAATTTAAACAAGTCATTTTTTATGGGTATTTTTTATGTTCACATCAGTTTTATCTTTTTTTAATTTAATTTTTTCGTTTAGATGTTGTTTCATTATTTTGATTTTGCTTTTTTAATTTATAATGAATCTACTACGGGGTTGATTTGATTTAAACTACCACTCACATTTATTTGATGGTTTCCTCCAAAAAAAAAAAATAAAATAGACTCCATAATTTCAAAAGACCACTACAATTTCCCTTCAAATTGAGAATAATATCGTTTTTCTCTCCTTCATTACCTTTAAACACCCAAATCTATCAATTTTGGTCCAAAAGAAAACACACTTACATCACAAATACTGTTCAACATTAAGTGCTTTATTGGATTTGAAGAAATTCAAAATTGATCAAGAATTTGATTATAAACATAATCCTAGAACTATCAAGTTCACCAGGGAACAAGATTGATATCAATTGATCAAGAGAGTTCGTTTTTTTAAACAACACCATGAATTATAATAGTAATCAGTCGAATATTTTACTTCGACTAAATTCTACCTGCCTTTTATAGGCATAAGAACTCCTAAGAAAATAGGTAAAAATAGATTTAGGCTGACACTTTCTCCAGCATGTGTTTGATGTGTGTCTCCGAGAGATCCGTTACATATTTTGTCATCTTATAAGACGCTAAAACAACTACGATGAATCATTCATATTTTGCTGCCATTGAATTCCCCTTAATTATTTTCTTTACCATCATATTCTAGAGAACCCTTTTTTTCTTGATTGAAACAATTAAATAGTCATAATTCGAGCATTGTTCCAGAATAAAGCTGAAGTACTGGAATTGCAAGGAAAAAAAAAACCACAAGCATGGAACAACCGGGATTGAAAAAGCCATCAGTAACTCCTGGTGTGACTGCTGGGATGAATTTGGTAGACTCAAGGATCTTGGGTGGCCGGACTGGTGCAGGAGTGCAGGGACGAGGAGCAGCATCCGGTGGTGCCCTGCCGATAGTGAACAAGGCAGCAATTTCAGCTTTGACGGGCTCGACTCAGGCTGCTATTCCAGCTCATTCACAGAATTTAGACGAGACGGGCTTGGCGAATATTAACCCCGCCCAATGGCAGGGGATTTTAGTCTATTGAATGTCTCTAAGTCGCGTGATGGCTTGACTAGTAAATACTCGTGGATGATTGACACCGGGGCAACTCACCACGTGTCCGCTGACCGAAATTTATTTGTACAACTACGACCAATTGAGGATTGTCCAATTGGCTTACCGGATGGACGTTCCTCGTTTGCAACTCATTCGGGAATGGTTATTTTATCCGGGAATTTACGACTTTTGAATGTTTTATACGTACCAGGATTAAATTGTAACTTGATTTCAACGTCCCAAATTTTGGACGATCATAATTGCGTGATGCAACTCACCGGTCGTTTATGTATTTTGCAGGACCGAGTGACGAGGACACTGATTTGATTGGGTAAGCGTGTGGATGGACATTTTCTGTTTTTGGGAGTTCCAGATGTTCGAGTTATGGCAGTTGATGGTGGACAGACTGGAGATTTGTGGCATCGGCGATTATGACACCCATCGGAAAAGGTCCTTCGACAGGTGCCTAATATTTCTATTCCCAAACCTTTAAATAAAGATGGATGTGATATTTGCTTTCGGGCTAAGCAGCCCCGAGAACCTTTTCCCCTTAGTGAAAATAAAGCGAGCCGTATTTTTGAATTAATACATTGTGATTTGTGGGGATCCTATAGTTTGCCCTCAACGTGTGGTTCTTCGTATTTTTTGACTATTGTTGATGACTATTCCCGTTCGGTTTGGATTTATTTATTGTTGAATAAAATGGAGGTCAAGTCGGCTTTCATGGACTTTGTTGCTTTAATTTCTCACCAGTTCGAGGTTCAAATTAAACGGGTTCGCAGTGACAATGGGACAGAATTTAGACCTTTGCTTCCTTATTTTCGTAAAGAAGGTATCATCTTTGAAACGTCTTGTGTTAGTACTCCTCAACAAAACGGGAGGGTAGAACGGAAACACCAACACATACTTAATGTTGCGCGTGCACTACGTTTTGATGGACATTTGCCACTTAAGTTCTGGGGGGGGGGAGTTTGTTATGGTGGCTGCTTATATCATTAACCGAACACCCTCTAGTATTTTGAATTATAAAACACCTTATGAGTCTCTTTTTGGGAAAGAACCGGACCTTTTGATGCTTCGTATTTTGGGATGTTTATGTTATGCCCACGACCATCGCCACATAAATAAATTTGCTAGCCGGAGTCGTAAGTGCGTTTTCCTTGGTTACCCTTTCGCGAAGAAAGGATGGACTTTGTACGACCTAGATACGGAGGAGATTTTTGTTTCTAGAGATGTTAAATTTTTCGAACATGTGTTCCCATTTTCCCAACCGACCCCTAAATATGTAGTTCCCTATCCTTTGATTGAAGATGTTGGTATAGTGGACCATGAGTTTGATCTCTCTCCTACCGAGGAATCACCCTTGCCGTATCCTCCGATTGAGGGGGGGGACGGACGCTCTATTGAAACATATGATACTGGGGAAAATATAGTACCTTCACCACAACCTCGACATCCAGGTGGAGGCCCCGAAGAGTTAGGCAGGGGTCGGCGACAAAAGATTCCGAATTCGCGCTTTCAAGATTTTGTGACGCATACACTAATTGAACAGAAAATTCCTCCACGCTCTTCCGCTCCGTCAGTCTCCTCAGGTACTCCGTATCCTCTTATGCATTATATTATTGTGTCCGTCACCTCCTGGTGTCCGTCACCCCCCTGGTATTCGCCTTTTTTGTGATAGTCAATCCGCTTTGTTTATTGGACAGAACCCGGTCTTTCATGAACGTATGAAGTATATCGAGGCCGACTGTCATTTCGTACGTGATGCCATCACAGATGGTCTGATTCTTCCTTTTTACGTACCAACGAAACATCAATTGGCTGATATTTTTACCAAGGCATTAGGGCGACAACAGTTCGAGTTTCTACTGCGCAAGTTTGGCGTTCGAGACATTCACGCTCCCACTTGAGGGGGGGAGGGGGTATTACGATGTACCGATGTATTATTATTATGCATTATTATTTATTGTGACTAGTAAGGGTATTGATGTAATTGTAAGTAGACTTGGGAGCCCTGAGGCTAGCCTATAAATATTGTATATTTGGATTACGATTGAGAGATGAGATTGATTGATCGAAATTTGTCACACTATTCTTCCAAACTGTATCTTCATCAAACACAACTATCATTCTGCTATGCATTAGCAATTTGAACTCATCAATTCTTATGTGTTTAGGCTGCTTGAGTGTGTTGTTTGAGTTGCTTAAGTATGTTGAAATAGAACTAGAATGAATTAATCAATGTAATATCCCCTCCAGACGGGCTAGGAGAACTAAAAATGTTGATATAAGTAATCAATGAAGTATATTGTGAAGGATGAGCATATCTAGTGCCTTCGTAAGAATATCAACCAACTAATCCTGGGTTTTAACAAGAAGGAGTTTCAATAGTCCGGATTGCAAATTTTCTCTTACAACATGACAATCTATCTCTATGTGTTTTGTTCTCTCATGAATGACTAGATTGTGAGCTGTTCATTGCTCTCGTGTTGTCATAGTACGTAATAATAGGAAGGTTTATGTATATTTGTAGATCATTAAGAATGTAAACGAGCCATTGTAGCTCAAAAACTCCTAGGGCCATTTCTCTATATTTAGCTTTTGATGAACTCCATAAGAATTGGTTGTTGTTTTTTTATTTCCAAAAGACTACGGATTGTCCAAGGAACATACAATATCCTGCAATAGATATTCTTGTCTCATGAGATCCTCTCTAGTCTAAGTCTGTAAAGGTTGTTAGCTTGAGTGTTTTGTTTGATGAGTAGAATAAGCCTTGTGCTGATGAGGATTTGACATATCTCAAATCCATTTAGCTACTTGCATATAATTAATAGTAGGAGTGTCTAAAATTTGACGGAGTTGACTGAGTGGATATGATATGCATGGTCTTGTGATGGTAAAGTAGAGAAGTTTTCCGATCAAGCTTCTTACATTGTGTTGTCAGAAAATAGATCTGAGTCACCATGCTGTAAATGGTGCTTGGTTTGCATAGGAATTTTGTCTGGTTTACGATTTGAAAGCCATAAGTGTGCAACAGATTAAGTGCGTATTTTCTCTGACACACTGAGATTCCTTTTTAGGACCTTGGTACTTCTAGTCCTAGGAAGTACTTGAGTACTCCAAGATACTTTATCAAAATATCTTATGCAAATGTTCTTTAATCTCATAAATAAGTAACGTATCATTCTTATATAAGACAATGTCATCAACTTAAGCAAGCACAATATGAAAAACTTCCTTGAGCATTTGGTAAATAAGATATAATCGTTTTTGATTGCTGAGGTAAGCTTAGAGTTCCATTGTCTTTTGGCTTGTTTAAGTCCATGTAAGGACCTGACAAGTTTACAGACTTTATTTTCTTCCTATATAGAATCCTTGAAGAGGTGTTATGTACACTTCCTATGTCAGATCCCCTTGTAAATGAAGCCTGTTTACATCTACTTGACGAAAAATTAAGTTTTTCAATAGAGGATATAGCTAATAACAGCCTAATGATGTTCATTTTTGCCAAGGAGGTTTCTTCATAATCAATTCCAAAGGTTAGTGTGTAACATTCGGCAACAATTCTTGCTTTGTATCTTTCGATGAGTCATATGGTTTGTACTTTATCTTGTGCACCATTTTACACCCTATGGGCTCCTTTCTAGGTCGTAAGTCCACAATTTCCCAAGTCTAAGTGGTTGTAAGAGCATATACCACTTTTTTCATGGCATCTTGTCATTCTGTATGTAAAATATCATGATTGTATGTAATAGTTCTGTAACTTTATAAATAGCCATCACATAACTCTCGTTATTTCCATAAAGACGGATGTAATCAAGAACATTCTCTATATTATAGGGTGAAGTGCCTTTCACGTAATTGCAAACATATTCATTAAGATAGGAAGGTGGCTTTCATTGTCTCTCGGGTCTTCTAACCACATTGTTTGTGTTTTTGGATGCAATATGTGTATTAATATATCTATCTGTACTTGTACTACCTCTTCCTGAATTCAGATTTTTTTCGCATCCGTGTTGGGATTTTCATGATAGTGTAGTTTGTCTATTTTGTCATTCCCAGCTAAAATATAGAGGAAAAGTAAAGATAAAACTTCGGCAGAGGATTCAATATATCTCATGAAAGACAACATTCTCTGAGAAAAAGATATCTCTAGTGGTAGGTCATAAAGTGTGTAACCTTTCTAAGTACTTGCATGTCCTAGGTTGATGCATGGTTTCTCCATGGCATCAAACTTCGTCATGCCATTAGTCAAATAATAGGAAAAAAACTAAACGTCCAAAAACTTTAAAATCATCATAATTTCTTTATCATAAAATATATGATATGGAGATTGTTTGTAAAAAAGGTGTGGGAACCATATTGATAATGTTATAACGGATCGATCAGAAAGTGATGGTGATTGTGAGTAAAGAACATAAAACAAACAAACAAACAACAAGTACAGAAACAAGAAAAACACAGATTTAGTGTGGTTTCCGGCAATGTGCCTACTACTCCACGGACAAACGAGGATTATATTATTATCACAGAAAGTTACTATTATAGACAATATAGCTGGTATTTATAGGCCTTGGGAATCCAAACCAAACCAAACCACCTTAACAGCCAAACCATGTCATGACATAAATACCCTATAAGTAACTGATACAAAGACGGAAAAACCCACGCAGACATGTTCAGCAAGTTTGCCGAGAACCAACTCAGCATAGCAGATTCAACAGTTGATCATCATGTTGACTCCTTCAGCTGAACACCAGACTCAACAGTTGCTTCATGTTCTGCTGGCTAGAATAGGCTTCCATTCAGACTGAACTTAGCAACATGCTCAGCTGACCAAACCAGACTCAGCAGCATAGTTTAAGTCACCATTACAAATCTCCATCTTTACTTGAACTCCTTGCAGACTGACCAGAAACAGATTCACACCCAAGTGCCAGACATCCTCTTTGTCTTCCGAATTAAATAACTAAGTAGAACCCTCACTTCATCTGAGTATCCAAGATGCAGATTCACAACTTTGAACGTGCAGCAAGTCCAGGCACAACTGAAACTTTCCTCTTGGAACAGGTTTATTGAACATATCACCAGGATCGACATCACTGCTGATCTTTTCCACCTTAACCCTCTTCTCATTCCTCAGAAATTGGTACCTAACATCAATGTGCTTGGTTCTCTCATGATGAACTTGATCCTTAACCAAGCATATTGCACTGAGACTGTCATTATACACCTTAGCTTGATTTTGATGCAGACTTGGATCATTGACTAGCCTTTTTAACCAGATTGCCTATTTTGATGCTTATGTCAGTGCCATATACTTTGCCTCAATAGCAGATAATGTCATTGTTGCCTGTAAAGTTGCCTTCCAACTTACCACAAAACCACCCAAAGTAAACACATACTCAGTCACAGATCTCCTATTTTCCACATTAGCAAAATAATCAAAATTACAGTACCATGTAACTAAATATTGAGTGCCACTTCCCTAAATGAGTCCAATATCATATGTACCCTTAAGGTATCTAAACATCATTTTCACACCTTTCCAGTGATCCTTCCCAGGTTGAGTCATAAACATGATGACAACACTGACTGTCTGAGCCAAGTCAAGCATAACCATGACATATATTAGACTACCCACCGCATCAGCATATGGAACCCATGACATGTATTCTTCCCCTTCAGCTGTCTGTGGAGCAAATACAACAGACAGATGTGGATTTGGTGCCATTAGAGTGTTATAGGTTTGGCTACTAACATGCCAAACATGGAGAATATATTCTCAATATATCCTTGTTGAGACAAGAACAACTTCCCTTGCTTCCTATCTCTATAGAACTCCATCCCCAGAATTTTATTTGCATTCCCTAAATCCTCCATCTCAAATTCAGCTTTGAGAAGATTCTTCAGATCTTGAATGTCACACTTGTTCACTGTAGCTATCAACATATCATCGACATACAGAACCAGATAGATGACTGAACCATCCTACAACTTGTTATGATAAACACAACACTCATATGGTCTTCTGTTGTAGCCCAGCTGGATCATATAGCTGTCAAACTTCTTGTACCATTGCCTTGGGGTCTGCTTAAGTCCATACAAAGACTTCTTCAACATGCAAAACATACAGTTCCTTTCCAGGAACTTGGAAACCCTCCGACTTTGTCACGTATATTGTAATATTCCGATTTTCGTGAAATGCAGATGTGGCATTTTGTGAAAACGAAATATTATGTTCATCTTATTTTTGGGAATTAAAGTGTATATTGTATATATATGTTGAAATATATACATATATTTTGGAAAATCTGGGTATTTAATTGTAAGGGGTAATTAAGGAAAAAGGGAATAGGTTAATATTTTGGGATTTGTTATTTAAGGAAAATAAATCCCAATATTTCCTATAACCCATCAGTTTTCAGAATTGTTCCTACGTTCTTTGAAAAAGGCATGAGAAGCATTAGAGAAAGGGCTTAGAGATTTTTTCAACATTCTAAGGCAATTCTCAACCGTTTTCAGATTCAAGTAGAGTGCAGTGGAATCATCGTGAGGGGTGCGTCGTTTCAACATAAGAAAGTTGGAGTTTTCTTAAGGTATGATTTTCGAGCCCTAGATGTGTTTTTGAATGAGTTTGATGGTTTGAAACTCATGGTTTCGTAGTGTTGTTGTTTTAGAAGCACGTGATCGAATCTAATCTAAGTTTGGATTGATCAAATACGTTTTCTGTGGAAGAGGCTCGAGTATTGCTGCAGATTTTCGTAGCTTTGGACTTGGATTAGCTTGCTAAATGGTAAGAAGCTATTCCTAGGGATTAATTACGGTTGTAGGATTTATGTTGAGGGTTTGATGTGATTTTATGTTAGAAATTACACCTATATGTTGTTTAAGGATCAAGGGTTGTTATGGTTCATAAAAGTGGTGTTATTCTGATATTTTTCTGAGTATATTCATGTTGAACGTGTTTGGAATCGTGTAGAGATCGTAAGAAGTACAGAAAATGAGTTTAGGGTTTTATAATGTCGAATACGCACGCATTCACTGGAATGCGCACGCATTTGTGATTCAGGACGTTCAATCTTTTTTCACAGCAGATGCAATGCGCATGCATTCACTGGAATATGTACGCATTTCTGTTTCAGGATGGTCAGTTTTGCTCCCTGCATGGGCAATGCGCACGCATTGGCTGAACAGAAACTTTCAGCAAGTTTATGGTCGATCAATGCACACGCATTCCAGAGAATGCACACACATTGGCCCCAGTTTTTTTGAAAAAGTTGTTTTAAGTTATGGATGAGTTTTAAATGTTGTTTCATGATCCAATAACATTAATTAAACATGAACAAGCCTTGATTCAGTTTCTAATGCGTTTAGTTCCGGCACCGAATGTACTCTTCAAAAGAGTTGAAGTTCGGGACCTTTGGAAGGGCATGATAGGCTTGTGCTTTGGTGAATTAGAATTCATCAATGTCTGTGTACTTGATAGGATGTGGTGTCTAGTTGTCTAAGTGAGAGGAGTAGAGTCGTTATCGTGAGCTTTGCCTTGAAAACACTTAGGTGGCTAGTTAACACATAATAATTACATACGTGCTAGTAAAAAGATTAAATGTCATGCTATTCCTGGTAAGGCACTGATTCATATCCGTGATGTGGTATGTTCCAAAAGGTGAACAACGCTACGGGCTCAAAAGGCTGAAGGGTAGTGGAGGAAATTTATTGAACGTATACATATACCGGGGAGACCCCGGAGATATCGGTGTAAATCACCATTAGTTAGCAAGTATTCTTCAGGCTGATACACACCACGTGTAGTGCCTTTGAATAGTGACATAACACAGATAAGCTAGGTTAGAAACATATAGTCCTGACATGTTGATGGACATGCAATGAGCCCTAGATTGAGTCGGGTACATAATGATAACTGTTAATACTTATGAGTCTTGTACTAAACTCTTAATTAATTCATAGATTCTACCTTTTGCTGTGTACATTGTACTTACCTCAAAGCATGTTTTGTTATGTGTTTAGGGGAGAGAAGATGAACAGGTTGAACCAGAGTACGAGAAGGACTTTGATGACGACGTTTGAGGACGCCGATGTTGAAACATTTATTTTTATTCCTAGTTTTATGATACATTAGACTTGTTGTTCTTTTGAAGAACCTTGTTTTTCCTCTATTGCACTTTTGGTGGTTTTCGTACGTTATAAGTGTTTTTGGAATTTCGTTGTAATAAGTTACATTTCCATCTTTAGAATTTTGAGTTTCTATTCTTGGATGTTTGAAAAAAAAAACTAAGTCTTTTGCTTCCGTTTTGCTTAGCTCGATACGACGTAGTAGAGGCTTATGTATAATACAGGATTTATTTTATATTATACGTGCCGAAGGTTCTTTTTCCGGATAAGGACTCGGTGTCCGGGAATGGGGCGTTACATATATCTCTTTATCTATATCCCAATGTAAAAAGGTTGTCTTCACTAGCTGTTCAAGTTCAAGATTATGATGTGCCACTACTGCTAGTAACACCCAGATGAAAATGTGTCTGACCATTGGTGAGAATATCTCCTCATAGTCCACCCCCACTTTCTGTTTGGACTCTCTTGCAACTAAACATGCCTTATACTTCATGCCCTCAGCAGGTGATATTCCTTCCTTTTTCTTGAAGATTCATTTGTAGCTTACAACCCTATTATCCGTTTGTTTGATCAGATCGCAAGTCTCATTCTTCTGAAGTGACTCCATCTCATCTCCCATGAAAGCAAGCCATATGGAAGCATCTGAACATGTCACAACTTTCTTGTAAGTGTTTGGATTAGAACCATCCACTTCCTCAGCTACCTTAAGTGCATATCCAACCATATCCTCAAACACATACCTTCTGTTGAAATAGTGTCCTAAACCCAATCTGGTTGGACAGGATCCGACCGGGTCGGATCATTTATACTATTACTTTATGTTTATGCATATGATAAATGGCTAATATGTTATTATATATTTATTCGTTTAACGAACCAATTACGATACTGTTATATGATAATGTCCTTAGTGTCAAACTGTGAAAGAGAAACAATGATAGTGATTATGGTTGATGAGATCTCGACTCACTTTAATGGTTTGATACTTAAATGTCTCTAGTCGCATGTGCTATTAAATGAGACATTAATAGCACGATTACACTAGCACGTATTGGATGTCTTCTGTTTTATTGAAGATAGGGATATATCTCGTCTATCAAAGTGTTGGGACACTTGGACGGTACGTGGACATGTATTGGAGAATGCGTACGTTAGACTGACCCACTTACTTTATTAAGTGTCGCACTATGTGGCGGTTGTGTAGTTATCCTGAGACCGGAGTCTTCATTACATCACGTTGTGGATTGTCATACTTTGATGCTATTGAGGTTTCCCCTGGCCATGGGGGCGATCATGCAGTCATGATTGGGTGTGATACTGAAGCATGCACATGATTCATGTTGTTCGTCCGGAAATCGCGTATCCTATGATTAGGAGTAAATATCCGAAAGTGCCTTCTTACAAGGAATGTCTTATTCTTGAAATTCTTTACAAAGCGGAAGTAATATGTTACTTCGAGAGAGTATGATATCCAGTTTATAAGATACGGTCGTTGATGGTTTACACTCGACATACGACCGTATGGATATTACTACAACGATAGGATTATATTTACACGGTAACCGTTTCACATGAAAGGTAGTAGTCATCGCTTTTGATTCTTTCGATGATTTGGGGTCACGGTGTGTTGCTAGACGATATTCCGTGATCGTTAGGTATGAATGGCATTTTCGTAATTTGCACTTTGTGCCTACGGCCAACATATTCGGAAGCCTATCGGGTCATACACATAAGAACATCTAGCCGGATTGAAACGAGGTTATAGTGATAACCAAATAAGGAAAAATTTTCTAGACTATAAAGTGTTATAGTGATAAATTAATACGGTGGTATTTATTATGAATAAATATAATACAAGATATTAATTATGTTGATTAGTTAAATGTATATATTTAATATATATGGGGTGCATAAATGATGTGTACATGATACACATGGATTCAAATTAGTATGTCTTCCGGTTTCTTTCATAACAGAGCCGTTATTCCCCGCTGGCATAGAAGTCTCTCGCGGGCGAAAGAGATGTATTTCTGGTACCGGGGGTATTGGACAAGCTCTAGGGGAATAATATATTTCTTCTTTCTGCCTTTCTTTCCTATTACGACTAGGAAGAGGCAAATAAAATATTTCACTTTGAATAGTATTAATATATAAGATATTAATATTTTATATATATATATATATACACACGTGCATGCATATATGATATGCATATGTACATTTGTTATATATAATATATATATATATATATATATGTGACATATACAAACGTGTAAATTGATTTATGGTAATATAATAAAGATATATTCAATATGAGGTATTGTAAATATATATCTTAGAAAATAAATATGTTTTCTAATGAGAGAAATTAATTTATCTACTTTTACTAGTAAAATGCTTCTCCCAATCAGATTGAGATTGACAGGGGCGCAGGTCACCTATAAAAAGGGAGGCTTGACTAGCTCTTTTGTACAACACAATTAGAAGAGTTCTAATTTACTAGAAAATATGAGCTTCCTAGAGAGAGAGAAAAGGTCGGTCTAGCAACCGGATTTTTCAAGTAGCTATCCAAGGAGGATTCCGGCGAGATGCTCGTGTGGATATTGATAGAGGCCGGACACGTGGATGGCTCACGCACTACTACTCTCTGTAGACGGTCAAAGCGTCGATCTTTTAGATCAAGCAAGGTAACCACCGTCTACTAACTTAATATGTTTATTGCTTAAACGAAGTCGATACTGGTAAAAGCAAACAAATTTTTGAATTCCGTTGTGTTCCCGCGTAGATTTCCTTACAGTGGTATCAGAGCGAGCTTCGAGCTTAAGCAATAAGCATTAATTAATTTGCGTAGTAATTAAATCTAGATGCATGATTTAAATTCACGAAACGGGAAACAAAAAAAAATTCGGGTAGGGCTGCTCGGCCGAAGCGGCGGCGCCCCACCGCATTATCGCCGCCGGCGTCGGCGGCCCTAGGGTTGCCGGCGGCTGGTGGTGGTTTTACGGTGGACATCGAATTTTGTTGTTATGTGAATTTTTATGGTACATTGAAATCTCTTGTTGTTTAGTTGATGTCATGTGGGCCAACTGATTGTACGAATAGTTTGTACCATTGGGATGCCACATGACATGCAAAGTACTACTACTCAATTCATTGAGTAAAAGGGTTTGACATATGGTCCACAATAGTGGACCTAAGTTCTGTTAGGTGTAGTACCCGAAAGATAATTTCTGTAATTGTTTTTGACAGGATTTATAATTCATCTTAATATTTTCATTTATGCTTATATTATACACTGCTGAAAACCCTAAGTATATCGGTATGTAATCACATAACTCAGTGTATGGTATACACACGAGGATTGAGTTAGTGATGATATGCTTAAAACTAGTTAGTCCATGGTGAATTTAATCAGAGTATGGGTCTCATGATTAATATACCAATAATGCACCCAAAACACTTAACGGTGTGACCTCTTATCCGGAGCGTCGGTATAGGGTACCTAGTGGGGCATTTATATATGATGTCTATCATATAGGACTGGACCGATTTGATTTGAATTCTCGATATAATTCCGTGATCGACAAATCTTATCAAATCACAAGATGATCATATATGGATTAATCTCAATCCTGATGTGATCACAGTCTACTGCTTGGTTCAAAGTAGGGTTTGATGTGTTAGTTAAGGATCACTTGGATACATGTGATCTGAACACTTCTCGTTGGCACTATTCTGGAATGAGTGAGTAGCCTATGACTTCATGGATATGGAATCCATTCCTTCCTGCGGGATGTAGACAGACAGTTCACTTATTTGTTAATCCTAGAAACTGATCGATGGGCCCAGTTCATATTATATTAGTTATGAACTAATTGATCACTAGGGGTTAATGGTAAATAAGGATAAGATGTTTAGAGAAGGGTTTACGGAAATATCCCGAATAAAAATGAACAGTCTATGGAGGATTTATCTGTGTGTAATGATTATATCAATTGACACTTTTACTCAATGGTTAGAGTGTAAGTATATATCTATAATCGATAGAGTTCAGTTTCGGTTTTATGGTGGCGTAATCCCGTAATTAATAGATTGAATAAGAATTGTTATGTTCGATGAATAATTTTATTTAATTTATTGTAGCTACTGGTTATAGGTCCATGGTCCCCGATGTGGCTCCTAACATGCATATGTTTCTTGACGTTGGGCCTCAATGATAATTAAGTAGTTGGACTACTTAATTGATGTGCGAATAATTATTTAGTTGGCTAAATAATTAAATACATGGAAAAGACATTTTTCGTGGACTCGGCCCATTAAGTGAAATTTCGTGTGCTAGCCTTATTTGACTAGGGCATGGCGTGTTGTGACATGTTGTAATTAGAGAAAAATTAGTTTTCTTGGATAATTACATGTCATGTGATTAATTATTTATTTGTTAAATAATTAATCGGGAGATATTAGATATTATCTATTATATATATATCTAAATTATTTTTAGAATATATTAGATTTATCTTATATTTAATAAAGGATTATTATGATTGATTATTTAATTAATTATTAAATTCTTGGAGGACAAGAATTTCTCTCCTATATAAAGAGAGTTCTCCTAAGCCTTTTATAACATACTATATGTTCGGTAAAAACTAGTTTTACAATTTATAAACCGAAACACCCCAAGTATAAGGCTTGTAGTAAAGGTGTTATCGGGTCGTCCTAAGGGAGTGGAATTTTTATCGGATT
Source organism: Gentiana macrophylla (assembly GCA_026214975.1). Taxonomy (NCBI): domain Eukaryota; kingdom Viridiplantae; phylum Streptophyta; class Magnoliopsida; order Gentianales; family Gentianaceae; genus Gentiana; species Gentiana macrophylla. The sequence goes on along the minus strand of CM047807.1, from coordinate 14,607,369 downwards.
AAGGGCAGTTATTCTATCAATTATGTCACGACTATTAACTACGACTAGGGTTTAAACTAATTAAACTACACAAAAAAACAATGAACAGTAATTAAGATGATGAACAGTACGATGAACAGTAACTTAGAACAGAAAATTTGCAGAAAAATAACAATTAACATCTAGGGTTCCTAAAACAACTAATCGTAGCAATCAAATTGATACGAACTATTCGATTTATCAAGTAATTAAAAGGAAACGGCAAGGCAACGGGAATCCACCAATCAACCAACCCAACCCCAACTAGATGGCAAGTTAAAGATACGATTTTTAGTAATGATCTATCGCGAATTCGATTAAATTCCTTTAAACAAATTCTAGGGTTTCGTTTTCTTTCTCAAACAAAACTAAACTAGCATGCATAACACGATCATGAGATTGTCTCCAATACTCTACTCAATTAATCATGATTAAATCTCTTGAATCACAATTAATTGCATCAATTGAGAAGATCAAAGCTTGAACAATATTCTCATATAAATTCAATCAAAAAGATAGTTGCATCGATCTCTCGATTCAAATAAAACATAAACTATATAACAATATCCAATTGATGAAAAACTGTAACTTTTACTCACTAAACATGTAGCTAAAAATCATCTAGTTGGTGTTGATGTTGATCGGTTTCATCCGTTGTCCCACCGCAAGATGCTTAGCCTTCAATCATCTTCGAACTCCCAAGCAAGATTGAAAGAAAGAAACTCATATTTTTATTTGTATTTAGTGCAGCTACTGTGTGTATTTTTCTGTGTGTCTTTTCTGCTCGAATGATGCTGCTTATATAGGAGTTTCACCGACATAAGGAACGATCTAGAAAAACGCGTCGATTTTGTAGCTTCGGGGCTCGGTCGACCGACTTAAGACACTCGGTCGACCGAATAGCATGGCTCGGTCGACCGAGCCTACCTATTTACGCGTTTTCACACTGTTGCCTCGTATACCGTGTCCCCCACTTCACTCTTTCGATCTGATCTGATTTATCCTCTCTTCAATGCTCCGATTTTCTTCTTTATTTTGAAATCACTTGATTGAATGAGATAAATCTTCTCCATTAATAATATCTCCAAGCATATCTTTTATTTTTCTGCAAAATTGTTGTTACACCAAGTCATCGAATAATAATAATAATAAAATGTGTAACAAAATAACATTTAAACTCAATATTTCCTCATAATTAAATTATAACCCCTCAATAACCATTATAGGAATTTAACGGTTAAAAGACGCTTTTCTCATTTATTTCCCTTAAAAATAAGGTAAATTGTTTAGGGATTAAGCCCGAAAATATAGTAAAATATACCCTAAACACTATACACGCATACATACACACAAAATAAGCTTGGAATTTTCGCCCAAGCTTAGGGTTTAGAGTTGGGAAAATCTTCGGGATTTTCCGGGTAGCATATCAAGGAGGTCGAGAATCAAGGATCAACATCCACCGGTTGTTGCTTGGAGATACACATCGGAAGATCGTGGCATCTCAAATATTCGGATCTCGGCTTCTCAAACATGTAGTTCATCTTCTTTTGATTGGTAAGCAGATCTAACCTTCTTGTAGGTAGATCTTAAATTATGTGCTTTAATATTATATTGATCGTGATCCTTGTTATTCCGCTGCGTAATCGGGCGGATCTCGTTACGTCCGGCGATATTACATCTAACAAGTGGTATCAGAGCCTCCGATCTATAAATTAAAGTATATAATTGATAGATCTAGGAGTGGAAATTGCATGTTTAGATTGCATTGGTTTTTTCGTTTTTTTATATTCGAAAATCATGATGATGAATGCTTTGATATGTTATGGTTAAAGAGATGGATTGGGGTTGGTACTCTTTACTCGTTAGATATATTGTAAACTCATATAAATTCGTTTATATGAGTATAGGAAATTATGTAATTTATTTGAAGTTCTAATTTTAATTTCATAGAAGTAGATCTGTTTTGTTGCTGTTCGGTTTTTTATTTATTCCCGGAGATTGAGACGTTGAAACGACAATCCCTCCAGTCAGAATGAAGAATAAAAGTTTAAGAACAGGCCCTCAAGATTTCGTGTCGATCGGAGTCCATATCGATGTCCAATCGTTGCAATAAAGTTGATGCTGTGTCATAAAAGCACTGCAGCCCCAGCTGTTAGTTCGTCGAATTTCTGGAAGAGATTGGAGCGTTGAAAGGAAGATCCGACCGTTCAGATTCAAGTAGGAGGAGTGAAGAACAGGTCCATAAATTTTCGTGGCGATCAAAGTTCGTTTGGATGTCCGATCATCGATAAAACGCAGCAGCAGATTAGAAAATAGTAAACCCTAGTTAGGGTTTGTTTATTTTTCTGTTTAATAGGTTAGATACGGGGGTACCAACGATCCATCTCGATGTTTATTTTTCGCACTAGTATGTATGCTTAGGATGTATGCGTAGAACCGGAAAATTGCCATGACATGCATCATATCATGAATTCCACTCCATATGCATACATGTAGCTATTTAATTTTGGATAATTAATTAGGCATGTATTCCACTCGATTAATTAGTTTAATTTTTTAATTAATTTTTCTGGGAATTAATTAATTAGAAACTAATTAAAGAACCGAGGAACTGGGTTTTGTCAATCGTTAAGTTTTCGGTGATGGATTCTCGGTGAATCCCACCTTAAACCGGAACGAGATTGCGGGTTTGTTCCGTAGTGTCTACGGGAAAGTTTGACAATTTCAGAAATCGGAAAATCATGATACATGGGTTCAGAAATGGTCTAACCATGGTTGGGTAAGTTCAACTGAGCTACGGCTCGATCGACTCACCCTCCACGTGTGACGTTTGCACGGGGGTTCGGCAAGACTTAGCATATCCGACAAGCCTTTACGGCTAAACGGGGCTTCTCCTAGCCGGATCCGACCGAAAGTCACATATGTTCCAACGAATAAGACGGGTAGGCTTGCCTACATCACCGACACCATTCGGGTACATGATTTGTTGTTTCTTAAAATATTGTCAAGTCCAAAACCGTAATCAGTAAACCCACCACTTTTTCAAAATATTGAGTGGGGGCGGGGAAGGTGATTGCCGACCCCATGGCCTCTACTATAGATGCAAGCAAGTGAGAGAATGGTGACGCCTCGTGCCGCTTTGATTTCGGGCCCCTTCGGATGGTGTTCACCGCTATCAAAATTCAAGGCTTGGTCTCTGAAACGATAGGATCTTGAGGACTCGCCGGGTCACTGACCTGCCCTACGTAGGCATAATCGGGGCGTACTTAAAGGTCTGATACAGTAGGTCACACTCATAAGGATATTTTAGGAAATATCTTGGCTGAAAAAGGAAGGTAATCGACGATTAAAGTATGGGATGTACGATTCCCATGAGATGTTTGATTCTTAAAGTTTAATCATCGAGAGAGATTGTCTCAGTTTAACCATCATCGTGCTGATGCCGACCCCCTAGGCGGAGGTACGATGTGAGGTTAAATCCTTGGACTGGTAGGATAGACTTTTACAGTCTATAATTCCTAAAATTTATCTAGTCGTGTATGTATGAATTTTTTCTGTCAATTTTGTTTACAACTATCATCTCTAGGCTACTAAACTACTAGTGTAATGACTTCGTTAAAAGTAGAAAGTAATAAGAACGTTGAACTCATCAAAAATGCAATTAAATTTCGGAAGAGATATTCCTCTTGAGCCTTTAAATCTTAAGTGACATAGTATAGGTATGTCACTGATGTCACTCGTGTTGAACGAGAGATGCACTTAGTTCAAATATGATGTAGGACAATATGAAATTCTATTAGTGAATTTTAATTGTGTGAGTAATCACACAAGAAATTTCTAATTGAAAATTTGGAAAATCATAAATAAATTGTTGCTAGTTAGACGGTATTTGGAACCGATAAACTAGTGGGATCTTTATTCTTATGATTTGTTGTTTTTCTGAATCATTAGAAATGTGTAAGAGACTGCACAAGAGTTTTTCCATTCCTGAAAAAACATGAACAAAGCATTACTTGTTAGACGGTATTTGGAACAAATAAACTAGTGTGAGCATAGTTCTGGTGATTTTCTAATCTCTGAAAAATCAAAAATAAAGCATTGCTAGTTAGACGGTATTTGGAACCGATAAAATAGTGGAAGCTTTAACCTTATGATTTGTTGATTTATTAGAAAAATCAAATAGTCCAAATGAGTAACACTATCATTAGACATCCTACGCTCACGAGCGTGTCTACTCAAATGAATCGCTAGTTCAAGACTGTTTCCATATAAGGAAAGTCAAGAATGGGAAAGAATGTATATACGTGTTAGTCATCTAAACTAAGTAGTTTTAAGGCTAAACCGGAATATTAATAAATAGAAAATCAGAGGATAAGGAAGGTGATTGCGGATCACTGACCAATGCAACCTTAACGATTTCCTTGAAAGCTAAGTTCTTTGGAAGAACAACGTAGCTATGCATTAAACGATAATTAAATAGAGTGGACAACGGGCAATTATTTCAGCTAGAATAGTGGGAGTGATATAAGGAAATGAATTTCGGATTCAATCCTTCAATATCACAGAAAGTTTATTTTCTGTTTTTAGATTCGTTGGAACAAATGGATTCACTTTCAATTCGATAATTTTTTTGACTTATAGAAAGTGAATATGACATTTGTAGCACAAATCCAAGACTCGGACTTTTGTTTGTTAAAGTCAGAACCACTAAGAAATGCTGAAAAGGTATATGTAACACATATTAAACTATTAAAGGCAAAATGTTTCCGTATTTAGATAAACACTTCTTCACACTCTATTAATTAGTGCATATTTCCTAAAGACAAGATCTGAAGACTGGTTTAGGGTGATTCCTATCTCCCAGTCAAGGAACACTGTTTGAAAAGGAACAATGACTAAGCTTCCTTTCAATCGGGAAAGGGTAATAGATTTAAAGAAGTAACATAGCTTGTTCATAATGACCTTCGGGTCTTGTGAAAGATACAAGTTAGAAGGATCTTCTGAGTAGTGACATCTCGCCAGACAACTACTCAAAACGCCAGTAAGATTATCTAAAATATTTGGAGGTATCTCTGATTTCACCAGAGATAGAGTATTCCATGCTCAGTAATAGGCCATAGCATAGTCTTGGGACTGATGCTCGGCCTGCCTCTTAGTGGAATTTATCCACTGAGGGATAACACCATAAATTTGCCTAATATAGTTATTAATGTGCTACAATACACTGCTTAACTCATTTAAGATATTGGTTGCGAAGTAACGGTTTACACTGTCATGTAAAACCGAGAAGTCTACCTAGAAGATGCTTACAAATTTGTGGATAATGAGTGAATTCGGTTCACCCCACTTCCGTCAATATAGGCATTTAGGACTTAGTGTTTGAAGGTAGGAATGGAAATTTTGCATACACGATCAGATGATGACTGTTCGTGCAATATCTTATACGTAGAGTAAAGGTTGGTTATACGATCTTATGATCAGAAAGTGACGGTTATACTGTCAAAACCCCTTCTGAAAGGGTCTATGAATAACAACCTTGGACTTTGGAGTACGGTTACTCAAGGTAGTTACTAACCGATTAGATCAGACCACGTCCAACATTAGTTGTTGGTGATAACACTGATAATTACTACTAGATCAGAATATCAATCCACCAAGAACGCAATAGGGGTATGGTTTAACCATTACCTATTGTGGTTTTCTGAAGACTTTGCAGTTTACAGAGGTGATTGATAACCTATGGTTCCTTGCGGGCTGTATAGGATTCTGATCAATAGAGGTTGGTTTAAAAGTCATAACCCTGTGAATGGAGTTTTGGTACTCCAGTGCTGTTCACACTCTAGTAGAACCACCTAAGTGTCCCAGGACCAGTGGGAGGAATTAGATCTACATGATAAGAGTCGAATGAATAGAAAGTTTAACTTTCGGTACAAAGCTGAGTGGTCTAGGGGTGATTCCCTAACAAGTAGAGAGTTAACCAGACCGTGAACTCTCTCACCACTCGGTCTTGTTTGATTTCGTTAGAAAGCAGAAAATAGGGGTGATTCCCTAAGAGTTTCTGTTGGACTTATTTTATGTTTTAATGATGAGCGCCAGACTAGCTATTATAGAGCAAAGGCAAAAAGATGTCTAGATCAAATGTATAGGCTTATTAGAGTTTGATCTTTGTATAGGTTTGATCAAACAAGCACTGTAAAAGGTCAGCTGACTTACATCAGCAGACTTGTCTATATCAATAGGTACCGGGTCGATGAGACTAGTTTAGAACCCAAATAAGACCGAAGGCGAGGACTCAAACTCAGTTATTGAAGGCTAAGGGATAAAACTTAGTATTTAAAGTCAAGGTTATGAAATCAGAATTTAGGGAAGTCTTTGATGACCTAAACTGATTACATATACCTTAAGTACAAGGTCTAAGTTCCACAAGTTAAGTGGTGATTGGAACTTAGTTATATGCAAAATGGTGTAATCTAACTTCACAATAAAAAGTTAGATATAAGAGAAGTTAGCTAAAGTGTTTTTATAAACACAGAAACATTGGAACAGCTGACTAATATACATTTCAGCAGACTTATATTCACAGGAACCTGCTGATGTATATCTCGAATTATTCAAAGGTTACATTGGAAGATTACAAAGAAAGGGACAGCTAACAACCTCTGATTTTCTCAAACAAATCAATGTTTAAGATTAAATGGACATTGGAAAGATTCATACCTTTCTCTAATGGATACAAGTCAAAGGGTGGATAGACTGTAAACTGTCAAAAAGCAATGTGACAGTGTCAGTACTATGAACAGTGACAGAAAGCAAGTCAAATGGAACAAATCTGAAACGGCTATGTTTGAATTTCAAACATATGTCACAAGGACTCCTACCTATAAATAGAGGACTCCTAATTCAGATACAGGTGATGAACATTGATGAAAATTAAGGATCTATCTTGAGCTATCAGATTTCAATCGATCAAAACACCCTGCTGACCCTACTAAGCATAAGGCTACTGATCCAGTAAAACTCTTCAAGTGTAATTTGCTTTCAAGCTACATCAAGTTTACACACTTGAAGTCCTCAAACTGCTGATCATTTCATCCTGATCAAGCTGCTGAAAGCTGAATCACTTACTTGATTCAATCTTTCTTTTACAAGGAATCTACTGAAGATAGTGAAGCACATTTGTGTGTCAAGGACTGTTGTTTGTGGTGGGGCTGGTGAAGAGGCAATCCTACCCTTCAAGGACCAGTGGAAGACTTTGGAGAAACAATCATACCTGTTCCAAGTGTTCAGTTTGTGAAGCCATAGTTATTGGTGAAGGACAAGCAACTTAGGGATTTTTGTAACAGCTACCTTAAGAATCTCTAGTGAATTACCTCCAACATCACAGGAGAAGAGTGGACTGACAGGATTACACCACCTGGAACCATTATAAAATCTGCCTACTTACTTTCTGCATTTAGTATATCTAGCACATCAACCTACTGAATTTAGCAACTAAATTCACACACATACACTTCTGAGTATCTAATACTTGGTATCATATTTTAACAACAAGTTACAAGGCTTAATTTTTGATATATTCCGCTGCACAAATTCAAGAAATTCGTGAGTCACAGCCAGACTACCGAGTATCGCAGACTCTCGAGCTATCGAGCAGTTTCTTGGTGAAGTTCTTGAGTTTGTTAACTCCAAAAGTTTTAAGTGTTAAGTTTATTCACCCCCCCTCTAAACTTAACTAAAGCCTTTTCAAGGGACCAACAATTGGTATCAGAGCAAGGTTTTTGTTCTGAAGTAATCCTACTTGTTGTGCTTGTGAAAATACTTTGAAAACTTTTTCAAGTTTCTGATTTTCAAAGCTTTGCATCATGGATAACAACCAGTATGCTAGAACAATGTTGATGTGTTCTTTAGATCGATTTGATGAGTATAAACGTCGTATGCAGGCTTATCTATATGCAACACATGATGAAATGATGGATGTCTTCGTGACGATGGACCACCGAGATCACCAAGTCGATGAATAATTGGGAATGAGACTCAAGACATTCCAAAGCCAATAAGATGGAATCTTTGAAGAAGATAGAAAAAAGCAAACCACAACAACATTGCTATTGATATTATATACAGAACTTTGGATAGCAATATGTATATGAAGGTGAAATATTGCAAGACTGCAAAAGAACTTTGGGACAAGTTGCAACTAATCTGTGAAGGCACTGATACAATCAAAAAGAACAAGATCAGTGTGGCAAAGAAAAAGTTCCATGAGTTCAAAATGAAACCAAATGAAACCATTGAACAAATGGAATCAAGATTCAATGCAATCATGGATGAACTCACCCTACTGAGTGTGAAATACTCACAGGAAGAAATCAATTCAAAAAATTTGGAAGCATTACCTGCAAAAGAAGTTTGGGAGATGAAGGTGACTGCTATAGAAGAAATGAGGAGTTTGCATGAAGAAGACACCTTCAAATTGTTTTATGATATTAAGGCCTATGAATTTAGCAAAAAGCTTGTTCCTGAAACTGAAAAAGAAGAGCCAAAGACCAATGCATTGGCTACTTCACATCAAGAAGAAACATCAGGAGCTCAAGTTGATCTACTGGATGAGATGCAAGAGCAGATTGCCCTACTAAGCAAGAAAATCAGAATAATGAAAACTGGAAAGGGTTCTCCAAGGAATTTCACAAAGAAATTCAGTGAAAAGAAGAAGGAAGAATCAAAGAAAGAAAATGATTACTTGTGCTATCATTGCAAGAAACCATGACACTTCAAACCTGATTGTCCTGAACTAAAATAGAAGAAGGAACCTGATTATCTTTGCTTTAATTGCAAGAAGCCTGGACATTTTAGACCTGATTGTCCAGACCTACTGAAGAGCAAAAGTCAACAAAGAAGATCTGGCAAGAAAGCTATGGTTGCGGAAGATGAATCAGGATATGAAGTAGAATCAGAAAAAGGAAATGAATCTGATGATACTGCTCTTGTTGCTGATATGGATGATTATGCTATAATGGAAAATATGGATGAAACAGAGGAGGTATACAATTATGTATCTATTAACACTCCTGCTAGAAGTGATTGTGAATCAACCTGTGGTTCAAATCCTAAAAATTCTGACAATGAAGAAACTTTGGATGCCATCCTTAATCAACTGAGGATAATACAATCTGGTTATGAGATTGTGAAGGCTGAAAAAGAAGCTCTTCAAACAGAAGATAAAAGGTTAAATGCTGAATTAAGAATTCTCAAAGGTAAGGAAAAAGAAGTTGGACAGAATCAGCATAAGCCTGCTGTACATTCAGTAGCTGCTGAATCTGCTGAACAATCATGTTCATCCATTGCATTCAAATCTGGAAAGCCTTATGGTGATAGAACAGGGCTTGGATTTGGAAATCAACAATCTAATAAGAGTGGATCCAGTAAGGTCACTGAACCTAGTACCAGAATTGGTCCTAAGTTTGTACCTGCACAAGATCCAACTCCAAAAGGGTTGTTGAGGCATTGAAGCCTACTGAGAAAACTTCAAAGAAGCAAAATCAGAAGTCAAAAAGGTCAACAGCACCTAACAAAAAGAACAAATCCAAAAATAGGACTGATGTACCTTCTAGACCTGCTGATAGCAGACCTGCTACCAAATTTGCTGGACCACAAAAAGGTAAAAGTCAGAAATATTCCAAGGATAAGAATCCTAAACCCTAAAAATGTCAATCATTTGAGGGATACTTATCTCAGGGGGAAAGGTAGACTGTTCCCTACTGATGATGATTGGAATACTCCTGCACCCAATGCTAGAAACAATAGATATAACCATGCTGCTGGGGTAAAACCTAAGCAATGGAATCATCAGAGGACTCAGTAGGGGACTTATACAAGACTTCAACAGACTCCATATTACAGGGTTGTTCCTAACAGACATCAAACCTATGGTTATCCTAGTGTTTCTAACAAAAGAAATCACTTTAAACAGCATTAAATTCCAAAAGGCCCGAAAGCATATTTGAATCCTACACAACCAATTGTTAGACCTTATAGATGTGTAGAATACATGTATGAACAAAAGTATGATACCTTTCAAAGAAGACCTTATGGAAACTTGCCAAGGGTCATGCTTACCACTGACCATTATGGACCCAAATAGGTTTGGGTACCTAAAATGCATTAACTTTGTTTTGTAGGGTGTCTGGTACTTTGACAGTGGATGTTCCAGACATATGACAAAGAATAAGCACTGTCTATCAAACTTTGTGGCAAAGGATGGTCTAAGAGTGAATTTTGGCAACAAGAACACACCAGGATACACAAGAGGATATGGCACACTTGTGAGAAATGGATTAACAATCAGGAATATTGCATTTGTGGAAGGACTGGACTACAACCTACTGAGCACTGGACAATTTTGTGACATGGGTTACAAGGTCACTTTTGACAAAAACAACTGTATTGTCATTAGTGAAAGAGGTAATCAAGTTGTGTTGGCTGGAAGAAGACAACAAAACATGTATGTTGTGGATTGGTCTCATCATTGTTTGAAAACTCCGCTGATTGTGCATACCAAGTCAGAACTCAATTGGCTATGGCATAAGAAGTTGAATCATCTAAACTTTGATGATATCAATCAGTTGGTGAAGAAGAAACTGGAGATTGGTTTACCTGAGATCACATTCAAGAAGGATGCTATATGTGATGCCTGTCAGCAAGCTAAACAGACAAAATCAAGGTTCAAATCAAAAACTAAGCAATCAACAAAAAGAGTTTTGGAGCTGATGCACATGGATCTATTTGGACCAGTTACACCAACAAGTGTAACAGGAAAGAAGTACACTTTGGTAGTTGTGGATGATTATTCAAGATACACTTGGGTGATATTCATGAACAAGAAAAGTGAAACACTTCAAAAGATGCCTGAACTTTTGAAGAGCTTGCAAAATGAGAAAAGTTTGACTGTAGTGAAAATCAGATCAGATAAGGGTACTGAATTTCTCAACAAAGTTATAAGAGAATTTTGTGAGCAAAATGGTGTACTACATCAACTTGCTACTACTGGTACACCTTAGCAAAATGGGTTTGCTGAAAGAAGAAACAGGACTTTGAAAGAAGATGGAAGGACAATGATTTGTGAAGCATTACTGCCTGAAAGATATTGGGCTGAAGCAGTTAATACAGCATGCTATACACAAAACAGGACCTCCGTGAACAAGAAGCTGCTGAAGACACCTTATGAGATTTGGAATGGAAGGAAACCTAATATATCTTATTTCCATCCATTTGGAAGAAAATGTTTTATCTTGAATCATAAAGAGCAATTGAAGACCTTCCAACCAAAATCTGATGAAGGAATCTTCTTGGGATACTCTTCTGTCAGCAAGGCATTCAGGGTACTGAATAAAAGGACACTGAAACATGAAGAAACAATACATGTTGTGTTTGATGAACCTAAGTTCACTGGAATGCAAGATGAAGATTCAGAGCCTGCTGAGAATCAACAAGTCACTGATCCAGAATGTGTTGAAGTTTTGGAAAGGTTTAATGACTTAAAGATTTCTGATTCTGCCCCTGCTGAACACCCTGCTGGTAACACTACTGATGCAACAACTGAAGCAGTTCAAGGATCTGCTGAACCCTCTATTGAAGAAACAGCAGACCCTACTGAACATGATGTTCCTGAGAATCAATCTAACTAGAATCCACAATGGTTAAGGGATCACCCTGCTGAACAAGTTATTGGCAATATACAGCAAGGTGTGAGGACTAGAAGACAATTAGAAGCAATGTTTACATGTTTTCTATCTCAAATGGAACCTAAATTTGTTGAAGAAGCAATTTCAGATCCAGATTGAATAATTGCTATGCAAGAGGAGCTAAATGAATTTGAAAGAAATCAAGTTTGGACACTAGTGGAAAGGCCTAATCATGCAAACATTATTGGTACAAAATGGGTATACCGAAACAAATTGGATGAATCTGGTACCATTGTTAGGAACAAGGCCAGACTAGTAGAAAAAGGCTATTCTCAAGCAGAAGGAATAGATTTTGATGAGGCATATGCCCCTGTTGCAAGATTGGAAGCTATAAGATTATTTTTGGCATATGCTGCTTATAAAAACTTCAAGGTATATCAGATGGATGTCAAAAGTGCATTTTTGAATGGCATTCTAGAAGATGAGGTCTATGTTCAGCAACCTCCTGGATTTGAAGTTAAAGATCAAGAAGATAAAGTGTATAGACTCAATAAAGCACTTTATGGTTTGAAACAAGCACCAAAAGCATGGTATGAGACTCTATCTCAATTCTTGGTGGACAATGGTTTTACCAAAGGTACCATTGACAAGACACTTTTCAGAATCAGTGAAGGAGACAGCACCCTGCTGGTACAGATTTATGTTGATGACATAATTTTTGGTTCTGTGTTGGGGAGATTTTGCATCATTAAAACAAAAGAAAATTTATAAAACCTATACTACCATGCAAAACTACCTCCTAACCGGCCGAATACCGGGTAGTTGCTAGTAAAGTTGGATAAGTACGGGTATCGATCCTCAGGGAAAAGGGATATTGAATCTAACGTCATTAATTCCTCTTTATTAAAACACATAACTAATCCTAATCTAAAACAGAAAATAAACTGGACAGAGGATTGTTAATCCAAAGCCAGGAAGGATAATTGCGAACCAAAATAAATAAAACGAAAAACAGTAAACTAACTAACGAACATGATAATGATTGAAGTAAATCAACATGAAACAAATCATAATCCACCATCCCGCAACCCTTACTTTTCTCCCTAGATTATCTTATAATGATTTAATTCAAGTTGTGGTTTCACCTATCAAACGTATGAATTCCTACTTTCGTAGATGAATTCGCCTATCAATCTCTATCTTTCGATTTACGGAGATTAACGCATCATAACATAAACCAAGGTGCAAGATTTATTAGATCTAACAACCTAGACATTCAACCTATCAACTTTCGCTTGACATAGATCAAAACGTCTATTCTTTCCTATGGTGATCTCGCGTTTACACCGACTTTCGTCCTACGGTAAACATCAATCGCAAACATCTTTCGATATAAATGCAATAAACAAATAATCAAAGGAAAGATACAAACTTTAAATAAAATCATTCATAAAATCATCCAAGAGAAGAGACAAAAGCTGCTGAGAAAAGAGATTACATGGCTGCTCCAGTTTTGACAGCTTCAAGCCCTCATCATGCTCGAACAAGAAGGAAAAAAAAAACAGAAAAGTAAAACCTAATCTAACCCCGGATCACCCGAGCACAAGGCTCGGGTGACCGGCCTTGGAGCCTCTCAAAACAGCCGCTGAACTGCTGCTATGCCGAAGGAATTATTTTGTGAAGTATTGTGTATTATTTAGGGTTGCATGCAGGCTGTTTAAATAGAGGTATAGGTCGGTTGCTACAGTAAATAATTGCGGCTGGAATATTAATTAGATTATTAGGGTTTTGCTTGCATGTCGGCTGTTCAATGCTTAAGTCGGTGCTGCTCCAATTGGCCTTGAACGCTCGTTTGCTTGAAAGCTGAAGACTATGAACTGAAGCTTTCCATTAGATATTTGTTGGAATAAAACTTCTAAAATCCATATCTTGAGTTGTAGACCTCCAAAAATTATGATCCGAATGTCATAATTAAGCCCTCGGAAAACTCTACAACTTTCATTAAGGACTCTTCTTCAGAAAACGCCTTTTTGATTAGCCCGTCGTGTTACGAGTCGTTTTCGGGATTTTTCAATACCACAGCATCATTATTCAAACTTGTAACGCTCATATCTCGGGTCTCGTAAGTCGGAATGAAGTGATTCAAAATCCTGTAGAATCCTCTCTTCAAGCCCTACAAATCTTCTCTTGAGGTCGAGAGTCAAATCAGTGTATATCATATCAAGAACTGCGTCGGAAGTTCGGCTGCTTGAATGCTTCATTCCAAGCTTTATCTCCATCTTTATCCTCTTCCAAGTCAAAAACATGTATCTACATTGCATCCAAACACCACAAAAACGTAACAATATCCAAAACCATATAAAACAATCAAATAATCGTATAAATTGATACGTTTTCATACTTAACTCTTTAAATCACCATTCACTCAATATTTCACTTTAAACCTCGAATTCTATGAAAATCATATGTATATGGAGGAAATTGAGGTGAAATATATCCTTAAAAACACTACAATTTGACCCTTAACAACACCCCCACACTTAAACCTTGCTCGTCCCGAGCAAAACAAAACAAGAACATACTATCAAGAATCCACATAACCTGACACGAGATATAGTCAAAATCATGACAAGCTAGTATTCAGCAAATCGACCTCACTCGGTGATGTGTGTGCAGAACCTACTAAACTTCCACCGATCCTCTCTTGATATAATACATCAAGCACTAACAGTTATCCGGTCAACTAAACGAAAACTTCATTCTATCTACAGCACTTACCTAACAAAAACTAATTACCAAGAACATAGTAACCAACTCACAACTAAATTCCTTTACTTAGTACCAAGAAAATACCTTTCGGGTCTCTACTGGGTTTAGATCAACTTGACTTAGAATTCCAAAAAAAACGTATATTTTATATTTCCTATCGTCGCGTCTCAAAAGTATAACACACTCCCCTGCATTAGAGGCGAACACCCCGAGATCACTCAATCCCTTATCAGTCTGCGTAAACCACACTCCCCAATTGGGCGAGATCCAAATGGACTCGAGGTGATAGATATAAACAAAATTCCCATAAAGAAATTTTATTCATTTATTATTTATATATATATATATTTTTATATTTTTCAAACTCTTTGGAAACTCTCGGTCAAATATATTTCTAACACATTCAAGACTCTCAAAGTTCTCAAGAACACTAAGGTCTTGAGATTCTAATCGTGAGTATAGCACAAGTTCTTAACTTTCACTAATGCTAAATAAGTGTTATCTGTATCAAGAATTAACTTTCCTTTAACTAACCGGAAACTATTCTATATTTGGCTCTTCATCTAATAGGTTCGTGAAATGAAGTTCAAGTGAGTATCGAATCGACCAAACCTATTCTTAAACATGATATGACTACTGATAACAACTAAAGGTGCCAGATTATAAAACTAGCATGCTAGTGAAATGTTACTCAGGACTAAACAAAATTTTGAAAAATTTAGCACTTTTCATAGAAATATAACTACTTAGAGCAAATGAATGTAGATACACATAAACCATCCCCTCCCCCACACTTAAATTACAGCATGTCCTCATGGTGTGCAAAAATAAAAATAAACAGAAAACTTAGCTGATTCGTTGTTCGAAAGGGAGCTATTCTGGTAGTGGGTCGACCTCACCCAGAAATGCTCAACGAATCCAGTAGACTATGGACCATCCACCGGAAAACTGAAATCGTCTAAAGCTCACAATAGCTAATGCAAATACCCTGCACACTTGACAAACATGAAATACCTCGGGGATAGGGGGAAGATAACATATAAAGCACAGGAAAGGAAGTCTAGAGAATTTTTAGATTAAGCTCATATAAAGATGGACATATACATGGAATATTTACAAAATAGTAGGGCTAGGTGCAACTATATGAAAATGCATTACAATGCAATCTACGTGAAAAATCCTAAAAATAAAATAAAAACGAGGTAGTATTACGGAAACCGACAGTTAACTACACTCAAAAAGAAAAATAAACTAGGTGGTATTACGAAAACCGACAGTGACCACACTTAAGAAAAATAAAAGGAAAAATAGAAAAACAATGCAACTATATGAAATGCAACTAAATGAAATGCATTTAAATGATAAGCAAAAAGAAAATAAAATAAAAGAAAGAAAACTAGCCCACTAATTTGCAACACGACATGTATATAATAAACGTCTACCACATAATGACAGGTTACGATAAACGACAGTGCTGTTCATTACATGCAATGTAGACGCGCTTTAAGACTTATCGAAAGTGATAGACTTATGGAAACCAACAGTCATCTATCTAAACAGGTATAACTCATATGGAGAAAGGACGTAGCATACGGAAAACCGACTGTAGCTACCCACATGAACTATAAAAACAAAGGAAGCACGTAAGTCTTAAAAGCTTAAAAGATTCATCGGAGCGGTATGTAGCATACGGGAACCGACATTAGCTACTTAAACTATGAAAACAAGACAAGTTATAGCTTACGAGAACCGACAGTCACTATAACTTGCATAGATGAATCATATACAAAGAATAGATCAATTATCTAACATGGATTCATAGATGGAAGGGTAAAAACATATAAGTTCAGGACATCTATGTAAAAATCAATTAGCCACAGAAGCTCGAATGAAAAATCCAAATTAAATAAAGCATTAAAAATCAAATTGAGAAGAAATCTGGAACCTGGACTGGCGTTCAATAATTCAAACGGGCGTTTAAAACTTATGCAGGCCGGACGGGCGTTTAGATATATGGACGTCCGTCTGTTCTTGAAAACGAAATGTAGCGATACGTTTTGGAGCGGACGGCGTCCCAACAAACCAGGCGCTTCGTTTATCTGGCATGTTAGGGGCTGGACGGCGCGTTTACCTACGAACGCTCGTCCAACGGTCGAATTTGCATAGAAAACGCAGGAAACACAACAAACCCTAATTTCTTAAAAGATCATACATCAAATATCACAGAGCAGCCACATCAAATTAAAGCACAGAGGGTTAGACTAGATACAAACAAACATATAGTTCACGTTTCACAAATTGAGTAAAAAACTTTTTGCACATTCTTAACCTAACGGTTATCGAAACACGGCAAAAATAAAAACTCTCGATTTATTTCACGCTACTTTTATTGAACGAAAAATAAATCGTAACAAAATCGAAGAATTAACTCAAATAAATTCAACAAAACACCGATTCCCCGGCAACGGCGCCACTTTTGTTGGGGAGATTTTGCATCATTAAAACAAAAGAAAATTTATAAAACCTATACTACCATGCAAAACTACCTCCTAACCGGCCGAATACCGGGTAGTTGCTAGTAAAGTTGGATAAGTACGGGTATCGATCCTCAGGGAAAAGGGATATTGAATCTAACGTCATTAATTCCTCTTTATTAAAACACATAACTAATCCTAATCTAAAATGAAAAAATAAACCGGACAGAGGATTGTTAATCCAAAGCCGTGAAGGATAATTGCGAACCAAAATAAATAAAACGAAAAACAAGAAACTAACTAACGAACATGATAATGATTGAAGTAAATCAACATGAAACAAATCATAATCCACCATCCATAACCCTTACTTTTCTCCTAGATTATCTTATAATGATTTAATTCAAGTTGTGGTTTCACCTATCAAACGTATGAATTCTACTTTCGTAGATGAATTAGCCTATCAATCTCTATCTTTCGATTTACGGAGATTAACGCATCATAACATAAACCAAGGTGCAAGATTTATTAGATCTAACAACCTAGACATTCAACCTATCAACTTTCGCTGACATAGATCAAAACGTCTATTCTTTCCTATGGTGATCTCGCGTTTACACCGACTTTCGCCCCTACGGTAAACATCAATCGCAAACATCTTTCGATATAAATGCAATAAACAAATAATCAAAGGAAAGATACAAACTTTAAATAAAATCATTCATAAAATCATCCAAGAGAAGAGACAAAAGTCACTTGAGAAAGAGATTACATGGTCGCTCCGCTTTTGACGACTTTCAAGCCCTCATCATGCTCGAACAAGAAGGAAAAAAAAAAAAAAGTAAAACCTAATCTAACCCTCGATCACCCGAGCACAAGGCTCGGGTGACCGCCTTGAGCCTCTCAAAACAGCCATTTGACTCGCCGCTATGCCGAAGGAATTATTTTGTGAAGTATTGTGTATTATTTAGGGTTGCATGCAAATTTGTTTAAATAGAGGTATAGTCGGTTGCTACAAGAAATAATTGCGGCCGAATATTAATTAGATTATTAGGGTTTTGCTTGCATGTCGGCTGTTCAATGCTTAAGTCGGTGCTGCTCCAATTGGCCTTGAACGCTCGTTTGCTTGAAAGTCAAGACTATGAATCAAGCTTTCCATTAGATATTTGTTGGAATAAAACTTAAAATCCATATCTTGAGTTGTAGACCTCCAAAATTATGATCCGAATGTCATAATTAAGCCCTCTCGGAAAACTCTACAACTTTCATTAAGGACTCTTCTTCAGAAAACGCCTTTTGATTAGCCCGTCGTGTTACGAGTCGTTTTCGGATTTTTCAATACCACAGCATCATTATTCAAACTTGTAACGCTCATATCTCGGTCTCGTAAGTCGGAATGAAGTGATTCAAAATCCTGTAGAATCCTCTCTTCAATCCCTACAAATCTTCTCTTGAGGTCGAGAGTCAAATCAGTGTATATCATATCAAGAACTGCGTCGGAAGTCAGCTGCTTGAATGCTTCATTCCAAGCTTTATCTCCATCTTTATCCTCTTCCAAGTCAAAAACATGTATCTACATTGCATCCAAACACCACAAAAACGTAACAATATCCAAAACCATATAAAACAATCAAATAATCGTATAAATTGATACGTTTTCATATTTAACTCTTTAAATCACCATTCACTCAATATTTCACTATAAACCTCGAATTCTATGAAAATCATACGTATATGGGGGAAATTGAGGTGAAATATATCCTTAAAAACACTACAATTTGACCCTTAACATTCTGAAAATGATTTACTTTGTGAAAAGTTTGCAAATCTAATGAAAAGTAAATTCCAAATGAGTATGATGGGAGAAATGAACTACTTTTTGGGTTTACAAGTCAAACAAATGAAAGATGGAATCTTCATTCATCAAACCAAGAATACCAAGGAGCTACTGAAGAAATTTGGTATGGAAAACAGCACCAAGGTATGAACTCCTATGAGTACAAATATTAGATTGGATGAAGACAATGAAGGCAAAGATGTTGATCAGACCTTATACAGAAGGATGATAGGCAGTCTGCTATACCTTACTGCCAGCAGACATGATATATCCTTTGTTGTAGGTGTTTGTGCAAGATTTCAATCAAAACCCAAAGAAAGTCACTTAGCTGCAGTCAAAAGAATTCTCAAGTATCTAAAAGAGACTTTGGGAGTAGGGATATGGTATTCAAAAGATGGAAGCTTCATAGTTATATCCTACTCATATTCTGATTATGCTGGTTGCAAGATTGATAAAAAAAGCACCACAGGAACCTGTCAGTTAATGGGAAATAGACTGGTTTCTTGGTTTAGCAAGAAATAGAATTCCATATCAACTTCCACTACTAAAGCTGAATATATTGCTGTTGGAAGTTGCTGTGCACAAATACTTTGGTTAAGACAACAGTTAAGGAATTATGGAATTGAAGAAAGAGAAATTCCCATAATGTGTGACAACACAAGTGCAATTGCAATCACAGAAAATTCTATTTTGCACTCAAGAACCAAGCATATTGATGTGAGACATCACTTTATAAGAGATCATGTTGAAAAGAAAGATGTGGTGGTTCTTTACATCCCTACTGAAGATCAACTTGCTGATATTTTCACTAAACCTCTGGATAGGGAAAGATTTGCTAAACTAAGGACTGAACTTGGAATTATAAAAGTTCACTGATACATCTATGATCAGCAATATACTGGAATTCACCAAGGGGATTAGTCTTTGCTATGTTGGGTGAGCTCACTTAGCAGATTAGTCATTGGTATCAACAATTCCATGTACTTATGTTTGGAAAATTGAGCAAATGAAGTTGCCAAGGGGATTGGTCTTTGTCATGTTGGGTGAGCTCACTTGACAGATCAATCTTTGGTATTAAACTTCATCTTGTATTATCAGTTGGACAAAAACAAGATGAATGGAAGATCACCAGAGTAACTCTATCAACAGGCTGCTGAGCCAAGTCTACTGATGACAAGGCTGCTGAAATAAACGTTACTTAGTCAAACTTTACTAAAGTCAAAAAGCAAAAATAGCGGGATATTTATTTCATCTTAATAACCGCAGTTACATGATCGAACGCTTACAATCAGTTATGGGTCTGTCATGGGACACGTGGCAAGATGACATTCACTCAAAATTTAATCATGGTTAATGCTACAGTACGTGTCTGACAGTTTTCTACCCACCTCTCTCTACTTTATATACAGACATATACCAAGAGGATACATACAACACTCAAATTGCTATTTCTCTGCAAATATCTTGTGTGAACACAGATTTGAAAGCTTTCTTCTTCATCTTTCTCTTCTATAATGGCAAACAAAGATGATGTTCATATTGGCACCAGTCAAAGTGTAAGAGGTTATGTGACTGACTGTCACTCTACTGAACTGGCCATTAATATAGGACTAAGAGTCAGACGGATTGTTGGTTTGGAGAACATTATCAATAGAAGACTGGAGAGAATTTCATATGTTAATGTGTTGGAATTCTGGAAAAACATTGTTATACATGAAGGAAGAGAGGCCTTCACTATGACAGTTAATGGAAGAGAGATTGAAATATCTTCAGATCTACTGAGAGAAGTATTTCATTTTGGACCTGGAAATGGTGCCCCTACCAATCCAGAAGCAATGAATCTGCCAAGGATGAAGTTTGTGGATACAATAAAGACAAATGAAAAGATATCTTCATCTCTAGGCATTAATGTGAAGCATATTGGATATGAGTACAATCTGCTGAGCAAAATGATTACCAAGACCATTTTGGGATTCATTGGGAGTCTGGATACTCTATCTGGACCTAAAATAGACCTTCTGATCATCATCTGCAGAAGTATGAAGTTTGATTAGGCTGGATTCTTTATACACTATATGAAGAAGGTGTTTATTGAAGATAGAGATGGCATAAGGAAGTCCAAGGTCAAGCCCTTAGGTCTACTGATTCAGACCTTGTTGAATCATTTTCAGATACTTGATATTTCATCTGAAAAGATTAACAAATCCAGATATAAGCTAGAAGTTGCTACTCCTATTCCTGGATTAGATGATGATGAAGATGTGGATGATGAGGCCACAGAAAGTGATGGTGATGGTGGAGATGATGATCCTGGTGGTGAGCAGGTTAAGCAAGTTGTAAAGCCTGCTGCACCTAAGAAGGTTGCTAAGAAGAGAAAGGCTACTGATACAAGAAAGATTACAGAAATGTTAAAGCCTAGGAAGACTAGAAAGGAAACAAGCGAGACTCATTGAGTCTCACTGAGGTCCAAATGAAATTGAAGTTATCAAACCTCATCAGTAGTTGCAAAGAAGAAGTCTGTTGCTGAAGTTTTGAAGGAGCAACAGAAGGAAGCCAGTAGAAAGATGAAGGCTACTGAGATTGAAACAGAGCAACTTTCCAAAAGAATGAAGGAAATTGCTAAGAAAAAGAGACATGGAAAAGGGAAACAACTGAGGATTCTGGAGGCTCAGAGGGAAGAAAGGGAAGAAGAATAAGAAGAGGCTATTGAGGCTGAGCCCCTAACAACTATTAAACCTACTGAGATAGTAGAGGTTGTTGTTGAGCAACCTACCAGAGAATCACAGCAGACTGCTGAACCTGAGCCTGCTGTAGAAGTTGTTGAATCTACCCCTATAGAGGCTGTTGAGCCTACTGAAGCTGCACAAGTTGTTGTAGAGCAACTTGTTGAGGAACCACAGCAAACTACTGAGTTTGCACCTGCTGTGGAAGTTGAAAAGTTGGTACAAGACCCTGCAAGTTCCGCAATAGTTCAGGGGGAAGAGCAATCTGCTGCTAACCCTGCTGATGAGCATGTTAGTTAGGGGGAACCCAGTGTGGAATAGATGGAGGTGGTAGGTACTAATGTACAACCTGAAGAACCTACTGACCTAGAAGCATCTGTGGAAGAAACTCTTAACTTACTTGTTGAGACCTTTGGAGGTCAGCAAGGTACTCAAACTGCTCCCAGAAGGCCAACCATGCCCTCTGAATAGAAATAGGAGAAAAAGAAGGAGGGGTATGTTGATCCTAAGCTCCTGCTGGTTGCTAACTACTTTCAATGGAAGTTTGGATATTACAAGAAACAAAAATCAGCGGCTGAGCCTATGACAGACTTTGAGGAGTGGGCCTTTGAGAAGTTAGGAGTTGAGAATTTGTTGGATCTGGTTGATACCACTTTGCTGGAAGCAAGATTGATGGATCTCTTTGATCAACAAAAGAAGGAAGAGGCTATCAAGTTCAGAGATCCTAGAGATGGACCAGATAGTGATGACTCATCATCATCTAAATCTGGTGATGATCATCCCTCTGGACTAGGAGAAATCAGTGAGACTGCTTTGATAAATGAACCTAGTGTAGAAATAACATCGAAGTCGGTAGGTCTGGCCGAGGGCCAAAGATCGGTCAAATGGATGAGGATTTGGAAGATCTCACCATGGATGATTTGGAGGCACAAATCAATGAAGGTATACATATTGGTGCAAATAGGCTGGTCGGTGAGATAGATACTGCCTTTGTTGAAGAATCTGCTGCACTTACTGATGATCAGTAGACTGAAGATTTGGATGATGAGAGGGTTACTGGTCATAGTGAGCCTGATGTCAGTTCTGAAAACACAAGTCAATATCAAGACTGGATTGATACTCAGGACACTCTCTTCAAAACTGCCAATTTTCTAAGAAGGATTGCAGATGTTAAGGAATTTCAAAGAGATAATATGGCTGAATTTCCTGCAATTCTTGTACAAAGAGTGCTGATCACTGAGGATCAAACAGTAGTAGCACAGAGATTGGATATGGTTATGGGATTTGAAGGATCACCATTGATTTTTGAAGAGGTTCAGGCTGCTGAGGATCAGATAGCACCTGAACAAAGGTTGGAACTGGTGGTATAGGTTGCTGAGGTACAGACAGCACCTGAACAAAGGTTGGAACAGGAGGTACAGGCTGTTGAGGCACAAACAGCACCTGGACATAGGTTGGAACTATCTATGGGTTTGGAGAAAACCCCTGTTGTTGAAGAACAGGCTGCTGTAGTAGAGCCTGTTGGAGAAAAGATCACTGAAGGGAAAGATAATCAGCAGGCTGCTGTTATTGATGAGGATGAACAGCTGCTGGACTATGACTACAGTGATGAGGAGTTTCAAGTGCCTGAAGAAGAACATATTGCTGATGAACCACAATAGGCATTTGTACCTATCTTTGAGGAACCTGCACAAGATTCTATAATGGAAGACATTCTTGGTGCTATGGTTGAAGAAGGTCCTGCCCCTGCTGGAAGGGACATGAGTAGAGCCATGGTTGTCAGCAGACTAAGGGCACAATACAATGTTGAAGAGCCTGCTGATAAAGCTGTTGGACATATAGCTGGTGGGGTACCAGCAGAGATTTTGGATGAGTTGAGGACTGTCAGAAATGAAATAACAAGGTTAAGAACTCAACTTGAAAGGCAAGAGCAGAGGTTTGAAGACTTGATGAATTTAGTGGAGAATAGAGAAAGAACTACTGAAACTGTTGCTTCCAATATTACTTCCACCCAGTATGCTCTTGCTGACCTTGCTCTGGATGTAAAAGGGATCAGACAAGGAAATACAATGAAGGAGAAGTTTTTGAAAGATCAACTGAGGCACCCAAGCCTGCTGTGCCTGAGCCTGCTGGAACACTTCAACCTGCTAGATTGGATCCTAAGTTTACTGAAAGGATCAATCTACTGGAGCAGACGATGCAAGAAAGGATTACTGCAGTTGACACAAGAACTGAAATTATGGAAGGACAACTGAGTAATCTAGTAATCACACAGGAAAGTGTACCTGCTGTCCCGTTTTTTTGATGATGTCAATAAGGGGGAAGAGAGCCAAACAGCAGTAGCAAAAGAGGCTGCTAGGATCTTTGCTAAGAAAATATGGGAAGATGACACCAATGCTTTCAGAGAACCTGCACCTGGCAGACTTCCACTCACTGATGATCTTCCTTTCTGGGACTTAAGTTTTAGGAAACAAGGGTTAAAGCCTTGAGACCTGCACATAGAGGTGGAAGAGGTGGAAGAGGTTTACCGACCACATCAGCAAAGGATTCACTGAATGAATTTAAGGAAGTATACATGCGCTTAGGCTTTAGAGTACATCAGATCAATCTTACTCTACCTGAGGCACGGAAATGATGGAAAGAAGTGAATCCTCACATTGATTTCTCTCTTATTGAAAATGAATGGATGAGAGAAATGGTGAGAGAAATAAGAGCTTATAAAGAGCAAGTAGAGAAGGCAAGAGAAGAAAGAGAAAGAAGACACTAGATCAGCATAATTACACATGCTTTTTACTTCTGCTGAATCTAGTTTGTAATACTTTTGAACAACTAATTATAATGAGATATGACTATATTTGTTCTGTTTTTGGTTTTAATCTTTTTGCTTGGCTGCAAGGAGGGTATTGGCATCATCACCAAAAAGGGGGAAATTGTTGGACTTATTTTATGTTTTAGTGATGAGTGCCAGACTAGCTGTTATAGAGCAAAGGAAAAAAGATGTCTAGATCAAATGTATAGGCTTATTAGAGTTTGATCTTTGTATAGGTTTGACCAAACAAGCACTGTAAAAGGTCAGTTGACTTACATCAGCAGACTTGTCTATATCAATAGGGTACACAGGTCGAGAGACTAGTTTAGGAACTCTTTGGATCAAGATCAAGATCAAGATCAAGACGAGGACTCAAACTCAGTTATTGAAGGCTAAGGGATCAAACTTAGTATTTAATGTCAAGGATATGAAATTAGAATTTAGGGAAGTCTGTGATGACCTAAACTGATTACATATACCTTAAGTACAAGGTCTAAGTTCCACAAGTTAAGTGGTGATTGGAACTTAGTTATATGCAGAATGGTGTAATCTAACTTCACGATAAAAAGTTAGATATAAGAGAAGTCAGCTAGAGTGTTTTTATAAACACAGCAACATTGGAACAGGTGACTAATATACATTTCAGCAGATTTACATTCACAGGAACCTGCTGATGTATATCTTGAATTATTCAAAGGTTACATTGGAAGATTACAAAGAAAGGGACAGCTAACAACCTCTGATTTTCTCAAACAAATCAATGGTTAAGATTAAATGGACGTTGGAAATATTCAGACCTTTATCCAATGGATACAAGTCAAAGGGTGACAGATCAGAATCAATCAAAAAGCAACTGACAAAGTGTCAATACTATTAACAGTGACAGAAAGCAAGTCAAATCTGAAACGGCTATGTTTGAATTTCAAACATAAGTCACAAGGACTCCTACCTATAAATAGAGGACTCCTAATTCAGACACAGGTGATGAACATTGATGAAAATTAAGGATCTATCTTGAGCTATCAGATTTCAATCGATCAAAACACCCTGCTGGCCCTACTAAGCATAAGGCTACTGATCCAGTAAAACTCTTCAAGTGTAATCTTCTTTCAAGCTACATCAAGTTTACACACTTGAAGACCTCAAGCTACTGATCATTTCATCCTGATCAAGCTGCTGAAAGCTGAATCACTTACTTGATTCAATCTTTCTTTTACAAGGAATCTACTGAAGACAGTGAAGCACATTTGTGTGTCAAGGACTGTTGTTTGTGGTGGGGCTGGTGAAGAGGCAATCCTACCCTTCAAAGACCAGTGGAAGACTTTGGAGCAGCAATCCTACATGTTCCAAGTGTTCAGTTTGTGAAGCCAAAGTTATTGGTGAAGGACAAGAAACTTAGGGATTTTTGTAACAGTTACCTTCAAGAATCTCTAGTGAATTACCTCCAACATCACAGGAGAAGAGTGGACTGACAGGATTACACCACCTGGAACCACTATAAAATCTGTCTACTTACTTTCTGCATTTAGTATATCTAGCACATCAACCTACTGAATTTAGCAACTGAATTCACACACATACACTACTGAGTATCTAATACTTGGTATCACATTTTAACAACAAGTTACAAGGCTTAATTTTTGATATATTCCGCTGCACAAATTCAGTAAATTCAATAGTCAATCGAGTTATCGAGTATCGTGAGATCGCGAGCTATCAAGAGCTCTTACCGGTTGCTAAGTTTGTTAACTCCAAAAGTTTTAAGTGTTAAGTTTATTCAACCCCCCCTCTAAACTTAACTAAAGCCTTTTCAAGGGTCCAACAGTTTCTTTCCAAACAAACGGAATCTGAATTCATTCGGAACAGAAGGGTTTTAGCTAAGAATAAATGCATGATTTCGTTAGAAAGCAGGAAATAGGGGTAACTCCTTGAGACTTTCTTGCCAATCAAATGGAATCTGAATTGATTTAGGAACCAAGGCTTATATCCTCTAAGGATCAAAGCAAACCTCTAGGTCATTTAAAAGTCACATATTTCAAGTATGTGGACTTGACCAGAATATTGATAAGTCTTTCATAGACTGGATGTCAGTATTGGTAAAGTAGTATACACATTAGTGTTCATGAATGGTAACACTGAAACAGTTGGAAACAACATGGGTGTGTTATCTGAAGTCGGAAACTGACATGCCAAGATTATCATTATGAAAGAATGGGACTTTATTCTAAAGTATTTGATTCGGTCAAATTCCCAAGAATATGTGACAGGCAATCCCATCTATCCTAATGGTTAAGATGATTTTGCATATCGGTATGCAACATTCAACGAAGTAGTCCTACCCAACCTCTCACGGAATGCTTCTCTAAACCTGAGGATGAATAGAAAATAGGATAGACTCTCTTTTGATAAGAGAAAGTCAGGAAATTACAAGTTAATCGAATCTTGGATTCGAGTATTAAATAGCAAGTTTAGTATGTTCTCAAGTATCTTTGGAGAACGAGGAATAATATGCTAATATATTCGGATGCGAACGTGAATTTAAATGATTACACTGATTCTGACTTTAAGTCAGATTAAGGATGATCGTTAAGTCGATCTCAGGCTCAGTGTTTACTCGTGTGATTCTGAATTTAAGTTAGATTGAGGATTTCCATATCTGGGAGTAATTCCAGATATGGTAAGCTGATACCACTTCATTGTGAAAACAGTGGAGAGGTAGCTGATAAGGATCTTCACAGTCACTTGAGGTAAAAAAAAAAAGCATATTGGGAGAGTACACCGGCGATGTTTCAATCCTAAAGATCGTCTCGAGCTGACAACCTAACGGATCAGTATACTAAGTCGCGTGGCATTTAGATGTTGCATACTCACCGAGTCATTGACCGACCCTGCAGCGGCACACTCGGAGTGTATTTTGACATCTAAATGGTTTGATGCACTTGGCGGGTACAGAATTGAGGGATATATCTCATTTGCTTTTAGAGCAAGTGGGAGAATGTTGTGTATAAGGGGTATGCTCTAAACAATTAATCACTTGCCTTTCGTGCAAGTGGGAGATTGTTAGGTGTAATGCCCGAAAGACAATTTCTGTAATTGTTTTTGACAGGATTTATAATTCATCTTAATATTTGCATTTATGCTTATATTATACACTGCTGAAAACCCTAAGTATATAGGTATGTAATCACATAACTCAGTGTATGGCATACACACGAGGATTGAGTTAGTGATGATATGTTTAAAACTAGTTAGTCTGTGGTGAATTTAATCAGAGTATGGGTCTCATTATTAATATACCAATAATGCGCCCAGAACACTTAACGGTGTGACCGTCTTATCCGGACCGTCGGTATAGGGTACCTAGTGGGGGATTTATATATGATATCTATCATATAGGACTGGACCGATTTGATTTGAATTCTCGATATAATTCCGTGATTGAGAAATCTTATCAAATCACAAGATGATCATATATGGATTAATCTCAATCCTTATGTGATCACAGTCTACTGCTTGGTTCAAAGTAGGGTTTGATTTGTTAGTTAAGGATCACTTGGATACATGTGATCCGAACACTTCTCGTTGGCTCTATTCTGGAATGAGTGAGTAGTCTGTGACTTCACAGATATGGAATCCATTCCCTCATGCGGGAAGTAGACAAACAATTCCCTTATTTGTTAATCCTAGAAACTGATCGATGGGCCCAGTTCATATTATATTAGTTATGAACTAATTGATCACTATGGGGTTAATGGTAAATAAGGATAAGATGTTTTGAGAAGGGTTTACGGAAAAATCCCGAATCAAAACGAACAGTCTATGGAGGATTTATCCGTATGTAATGATTATATCAATGGACACTTTTACTCAATGATTAGAGTGTAAGTATATATCTATAATCGATAGAGTTCAGTTTCGGGTTTATGGTGGCATAATCCCGGAATTAATAGATTGAATAAGAATTGTTCTATTCGATGAATAATTTTATTTAATTTATTGTAGCTATGGGTTATAAGTCCATCGTCCCCGATGTGTCTCCTAACATGCATATGTTTCTTGACGTTGGGCCTCAATGATAATTAAGTAGTTGGACTATTTAATTGATGTGTGAATAATTATTTAGTGGGCTAAATAATTAAATACATGGAAAAGATATTTTTCGTGGACTCGGCCCATTATGTGAAATTTCGTGTGCTAGCCTTATTTGACTAGGGCATGGCGTGTTGTGACTTGTTGTAATTAGAGAGAAATTAGTTTTCTTGGATAATTACATGTCATGTGATTAATTGTTTATTTGTTAAATAATTAATCGGGAGATATTAGATATTATCTATTATATATATCTAAATCAGTTTTAGAATATATTAGATTTATCTTATATTTAATAAAGGATTATTATGATTGATTATTTAATTAATTATTAAATCCTTGGAGGACAAGAATTTCTCTCATATATAAAGAGAGTTCTCCTAATCCTTTTATAACATACTATACTCCTATATAAAGAGAGTTCTCCTAAGCCTTTTTATAACATACTATACACGCATACATACACACAAAATAAGCTTGGAATTTCCGGCCATGCTTAGGGTTTAGAGTTGGGAAAATCTTTGGGATTTTCCGGGTAGCATATAAAGGAGGTCAAGCATCAAGGATCAACATCCACCGGTTGTTGCTTGGAGATACACGTCGGAAGATCGTGGCATCTCAACTATTCGGATCTCGGCTTCTCAATCTTGTAGTTCATCCTCTTTTGATTGGTAAGTAGATCTAACCTTCTTGTAGGTAGATCTTAAATTATGTGCTTTAATATTATATTGATCGCGATCCTTGTTATTCCGCAGCGTAATCGGGCGGATCTAGATCCGCCCGGCGATATTACATCCAACAAGGTCAACCTAGGCCATTCCAACCAACATTTGTTTAACTGCATCTAGGTTGGTTGTCTGCCCTTCTTCCAAAATTCTCTTTCCAGTATCTTGATCATTTCGATCTGGGCTTTTTTCTCCAATTTTTTCCTTTTCGGGTTGATTTTGCTGCTTCTTCGAATTTCCTTGATTCCTTGCCATTTTTTTTTTGCAACAATCACTCACTAACTAGAATTGTACCCTCCTTCTAGCGCCAAATGATGTGGTATGAATATTACAATCAGGTCATCGGGTAATTCTAATTAGGTAAATAGTATAGGAATAATAATATTTGGGTATAATTTTGGACTGAACTCTTGAGAGAGCTGCCGACGTATCCAATTTAAGTAATAAACTGGAATCAAGTCCCCCTCGTAGTTCAGGGTGTTCCTTATATAGTTTTAGATCGTGATTATCTTCCTTTCATGATGGGAAGTTATCGCCGGTTATCTCTGTACGCGGCCGGTCGTGGAGTCTCCCCACGTCCTTAAGCGGTTGAGCCGATGCTGACTCGGTCTTCGTTACGCTCAGCCAAATATTCTGTCTAGAAATACTTCTGCTCAGCTGAGCGTATTTTAGAGATACACTTTTGTGCAGCGTATAATGGAGTCCTGCTCCACTGACTATTCTTGTCAGCACATACGGTCCTACTGTGCCTATCCATTATCTTGACTGTCTAACTTTGGGCCTGGCCTAATTATGGATAACCCGGCCCAATGGGCCCACCTATCATCATTTATTTCACCTGGAAAACTGCAGTATCTAAATCTTTTCTCTTTGGATTGTGCTCAATTTCCTCTTCGTTTGTTCTGTACAAATTGATAATGTCAGATCCGGAGTTTATATCATACACATCAACCTAAAAGGTATTTTCACCTCTTTGACTTGGGGTTTGGGCTAAGAGGGTAGTAAGTTATGACTGTTATGTTTAGGAGTTCCCCAAAGTTGATCTCCTTCTGAGTTAATCCTTTTAGTAGGAAGCTTGTAAAGCTAAAGTTATAGTTTTTTTTACAGTTTTAAACAAGAACCAAGATGCTATCCTCCAGCATGCCATGTTTGATGTTCAGACCCTTTTCGTGCCCTTTTGTAATTATATCTTTTCTGGTAATTTATTTCTCCTGCAATCCCTCACTTGAGATTTTTTTTTAAACTCGACAAATCCTCTCCGCTTGTTGTCATGAATCTCCCCATAAACAAATTCTCTTCAAAATTCTACATTGTTGCACTCTCATCCTTCATTTCAAATTCAAGTTTGACTAAGCCTTCGGATGTCAGAACATTTTCTTTTTCTCACTTGTGTCCATTCTCAGCTTCCCTCATAAGGGTAGAGTCGATGTTGTAACTATTTCACCTAATGTTGCCTATTCTTTTAAGGTATGCATGTCTTCTTTTGCCGGTCAAATTTTTAAGCCTACCATGACATTCATTTTCAGTTACTTACCTCTAACCTTCTAGCAATTTATGCTAAACCAGTTTCAAGCAGAAGGTAGTCTTTGCCAAGTTTCCTTCTGAACCTATTTGACCAATCAACTTTTGAATTCCTAAACTTTTGATTTCCAATTCAGATTAATGTACCTTGTACCCTTCAGTTTTAACTCTCTTTCAGGCCATTTAGAGCCATGAACCGTCATATACACTCTCTTTTTTTGTTGACTTCCCATCTTCTGTTTTGGCGTTTCTATTACCATTTCGATACACCGTTTGAATGCCTATTTTGTTTTTAACCTTTTCATTCCCACACGAGGAATAACCTCAAGCATTTCTTCCTTGGCAGTGTACTATTTCTCTCGAGTAGTGCAACCTTGAACCTTTGATTTGAATCACCAATGATCGTTTAAACTTCCTTTGAAGGTTTGAATTAATCCTTTGAAATCAAACCTTATCCGAAAATTGTTATGGCTCTTTTCCTCTTCACTTAAAATCTTGTTTGACGCTTAATTATTCAAACATTTGATATTCCCTTACAATTCCTTGAGGGAAATTTTATATTTCCTTTAAATCTTGAAATAACCTCTCTTTGACTACTGCAAACCTGGACACTTCTTAACAAGTGTTTATTTTATTCTAAGACCTTTTGGTGTGCTCGTTTTATCTCCATGGCTCCTTCATGTTGAGACCCTTGCTCCCTCCTGATTTTAAAATTGCCTAGTCTTTTAGTGCTCGACCTTGCCCCTATACATCGCTTTTCTGTTGTGTGATGTTTCCTTAAACGTCTTCACTTTCTCAAAGCTTTTATGAAAGCTTATTACCATCCTTTCAAGTTGCCTCCGAAGTCTCTGTAGACCACCGTATCTTGCAGAATTTCACTCTATCTTAAGAACTTCATCTGCAAGATAACCAATTTTTTATTTCTTCCTTGGTGGCTACCGTTTGTATTATGATACAATGCCACATTCTTCATATTGGAACCACCTTCAATTTTTCCCTAACACGGAATCATCTTGTTCTGCTTTTAACCCAAACAACATGTCTTATTTTCAAGTGCATTGTACCCTTCCTTGGCTTACCTGGTTGACATACCACCCTGGTACTCAACTTGTTACTTTTCAATTTCTTTTATTCTCCAAGCTAACTCCCTTGGCATAAGAATTGGATCAGACCGTCAGAGTGAAAGGATGGCAGATGCATGTTCTCCATCCCTAAGGAGTCTCAGAAGTCTTTCAGCTGGGATCCTTACAATTCTTCAGCAAGTTCATGGTGCCATGATGGAAGTGAGATCGAAAGAAGTCAAGTGTGCTAGAAATGTGGTTTCGGCTGGGAAGATTCAGCTTTCCGGGTATAGGTCAGCAGGAGCAAGCAAAGAGTGTTGAACCGACGATTGCAAGATTTGAGGCAGTTGATGAGTTCGTGAAAGAAGCAAGACAAAGATCCAGGTGTTTCCGGTTATAAGTGAGTGGTCAGAACCAACCAGCCATTGGTCACGGGTTAGATGAAGATGGCAACCGTTGGCATCATGATCAGCTTTGGGTTCTGAATGAGGAAGATTGAGAAGGACAATGAAGATTGAAAACCATGAGATGACAATTGAAGTTCCTTTCGGAGCGACCAACAAGAACAAGAGTTGGATCAGTACTGTTGATGATCTTTCATGAAGACAGAGATAGAAGAACACGAGTTTCTGGGATGAAGTGGAGCGACAACAGAATACGAGACCAGATTTGATACAGCAAGTCAACAAGGAGATTGAAGTGGATCGTCGCAACCTCAAATTGGCTCAAGACAAGCAGAAGAGTTGGGAAGATGGAAGGAGAAGAAGGCGTAAGAGTTAAGAGGCAAGCGTTTATAAAAGTCCAGAGTTCAAGTACCTCTCGGTTACATTCGAGTTTCGAGGACGAAACTCCACTTAAGGGGGAAGGAATGTAACATCCCGAATTTTCATAAAAGGGTAAAATAGTAATTGGTCATACCCACGATGACCTAAATATTATTTATCCTATTTATTTAATTAAAAAGGATTAATTAAGGGATTTAGTTATTATTTAAAATGGATTTAATTAATAACTATAAAAAGAAATAACTCCCCAAAACAACTTATTAATTCACACGCTGGTTCTGAGAAGAAGAAAAAAAGAGAGCAACGGCGATTTGAAGGAGAAGCAACGCAGAAGATGCCAGAAAAAGGGAGAACGTAAATTTCAACCGTGTGATCAATCCGTTCATCTGTTCAAGATGCCGCAGGAGAGAAAAGTGATCAGCGCGATGAGACGCAACTTTGGAAAATAACATCTCTTAATTTCGTAAGTTTTCAGTTTAGCCCTAGTTTTTGGTAACCGTTGAGTTCGATTCTTCAAAAATTCATATCTTTTAATCCGTAACTCTGTTTCGTAGCCATGAGTAGTCGAAACGATCGTCTTGAAGCGTAGAATAATCTAAAAATAGTGTCGCAGCGGTTAATCGAGGTAATCTTCAGTTTTACAGGCTGTTTCAGTTTCGGTTTTATGTAAAGAAATAGGATTTTAGGGTTTCTCTTTGATCAAATAGGTTTTGGGGTTGAGGATCAACAGTTGTTGCAGTTGCTTGACGTTTTGCTTTCGGTTTTGCTGGAAATTTAGGTAAGAGGCTCTTCCTAAAGAGTAATTATAGTTTTATAATGATATGTTGATTTCTATTCATAGTAGCATTTATGTTTTTACCCGAGTCTTTTTAGCTTCCGTTTGCTTTTATTTGATACGACGACGTAGAGGCTTGCGTATAATATTAGATTTATTTAATGCTATGCGCACCGAACGTTTTTCTTCCGAATAAGGGCTCGGTATCCGGGAGCGGGGCGTTACATCCACTCCCCTGTCTCACAGGATGATGCTAATCAGAAATCCATGACTCGAAGTCATAGGTCTGCCTTTATATGAAAGAATGGAGAGAAATCCTCTTTACGAAATTCAAACCTCGTTTAAGGTCCGGCTACCTTAAATACCAAGTCCTTTACCACTCTGCACGATACTAGAAAGTACTTGGAGCAATGTTCCTATGAATAGAGAGACGAATTCACACCTAACGAATAGGAAACCATGCAGCTAAAATAATCCACATCATGTAAAGATGACAGCAAGATAAAGTGATTCAATACATATAAACATTAATTAATAAGCAGTGCTTTCGTTCACAAAAGACTAAAGAGGATGATTAGACTGAGTGAAGAAAGTGGAACATGCCACCTATTTTAAACATATATATATATATATATATATATATATATATATATATATATATATATATATATATATATATATAATCAAGTGAAAAAGAGATGGATCATCGGTGATACAATATTCAAACAAACCAAGTGTTGTCTTTAGTGGTATACAAAGTGGTTTACTTTTGCTTTTTATTCTTTATTTTATATATTTACTTGATAATTATGGGGGCTTAAAGTTAAAGCATTATGATATATTTGTTATTTCTCTTCCATTAATTGTATTCTACTTTCACTAACAATGATAAATTATGAAACTTCCTCACCTCATAATTTACGTTTTAAAACTGATGTTTATTATGTTATATTTCCTTCGTCCTATAATATATGTCCTTTCAATTTTTACACGCACAGTTTAAGAAATTTCAAAAATAAACAACTTTTTAATATTTCAAAAGAGTTTTTTTTATTGTTTTTTGAAAGTAACTTATAATATAACATTGTTTAATGTAAAAATAAAAATATTATATTGTTTTATGAGAATGAGTTATATTTTAGGACATCACTAAAAAGTCTAAAGGACTTATATTACAGGACAGAAGGAGTATGTGTGTTTTTTTTTAGTTTCAATTTTTTTATGTTGTTAGTTCTACATTTTTTTTCATTGTATGGAAGTCAAGTCCACGTTTTGTGAGCAAATATAGAATCAGTTTGTTATATGATTCCGTATTTATTTTCAGGTAGTGTCCGATTTGATTTTTTTAAGCAATCCGTGTAAAATTAAATAGGCCCGTGCAAACTTGCACGGGCACTCTTCAAAATTTGCACGTGCTACCTATAAAAAAATATCAGACCTGACACGACCTAAAAAAAATTGAATCCCTACAAAGACCTGATTTTATATTTTCTCACGTAGTATATTATAATGAATACGTCTTATTGTTTTAGGCACCATAATTAGAGATTTACTTCTGTGACTTGACGGATATGGGCCTAGTGGTAAGGAGCGGGGTGTCATAATGACAGCCGGACCCTAAGATGGAGGTCAGCGGATCGATTCCCGTAAAAGGGGTTGATTTCCGATTGATAACACCCTTCAATGATGGGGAACCATCAAAGCCCCTGACTCTAAGCTCTAGGTTACCTGATTAACCTCTCCCCACATTCCTGTGGGATCGGGGGTGGGGGGGCCCCTCACGGTTAGGGTTTTCAAGTGAGTATTTCTCAAAGAAAATATAGAAAAAAGATAGTAATACAAAGGTGTATCATAGCAAAAATTTGAGTGTTTGCATCTCTTTGTCAATATTGTCTTCATATTTATATTTCTAAGAGTCGTGACTCAACGAATTGTTGATCTAATTATGCAATTTATATTTGCTTTATGTTGACTTAGACTTTTTATTATCTATATCATGTCCACAATTTTAATTATAATTTATATGTAGATTAACTACATTGAACCAACATAATTGATGAAATTTAAACTAAGAATTGAACCTGGAAAATGATGAAACTAAGAACATTAATCAATGTTCATACAAGGAATTTGAATATAGAAAAAAGCGGGAAAATAGAAAAGAAGACTTTCATTGATTTTCAACTTGTAATTTTCAATTGAGTTGTTTCTACACTTGATTCGGACTTAAATAGGAGTTTACAACAGCTAGAACCAACTACAATTAGTTACAACCGCTTCTAACTAATTTGGCAACTTGTAACCAACTCTCAAGCTAGGTGTTTGATAAAATGCCTGAACCAACTTTCAGTTATGAATCTGCCTTGTATCCTTCACAGCATCTGCAACATGCCTCCTCAAGCTGAAGGTTGGGACAACCTACAACTTGGAATCTGCCTTGTATCCATGACAGCATCTGTGAAAATATTGTACAATGGATATCTGGGAACAAGTCTTGTGAAGGTAGCTTTATCAACTGGTTTAGTTAGGATATCTGCTAGATTATCTTCTGTCTTAACTGGTAGAGTAACCAAAACCTTTTGTTGATATTTTTCTCAAATGAAATGACAATCTATCTCTATATTTTTTGTCCTTTCATGGAACACAGGGTTCTCTACAATATAAGTTGCACTTATGCTGTCACAAAACAAGGGTACAACTTGTGTATGCTGAATCTGAAAGTCTGAGAGTAAGTATATGAGCCATTGTATTTCACATGCTGTAAGCGCCATTGCCTTGTATTCAGCCTCAGAGCTGCTTCTGCTGACAATGGTTTGTTTCTTGCTCTTCAATGAAATTAAAGAATCTCCTAGGAACACTGTATAGATAGTGACTGATCTTCTAGTAGTTGTACAACCTGTCCAATCTGAATCACTAAAGGCTTTAAGTATAGGTTTGCCACTGGATGGAAAGAACAAACCCTGTCCTGGTGCTGCTTTAAGGAATTTCAACAACTTATGTGCAGCAGCTAGATGGTTCTTTGTTGGAGAATCCAAAAATTGGCTAAGTTGTTGGACAGGATAGGCTATGTCTGGTCTTGTGTTGCTAAGGTATAGAAGTTTTCCCACCAGGCTCCTGTAGTATTTGTTATCTGTTAGGAATGGGGAATCTTTAGGTTCTAGTTTGATCTTTGGATCCATAGGAATAACAGAAGGTTTAGCCCCTCTGTAACCAAATTCTTGGAGTAAATCAAAGCAGTATTTCCTTTGATTCATTAGGATACCATCTTCTGATCTTGCAATCTCATATCCTAGGAAATATTTCAGTTTTCCTAGATCTTTTATGGTGAAGGCCCTGTGTAAAAGGTCCTTGAGGTCCTAGATTTCTTGCAGATTGGAACTCCCTACAACAATGTCTTCCACATATAATAGAAAGGCAATGAAGGTAGAGCCATATCCTCTTGTGAACAGACAGTGATCATGCTTCGATTGTGTGTAACCAGCTGCTAGTAAGGCCTCAGTGAGTTTTGCATTCCACTGCCTGCTTTCCTGCCTTAATCCATAGAGGGATTTCACTAGTTTACAACTTGATTGTTGATGGAAGTTGGAAGACCTGGAGGTGGCCTCATGTAAACCTTCTTCTCTAAATCTCCATGTAAGAAAGCTGTGTTTACTTCCATTTGATGTAAGTGCCATTGGTTTATAGATGCCAAGCCTAAAAATAGTCTGATGGTGGATAATTTGGCTACAGGTGAGAATGTTCCCAGAAAATGTATTCCCTCTGTTTGAGTAAAACTTTTTACTACAAGCCTTGCCTTGTATCTATCTATGGTGCCATCAACTTTTCTTTTTATCCTGTAAACCCACTTGCACCCTATAGGTTTCTTTCCTTTGGGTAAAGGAACTAGAATCCAAGTGTTTGTTTTATTCAAGGCTTCTAATTCTTCTTGCATAGCATTTTGCCAGTTTGGATCTGCTGCAGCTTCTGTATAGGATCTAGGCTCTTTATCATCGGATATATTGCAGGCAAAGGCTTTGTAGGATGTTCACAGATTATCAAATGACAGAAATTTGTCCAGAGTGTGAAGTGTAGTGACAATAGCTGTTAAATTTGTCTGATAATCCTGTAAATGTACAGGGGGTCTTCTATCCTTTGTTGATCTTCTGAGTTGTTGAGCAGTGTTAGATACCACTAGTTCTTCTGTTGTGTCATAATCTACATCTCCTGAATCTCCAGGTGCTATATGGGAAAATGTAGCTTCATTATCTGACTGCAATAGATCACATTCTTCATTGAGAAAAGATAGAACTAGTAGAATAGACTCACTATTAGTCCATGGTTGATTAGTCAAAAAAGGAAAACAGTTTTCATGGAAAATCACATCTCTAGAGACAAAAAAAACTCCCTGGTTTGTAAATCCAGCAGATTATAACCCTTGGTTGTAGGAGAATGACCTATGTAAACACATCTCCTGCTCCTACTATTGTTCTAGTGCTTTAACCATGGCGAGGCAAAAGAAGTATGAATGCTGATGTTGGTGAATTCTGATATGAAGTCTGTATAAACTCTAATCTTGCTAAATTTATATAAAACCAATGCCCCTGCACACAATCACTTTGATTCATAGCAAGTAGTGAATAATGCTTATCTTATGAGCATATATGGTATGAGTTGACTCGAGTTTCTTGTGTAAGTATGAGATGACCAAGGAAAATGTTGTCTTGGGGAATGACTTATTGATGCTTTGTTCGGGACGAAGCAAAGTTTAAGTGGGGGGCATTTTGATGACGGTTAAAATATATCTATTTATGTCATCAATTCTAACCTTAAATCGGAGTTAATTATATATATTTCATATTAAATCACTCGTTTATACGTATTATTTAATGTTAAGTGATTATTAATATGATTTTTGGTATTTAGCTGTTTTTATTAATAAAGACCAATTTATTTGTGCGATAAATACTGATTTTGCAGATTGTGATAAATCGAGAGGATTAATGTCATTCAATCAGTGGATCTCAAGATAATAAGGAAGAAAATCGGAGCATTAATCAAGAGACAAATCAGATCAGCATAGAAGAGTGCAGTAGGGAACAAGTTAACGAGAAAACACGTTAAACACGTGCTGAGAGAGGCTCGGTCGACCGAGCCCCTTTATTCGGTCGACCGAGGCATGTGGTTCGGTTACCCGAAGCTATCCAGACCTAAAACGTGTGCATATCTTCTAGATCCATCCTATGTCGGCAAAATCCTCTATATAAGCGCAGAATACTTAAATTGAGAACACACACCATTACAACACAAGACAATTTATACAATTTGAGTTTTTAAGTTTTAGTTTTCTTTTCTTTTCTTTATGTTCGTTCATTGTGGATACATCGGATTCTCCGGTTGGGGAGCGCATTAAAGAGTGGGAGTCACTCTCGTCTTCGAGGGTATGACCATTCAATTATGCAATCTTTATTCGTAGATCTGATATATTTTATTATGGAGTAGTTTCTCTTGTATTGATTGCGTGATGTAGATTAATTTACGAACCCATGTGTTTAGGTTAAAAATGTTAAGAAGTAATCATGATTTGTACCAACACAGAACTGTGTTCGGTCGACCGAGACATGTCATTTGGTCGCCCGAGTGCTGTCGTTCGGTTGACCGTGCGTGGTGATGTGTAGGGCAACATTATGATCGGCTTCGACTACGTCAGATTCTCTGATTTGGAATTAAAACGAGTAATTAAACCTGATCAACTTAATTATTTGTCATCATAATTTAACATGAAACCTAAAAAGTGATAGTTACTTAGGATATAGATTGAATCGGCATCTAAGAAGTACGCCTTAACCTAGGAATGTTGCTTAGATGAGGTTACGGTTTATACCGGCATCCCTAGTTTCGTAATTGTGTCAGAAGTTATATGAGATGGAGGCATTAAAAGGCGAAGTCACGTAATGGAGGCACGATGATTTAGATGGCCCAATCGGAGCTAAATCTACCTTAGGGGATGACTCCCGTAGTCATAATAATTAATCTTTAACGTTTGTTTTATCTCGTTAGCATCCTAATTCACATGGGGGAGTTATAATCTACTATCGTAATCAATACTTTTTGTTTAGATAATATCCGCAGTATTATCCGTGTTTTAGTAGTCTTTCGTTTGTCTTTGTGGTATTCTGTGTCTTCTGGTTATCACTATTTTATTTACTGCGTTTAGTTGGTCGTAGACCGCCCTTTCAATTTAGTTCTAATAGGATAAAGTTGTGTTTTGTTTGTGCCGAGTCTCTGTGGGATCGACCTCGACTCTATCTAGCTATACTACAATTGAACCTAGTTCTCTTGCTAGTGTGTTAGTAGGCATCGAGTTAATAATTTAACTTGACCTCAATCAAGTTTTTGGCGCCGTTGCCGGGGACTCGAGTCATTAAATTAAGATATAGCTTATTTTGTTAGAAGTGGATTCGTGAATATTCTGTGAATAAGAGTCTGTATATTAAACAGTGTCGTAAAAATAAAAAATTTAAAAAAAAGAGAGTTCGGTCGACCGAACCACAGTTCTCGGTGAGTCTGTATATTAAACAGTGTCGTAAAAATAAAAATAAAAATAAAAAAAGAGAGTTCGGTCGACCGAACCACAGTTCTCGGTCGACCGAGAATTTATTTTCTTTTCTGTTTCTGTTCTGTATTATTTTTATAATATTCTGCTTCTTTTTTATTTATGTTTTCTTTTCTCAAACTTATTTCGAGTCTGTTTTAGTTTTATTTAGTTAGTTAAAGGCCTAGCCTTTACTAGTGATTAATTGTTTTATTGTTGTTTATTATTTTATAGTACGCTACTCGAAAATCGAAGGAACCGCTTGAGCCTTATAATCCTGAAATAGAGAAATATGCGAGAAGGAATAGGAAGTTAGCTATGGAACTGGCTAAGCAAGGAGAAGAGGATCCAAATCTAGAGGAAAGCGAGCACGAATTGGAAGAAGAACATATAACTGATCATCCTGAACATTCTGAATCTGACGCAGAAATGGAAGGCATTCAGAACAATCCAAACCAGGTACATAATCCTGTTATTAATCCTGTTATTAATAATGCCAATAATGTGAATGCAAATGCTAATAATGGAAACCAAGCCCTAGCTCAAGGAGCGAGGCGCACTTTGCAAAGTTATGCAACGCCCACTATTGAGCAATTCATTCCCGCTATCGTAGCACCGCAAGATGCTGCAGAAGTCTATCACCCTAGGCCTAACGTAATTCAAATGGTGACCAACTATTCCACTTTTCATGGAATCCAAAACGAGGATCCTGGTGTTCACGTGACGAATTTCTTGGAAATCGTTAGCACAGTGAAACCAGAATTAATCCCGGAGGGGAACATTAGTCTTAAGCTTTTCACTTTCACTTTGAAAGATAAAGCTAAGCAATGGCTTCTCTCTTTAGAGGCTGGATCTATCACTACTTGGGAACAATTGTTGCAAAAATTCATGAATAAGTATTTTCCCTTGGGAAAAACCTTTAAGTTACGCCAAGACATCCTAGGATTTAAGCAACAACCTGGGGAGAGTTTTGATCAAGCTTGGGAGAGTTTCAAGGAAGCTATGAGGAAGTGTCCTCATCATGACATCTCTCTTTGGCTTTTAATGCAAACTTTTTACCATGGGTTGAGAGAGACGGAGAAAATTAGAGTAAACGCCTCCAGCAATGGAGCGTTTGTTCTTTTATCTCTTGAGGAGGCACAAGGGAAGATGGAACAAATAGCGATGAATAGTCAGTGGGAGGGCAATGACATAGCTACTGTGAAAATGGCTGCTGACATATTTGAGGATAGTGCATCTACCAAAATCTTAGAACAACTTTCTGTTATCAACAATAAGGTGGACGGAATGCAAGAGGTGATGGAAAGAGTAGAGAAAGGGGCTGGAATCGAGGTAGCACCTCAAAGTGAGAATGCTGGTACTGAAGAAGCCAATTATATCGGGGGAAGATATAAGCCTAATCATAACCATCCTGGATTCCGATATAGTGACCTTAATGCAGGAGAAAGGCCTAAACCGCCTACCACTTATGTACCACAGCAAACTAAAACTTTTGGTTGGGAAGCTGCAATAGAAAAACTGAGTAATGTCATTACTGATAATATGGGACAACTTTCAAAATCTATGGCTGATTTAGCCACTAACTTTAGCCAATATTGTCAGAAGACCGATGCTAAGGTGACCAACCAAGAAGCTCTAGTCCAAAATTTCACTCACCAAATAGGACAACTAGCTGAGCAAGTCTCAACTAGACCTCCTGGAGGGTTGCCAAGCAACACTGAGAAGAACCCTAAGGATTTGAATGCAATCATGACAAGAAGTGGAAAAGAGGTAACTCCACCATCCCTGCAAGAGAAAGAGAAAGTCACAAAGAATAAGGATGGTGAGCCAAGCAATGAGACTAATACTTCCGAGACTTTTCCTGAGCAAAGAACGTATAAAGAACCTGCTGGCCCTAGAGTTGAACTTTACGATAACAAGTACCCAATTTTCACTGATGTCGATCCTTCAACTCTACCTTATCCTCCACCAAAGCCGAAACCTAAGTTTGATAATAAGAGATATAAGAAGTTCATGGATATATTCAGTAAGTTACAAATCAATATACCCCTAGTTGAAGCACTAGCTGAAATGCCTGAGTACACCAAGTTTTTAAAGGACGCCGTCTCAACTAAAAGAAAACTTCTAGATTTATTGACCATATGCCTTAATGAGTGCTCAGCCATCCTTCAACATAAGTTACCCCCGAAATGCAAAGATCCGGGAAGCTTTCTCATTCCCTGCACCATAGGTAATATATGTCTAAACAAAGCTTTGTGTGATCTAGGAGCAAGCAGGAATCTGATGCCACTATCTATTTTTCGGAAACTAGGCATGAAAGATCTTAAGAAGACCTCAATCACATTGCAATTAGCTGACCGTTCTGTCAAGGAACCGTGTGGAGTGGTTGAGGATGTGCTAGTAAGAGTTGAAAAGTTTGTATTCCCTGTCGACTTTGTGGTCTTAGATATGGAAGCTAACTACGAAGTGCCCTTGATATTAGGAAGACCTTTCATGGCCACTAGTAGAATGCTAATTGATGTTTACAAAGGCGAGTTAGTATTAAGAGTGAACGAAGAGAGAGTTGCATTCAATGTTTTCGACACTATGAAGCAACCTGATGATGGAGAGGATGCATGTTTCATGTTGGATTCCATTGATAGGATCGTTCAAGAATTTCAACAACATGAAAGTATCAAGGATTTCTTGGATGCTGTCTTGGAAGAAGAAGATGAAGTCAAGTACGTAAGTAGTGAGGAGGAGAAGATGATATGGCCAGGATGTAGTAGAGGGACCCCTAGGCCTGTAGAGGAAGTAAGTGCTGCGGAGATTGAAAGATTCTATCATAGACCAACGTGGCATAAGTACTTCAAACTCAAACTCACTGGTCAAAAGTTGAAAACCTCTTTGGAAGAACCTCCCACAAATTTGACTCTAAAACCTCTTCCTGCAAATTTGAAGTATGTACTTCTTCAAGATGAGACTTTGCCACTAATTATATCTTCTTCCTTGACGGACTTACAAGAGGAGAAACTAATGAGAGTTTTGAGAGAGTACCGCGGAGCATTTGGATGGACCATAGCTGACGTTAAGGGCATTAGTCCTAGCGTCTGTATGCACAAAATCTCCATGGACCCTGAGAAGAAAGTGGTTGCACAACCTCAGAGGCGTCTAACCCCACAATTAAAGGAAGTGATTAGGGATGAGGTTATAAAAATGCTAGAAATGGGAATTATATTTCCAATTGCTGATAGCGAATGGGTAAGCCCTATCCACGTAGTTCCCAAGAAGGGAGGATTGACGGTGCAAGCCAATGAGTTGAATGAGCTAATTCCTGTGAGGCTAATCACCGGTCATCGAGTATGCATAGACTTTAGGAAACTAAATGATGCGACTCGTAAGGACCACTTTCCTCTTCCCTTCATCGATCAAATGCTCGAGAGACTGAGCGGGAATGCTTTCTATTGTTTTCTTGATGGGAATTCGGGATACTATCAAATCCACATCTCGCCCGAAGATCGTGAGAAAACAACATTTACATGCCCATATGGGACATTTGCGTATAATCGAATGCCATTTGGATTGTGTAACGCCTCCGCGACATTTCAACGATGTATGATGTAATTATTTGCGGATATGGTGGAAGATTTCTTGGAAATCTTTATGGATGATTTCTCCGTGTTTGGAGACGATTTCGATTCATGTCTCACACATCTAGCACGAGTGTTGAAGAGATGTGAGGAGACGAATCTTGTGCTTAACTGGGAGAAGTGTCATTTGATGGTTACGGAAGGTATAGTACTAGGCCACCGCATATCAAAAAACGGAATAGTGGTGGATAGAGCCAAAGTTGAGGTGATCGAGAAATTACCCCCACCTACCAATCTTAAAACTTTGCGAGGTTTTTTTAGGCCACGCCGGATTTTATCGTAGGTTTATTAAGGACTTTTCCCTAATCTCTAGACCTCTTACCGAATTATTGCCCAAGGATGTGCCATTTGTGTTTTCTAATGAGTGCATAAAAGCTTTCAACGAAATAAAAAGTTGATCGACATCGCACCCGCTCGTCGCACCGGATTGGGATCTTCCGCTTGAACCGATGTGTGATGCAAGTGACACTCTTTGTTGGCGCCGCTTTGGGTCAAAGAAAGATAAGATCTTTAGGCCTATTTATTATGCGAGCGGACTTTGAATGCTTGCCAAAGAAATTACGCCACAACGGAGAAGGAGTTTTTGGCCGTTATCTTTGCTTTTGACAAGTTTAGATCTTACTTGGTGGGATCTAAAGTCACTGTGTGGACTGACCATACGGCTCTTACGTATCTCCTAGCAAAGCAAGATCAAAGCCTAGATTGTTAAGATGGATTCTACTGTTGCAAGAATTTGACGTAGAGATCCGAGACAAGAAAGGAAGTGAGAATGTAGTGGCCGATCATCTGTCGCGCTTACAATTAGAGGATGGTGAGGAATTACCTAAGATAGGAGAATCTTTTCCTGATGAACAACTTTTCTCCATCACCACCATCAGGGGACATGATGATTGTGTTGCAGTTTCTTCACGAATAGAGGTTGTGAAGGAGAAGAAACAACCATGGTTTAGTTTGTTTGTTAATTATCTATCCGTAAAGTACCTACCACCGAATCTCACTGTCCAAGAAAGGAAAAAATTCTTTAAAGATCTTAGACACTATTATTGGGATGAGCCTTATTTGTTTAAGCTAGGGTCTGATAATATCTTTCGAATGTGTGTGCCCGAAGAAGAGTATAATGATATCCTGAAGCATTGTCATTCTTATGAAGTTGGAGGACACTACGGGGGAGAAAAAACTGCGGCCAAGGTCCTCCAATGCGGTTTTTATTGGCCGACATTGTTTAAGGATGCACACC
Source organism: Gentiana macrophylla (assembly GCA_026214975.1). Taxonomy (NCBI): domain Eukaryota; kingdom Viridiplantae; phylum Streptophyta; class Magnoliopsida; order Gentianales; family Gentianaceae; genus Gentiana; species Gentiana macrophylla. Next base: position 14,562,665 of record CM047807.1, on the reverse strand, counting down.
AATATGCAAAAGCATGTCATGCTTGTCAAATGACAGGAAATATTTCACGTAGGAATGAGATGCCACTTAAGAGCATCTTAGAAGTAGAACTCTTTGACGTTTGGGGAATAGATTTCGTTGGACCCTTCACTTCATCACTATCTAACCGATACATTTTAGTTGCTATTGATTATGTATCCAAATGGTTTGAGGCCATTGCTTCCCCTACTAACGATGCTAAGGTTGTAGTTAGATTCTTGAAAAAGAATATTTTTACAAGGTTTGGGACGCCTAGGGCGATTATAAGCGACAATGGTAGTCATTTTTGTAATAAACCTTTTGAAAGGCTGATGATTAAATATGGGGTTCGACATAAGCTAGCAACCGCATATCACCCCCAGACTAGTGGACAAGTAGAAGTCACCAATCGAGAGATAAAGCGTATCCTGGAGAAAACTGTCACTACGACTAGGAAGGATTGGTCGTTACGTTTAGACGATGCTTTATGGGCTTATAGGACTGCATATAAAACCTCGATTGGAATGTCCCCGTATAGGATTGTTTTTGGAAAGGCATGTCATCTTCCTGTGGAACTTGAGCACCGGGCCATGTGGGCAACAAGGATGCTAAATTTTGATGAGACGTTGGCCGGTGAGAAGAGGATGTTAGAATTAACTCGCCTGGAGGAGTTTCGTTTAGAGGCATACGAGAATGCCAAGATTTTCAAGGAGCGCACGAAGAAGTTTCATGACAAAAAGATCCTGGAGAGGACCTTTCAAGAGGGTGATCTGGTTCTCTTTGTACAACTCGCGCTTAAGACTATTTCCGGCAAGTTAAAATCAAGATGGTATGGCCCATTTCGGGTACAACAAGTCTTTCCTTCCGGAGGCGGTGGAGCTATTCAATTTCAAAGACGAGTCCAGATTTGTGGTCAATGGACATCGTGTGAAGCATTATCAAGGGCTTCCGCTGCAATCGAGGAGGAGGTTTTGTACCTCGGCGACCCTATCTATGAATAAACCATCTTGAATTGAGTCGAGCTAGCGACTATAAATTTAGAACTATTTCCTATAACTATCTTTTTCGTTTTTATTTTGAATAAAGTAGCATGCGCCTATCACGGTTTTTTTCATCTCGCCATGTTCCGAGTCTAAGTTCAGAATAAACGAGGTTTTTTCCTTGATAGCCGTCATGTGAGTTTTTATTTAGGTTTAAATCCCTTTTTTGGTCTTGTCCATGGCAGTATAATGTAAAGTGGCTTAAACTATTTTTAGATATCTATATCTAATTACTGCCACATTATTTTATAACTTCCATAGACATGGTATTTGACGATTTCGTGGAGCTTGTTTGCTTATACAGGGTGTGTCTGCTTCTCCACGATGTGCTGATGTTTACTCCGACATTGTTCCTTTACTTGGAAGACGTTTCCAGAGCTAAGTCTTTCTTTTTGAACTCTCATTTATTTTTGTCATTGAGGACAATGCCATGTTTAAGTGGGGGGCAAGGGACCTAGCTATATGTTGAAAAACGGAATATTGAGACAATATTGGGCCAAATTTAAAAAATTTCATGGATAAATGCCAAGTTGTTTAACTCGTACCCTTAAACTTGTGAAGTTCTTATACTTAGAATTGATAGGAAAGAAACCAAGTTACGTAAGTACATGGTCATATTATACTTTTGCGATAAATTGTTAGTAAACTTAAGGATATTCATGCCAAGAATTGCAAGTAGTTAGGAATAGTTCAACTACTCAACATGTGAATCGCTTAGTACCGCATGCGTTATAATAATTGAAGTACATTGCGTAGATAATTGGTTATGAGGACCTAATGTCGATATTTGTCGACAGATGTATTCTGATCTTCTAGCCAACAAAAGCGGAGTAATAAGCTTGAGACGTACCTGTGTTTGATAATATTAAAACACTGGGCTTGTAGTAAGTTACCAAAGTAGCCCCACGCTTGTGGTAATATTCGATGCTATGTTTAATCTAAGATAGAGGGATACTCTATGAAAGTTTTCTTCCTTGAGATTAGTAGTATTCGAAAAATATGCAAAATTGAAAAAATTTAAATTTATTAGAGGCTTTGAGTAGTACTCGGTCTCCAAGTCCAAAATCCCTATAGATACGCTCTTGCTAATTGTTCTAGTGCTTTAACCATGGCGAGGCAAAAGAAGTATGAATGCTGATGTTGGTGAATTTTGATATGAAGTCTGCATAAACTCTAATCTTGCTAAATTTATATAAAACCAATGCCCATGCACACAATCACTTCGATTCATAGCAAGTAGTGAATAATGCTTATCTTATGAGCATATCTGGTATGAGTTGACTCGAGTTTCTTGTGTAAGTATGAGATGACCAAGGAAAATGTTGTCTTGGGGAATGACTTATTGATGCTTTGTTCGGGACGAAGCAAAGTTTAAGTGGGGGCATTTTGATGACGGTTAAAATATACCTATTTATGTCATCAATTCTAACCTTAAATCGGAGTTAATTATATATATTTCATATTAAATCACTCGTTTATACGTATTATTTAATGTTAAGTGATTATTAATATGATTTTTGGTATTTAGCTGTTTTTATTATTAAAGACCAATTTATTTGTGCGATAAATACTGATTTTGCAGATTGTGATAAATCGAGAGGATTAATGTCATTCAATCAGTGGATCTCAAGATAATAAGGAAGAAAATCGGAGCATTAATCAAGAGACAAATCAGATCAGCATAGAAGAGTGCAGTGGGGAACAAGTTAACGAGAAAACACGTTAAACACGTGCTGAGAGAGGCTCGGTCGACCGAGCCCCTTTATTCGGTCGACCGAGGCATGTGGTTCGGTTACCCGAAGCTATCCAGACCTAAAACGTGTGCATAACTTCTAGATCCATCCTATGTCGGCAAAATCCTCTATATAAGCAGCAGCTACGAAATTGAGATCACACACCATTACAACACAAGACAATTTATACAATTTGAGTTTTTAAGTTTTAGTTTTCTTTTCTTTTCTTTATGTTCGTTCATTGTGGATTCATCGGATTCTCCGGTTGGGGAGCGCATTAAAGAGTGGGAGTCACTCTCGTCTTCGGGGGTATGACCATTCAATTATGCAATCTTTATTCGTAGATCTGATATATTTTATTATGGAGTAGTTTCTCTTGTATTGATTGCGTGATGTAGATTAATTTATGAACCCATGTGTTTAGGTTAAAAACGTTAACAAGTAATCATGATTTGTACCAACACAGAACTGTGTTCGGTCGACCGAGACATGTCATTCGGTCGCCCGAGTGCTGTCGTTCGGTTGACCGAGCGTGGTGATGTGTAGGGCAATATTATGATCGGCTTCGACTACGTCAGATTCTCTAATTTGGAATTAAAACGAGTAATTAAACCTGATCAACTTAATTATATGTCATCATAATTTAACATGAAACCTAAAAAGTGATTGTTACTTAGAATATAGATTGAATCGGCATCTAAGAAGTACGCCTTAACCTAGGAATGTTGCTTAGATGAGGTTACGGTTTATACCGGCATCCCTAGTTTCGTAATTGTGTCAGAAGTTATATGAGATGGAGGCATTAAAAGGCGAAGTCACGTAATGGAGGCACGATGATTTAGATGGCCCAATCGGAGCTAAATCTACCTTAGGGGATGACTCCCGTAGTCATAATAATTAATCTTTAACGTTTGTTTTATCTCGTTAGCATCCTAATTCACATGGGGGAGTTATAATCTACTAGCGTAATCAATACTGTTTGTTTAGATAATATCCGCAGTATTATCCGTGTTTTAGTAGTCTTTCGTTTGTCTTTGTGGTATTCTGTGTCTTGTGGTTGTCACTATTTTATTTACTGCGTTTAGTTGGTCGTAGACCGCCCTTTCAATTTAGTTCTAATAGGATAAAGTTGTGTTTTGTTTGTGCCAAGTCTCTTTGGGATCGACCTCGACTCTATCTAGCTATACTACAATTGAACCTAGTTCTCTTGCTAGTGTGTTAGTAGGCATCGAGTTAATAATTTAACTTGACCTCAATCAATTACCTGAGGATGTGCTGGTGTGACCATTAGCAGTAACAGCTACTGGTTGATTTGCACCAGATGGATCAGTAATCTGCACATTCCTGAGCATGTCCATGATGTGTTCATTCTATGATCTAGACATGGTGTAGGAATTTGAATGTGTTACTTCAGAAGTCTGTGAATCAAAACCAGTTTGATTTTCTTCTTCTGTGTTTTCTGTGCTAGGGACAAAACCTTGATCCAAACTAACATGATTTGCTATGCTTTGACCCCTACCCCTGCCTCTGTTGTTGTTTGGGTGGCCATACTTTTTGTAGCACTTGTCTACAGTGTGTCCTTCCCTACCACAATAAGTACACAGTGGTGGTTTCTTTGTATTTCCATTGTATCCTCTGCCAAAACCTCTTCCTCCACCTCTGCCATATGCAGCATTCACTTGATTTGTGAAAGAACCAGAATCTTGATTAACCTTTCCATGACCAGAAGTTTGAGCACTCAAAACCGTTTTATCATTGTTTATTTCAGAATAGACAAACTGAGTTTCATGTTGCAATGCCATGTTGAACACAGTCCCAATGTCTGGGATTGGTTTAGCCATTAAAGCTTGGGATCTAACATTGCTAAAAACGTCATTTAAACCCTTAAGAAATCTAATAACCTGATCAGTTTCATTCTGCTCTCTATACATTGTCATTGAAGCACAAGTGCAAGGTGGAATAGGCCTTAAAATCAGTAATTGATCCCATAAACTTTTCAATTTTTTAAAATACTGGGTGACTGTCATAGTACCTTGCTTTGTTGTATAAATTTCTTCATGTAGATTGGACAAATGATAAGCATTTCCAGTCCCAAATCTGTGATCAAGATCCACCCAGATATCTCTCGATGTGGCTAACCAAAAAATACTTTGATGAATAGACGAATCTACAGAATTTATCAACCAAGTAGAAACCATATCATTGCATTGACACCATATCTCGTAATTCCTATGATCCTCTGGAGGCTTAGGCAGGGAACCATCAATGAACTTCAACTTCCCTTTCATGGATAACACTGTGGAGATCGCCCTCTTCCAGCAATGGTAGTTTTCCGCCTCTTTAAGCACCGGCTGAACTATTATAGCTGACGGATTCTCACCAGGATGTATCAAATAGGGATTAACAGCCCCATTATTCAGTGATTCTGTCATTATTAAAATAGAATCACAGAAAACAATCAAGAAAAGGAGAAAATTAATGACAAATCGCTTGTAGTTCCACACTGCAAGTTCAAGAAAATCTGCAGCTCCACACCGCAAGATCAGAAAGCAGTTTAATCGAATGAGCAGGGGATAGTTAGCTTTGATACCAAGATGAAAATTAAACTGTTGTTTCTACACTTGATTCAGACTTAAAAAGGAGTTTACAACAGCTAGAACCAACTATAATTAGTTACAACCGCTTCTAACTGATTTGGCAACTTGTAATGCCTGAACCAACTTTCAGTTATGAATCTGCCTTGTATCCTTGACAGCATCTGCAACAATAATTTTGTTAGAGAAAACAATTCATTGCCCGTTACATACTTATAGCGTACAAGCCATGATTTAAGAGAATTCGCATCAGATCTTTTTAACGAACAATTTATTTGACCGTTTTAAATACATGTTTTTCTAGTTTGCATCATATGTTTTAAATACATGTTTTTCTAGTTTACATATTCTCTATTCTACATAATACGGTAACTATAAAAGAAAATTTACAAAATCTAGATGAATGTGGTCGATGTAAAGAAAATTTTACAAAATCTGTGTTTTACGTAAAAAAAATTAGATTTATGCTGCCTACAGTGTTATTTTTCCTGTTGAAAATCTTTAAAATATTATTTTTAAAAGATTTACAGTATCTACAATAAGTGCTGTAACACCATCAAGACTTTATTAGGTTAAGAAGAGATTCCATGCTACCAACTCTTGACATTTATTCGATTCTCTGGATTTTTTTATTTTTATTTTTTTTCGGGACAGGGGGTGGGGAGGGGTGGGTGTTTGATATTTTAAATCCTTATGCTTTGCCTAGGAGGCTATTGCCTGTATTGTGCACTTTCACTCGTTATAAATTTTGCCAAAAAGAGAGGGTGGATGATGTTGGAGTCTGAACAAGGTAGGTAAGCATATGATGCATGGTCGACAGGAAATGTAAATAAAATAGATGTATTGAATTATACCACATCAAACTTAGGGTCTCTAACTTAATTAATTCAACACATATTCTTCATTTATTCTTATAATGCATGTGTGTTTCCTATGTTTAATTTTCAACACATTCTTCATTAATGCTTATAATGCATGTGTGTTTCCTATGTTTAATTGTAAATTGTCTAGTGAATTAGCTGAGGAGAAATAATGTTTATCAGTGTAGCATGTTGAGTATATATTAGCATATATTAGTATACAGGGGAATATCTTTTCACACAAATTTTTATCTTACCACACAGATTTTTTTTTCCAATTTAGCCCTTATTTTTTTATTTTACGCTGCGTTCATTCGACCAAATTTTGGTCGAGAATATGACACATTATCCATCTTGAAATATGGTCGAATATACGTGTTGAGAATTCACACATGGGTTGATTCTCGACCATATTTTAAATAGAATGTTTGAAGTTTTCCAAACTCATACATAGTCGAGCATCATTCTAACCAATATTGAGTCCGAATACTCTACATTCGCACTAGAATTGGTCGGATAACAACAACAATATAAGAGCACCACTATTGATTCTGACTGAATTTCAGACAGAATATTAAAAGTTTTTTGTACTCAATTTTAGTCAGAATGTCTTTCTGACCGGTATTGAGTATGGAAAACATTCAAAATTCTGACTAGAATAAAATCAGTATAATGATCGTATTCTGACTCAAATTGGGTCAGAATGGCTGCTGTGTGAATTGACCATAAATTGGTCAGAATAGTATATATTTTCCGGACTCATTTACGGTCAGAATGGCAGGCGTGTGGAAAATCCAAACGAAGCCCACTCTCGGCTCTTGGTAAGTGTAAAACAACATTTGTGTGAAAAGATAGTCCCTTTTTGTATTGATAGTGGGATTTGGGGCCCACGGTGTTAAGTAGTGATATAAATAGAGATCAGTCTGCAATGTAATTAAATAACGAGACAATTATATAAAAGGACACATATTGGATTTAATTAGGCAAAAAGGACATTCAAAACAAACACTTAGTTATAAGGATAAAAAAATTGGAAAATTAGGGATAAGGACACAATCTGGAATATTTTTAAGTAACAGGACAACTACATATTTTTTATTGGGAGAAGGACAACTGCATAATTTTTATAGCGAGAAGGACAAACAGTGAATCCCGAAAATCAGTGAATCTCACCAAGTGAATCCCGAAATCGATGAATTTTGACAATGAATTTAATAAATGAATCCCTAAAATTAGTGAATTTCGACAATGAATTTTGAAAATTAGTGAATTTACAATGAAATTTCGGCAGTGAATTTAAACAGTGAATTTCGAACACAAGTGAATTTCGACAGTGAATAAATAGTTTTGTCCTTTATGCAAAAGTTCCAAAAGACTGTCCTTCTACTCAATTGATGAAATATTTTTATCCTTCTCCCTCATTCCTCCTAAAAAAATAGGTAGATAGACTTAAATACTCTTAATGAAGCAAAAACTAGAAAAAAATAAAAAGAGGGGACGCGGGAATGGGAGCTAGCGCTGCTGAATGTTGTTGTTTTTTTTTTTTTTTTTTGTATGAAGCGTTAGTTGTTGTTATGTTTTACTTTTTATTTTATTTTATTTATTATTTATTTATTTGTTTTCTGGACGATGAAGTGGTTTTTTTATTTTTTATTTTAATTACACTCCCTGGACGTTGATTGTGGGTTTTTTTTTCCTTTTTTTTTTCTGGACGGAATAAGTTGATTTATTCTTTTTTTAAACATTGACCACCGCGATGCATTGATCACCGCGATGAAGTAACACCGTAATGCACTGGCAACCGCGATGCAGTGACCACCACGATGCAGAGACACCGCGATGCATTGACATCGGCAATCATATATGCAGTGACATCAACATTTTATGCAGTGACATCGGCAATCATATATACGTGACATCAACAGTTTATGCAGTGACATCAGCAATCATATATGCAGTGACATCAACATTTTATGCAGTGACATCAGCAATCTTATATGAATGACATCAACAATTTATGTAGTGACATCGGCAATCATATATGCAGAGACATCGCGATAAAGTGACACCGCGATGGAGTGGCCACCCCCGATGCAGAGACACCGCGATGAAGTGGCCACCCCCGATGCAGAGACACCGCGATGTAGAGACCATCGAGATGCAGAGATCATCGGGATGCAGTGACATTTGATAAAGCAATACCGTGATGACATTTGATATTTTTCCGACTTAATTTCATAAAATCAATTTTTTTTTCTTCATAAAATCGACTTCAAATGGCTATATCTTTTGATATAGAACTACGATCAACATAAATCTTTCATCTTAATTCATATTTTTATGCAGTGACATCGGCAATCATATATGCAGTGATATCAACATTTTATGCAGTGACATCGACAATCATATATACGCGACATCAACAATTTATGCATTGACCACCGTGATGCATTGACCTCCTCGATGCAGAGAAACCACGATGCACTAACAACCGCGTTGTATTGACCACCGTGATGCATTGACCTCCTCGATGCAAAGACACCGCGATGCACTAACAACCGCGCTGCATTGACCACCGTGATGCATTGACATCGACAATTATATATGCAGTGACATCGACAATTTATGCAGTGACATCGTGATAAAGTGGCCACCCCTGATGCAGAGACACCGCGATGAAGTGGCCACTCCCGATGCAGAGACACCGCGATGAAGTGTTCACTCCCGATGCAGAGACACCGCAATGCAGAGACCATCGGGATGCATTGATCACCGGGATGCAGTGACATTTGATGAAGAAACACCGTGATGACATTTGATATTTATCCGACTTAATTTCATAAAATCGATTTCTTTTTTTCATAAAATTGACTTCAAATGGCTATATCTTTTGATATAAATCTACGATCAACATAAATCTTTCACCTTAATTCATATTTTTATGTAGTGACATCGACAATCATATATGCAGTGATATCAACAATTTATGCAGTGACATCGGCAATCATATATGCGTGACATCAACAATTTATGCAGTGACATCGGCAATTTATGCAGTGACATCGGTATTTTATGCAGTGACATCAACAATTTATGCAGTGACATCGGCAATTTATGCAGTGACATCGGCATTTTATGCAGTGACATCGACAATAAATATGCGTGACATCAATAATTTATGCAGTGACATCGGCCAAGATTTCGGTCACTATGAATGTGGTTTTTAAGCCATTATGCATCGTATGACAAGAAATTCTACAGATTGCATGATAACGTTGAATTTCAAACTAGGCACACACGTTGGCTATTAACATGTTGAACTCAAGTATAATGTAGCAAACTAGGCACACACGTTGGCTATTAACAATGAGCAAGCATATTTGTTTTAAGCTTTAAAGTCGAGACTGTTTCACAGAGCCAACAAGAAAGGTAAAGGTGAGAAGTTATATATTAGTAGCTTACAGAAAGATTACCACAAAATGTTTCAAATACAAAATTCCAAAAGCCGAAGCTTTTTCAAAATGATGTCCAATGATTGAAGTTTAGATTACGCTTGACCAAAGCTAATTACTACAAAGAAGATCAAATACACAGAGTCAAATTACGGATAATTTTATTACAATGGAATGCTCCCAAAGATATTTGATTACAAGTTTACAACAGATCAATTGATACAAATTAAAGTTAGATTACAAAAGGTTTTACAACTATTATACAACTAACAATATAGAAAATAGTTTAATCTATCTTCAGCAAAGTTCTAAACAAGAAGGTAGATACCCAAAGCTTGTAAAGCAGTAAAGCACCAAGCACTTATGACCTTTATATATATTCAAACGACTACACAAACAGGGATCAAGACAGACTGTGTAGTTTGGATATAGACAACAGAAATTCTAACAAATTGAGCCTGCTATAAGAAGCAAAGAACAAGGTAAGAACACAGGCAGACATATTAGATCACAAGGCTGTCTGAAAAAATTTAAAAACAATTAAGCGTGCAGCAAACCACAAGGAAACTCAAAGCTGATAATTATCAGAACCGAGTTTCAAAAACAAGTAACCAAAAGGGTAAGGGACGGCCCTAAAGACATCAATATCATGTTCTGTGCAAGAAGCAGAATCCCATCTTTATCAATTTAGTCAGATCTCGAGAATCAGATAAAACTGCCTCGGAACCACACAGAAAACCATCGCCAATCCAAACACCCATGGCATCAGAAAAAAACCCAATCAAAAACATCACAGATCCACTAATCATCATACTTAAAGACATCCCCAATAGCAGCCATGTCATCCCCGCGGGAGTAATTCTCTGAAATTCAAAATTCCCTGCCACCGGTGAATCGATCAGCGGCGTTTAGGGAGATCGTAATATATCCAGCATTAAAAATGATAGCTCGTGAAACATCACTTTTAACAGCGGATCTTCTTGTTGCATATTCGTTCATTTTCATCATCTTCTTCAGTATTTGATTTGCTCCTGAACCGAGAATTTAGAAACGGGAATCTCAATACTAATCTGGAAGAGAGAGTTTACAAGGATTCTGATTTCATATTTCAAATGGGATTGTCATTTTCTTTTACTTGCAAGGTATCATTTTTTTCCATGGGGAAAGGAGGAGCGCGGGGAAGATTCGAAGAAAGAAGGCTGGGTTTCTAACACAAGGGTAATTTAGGAAACATAAAAGAAATCTGTCCTTATAACTAAGGATCTTTTAAGTGTGTCCTAAGTGCCTAATTAAGTACCAAAACACGTCCTTATAAACAAATAACACTTAAATAATAAGGAAAAAGAAGAAAAGAATCATCAATAAAAATCCCCAATTCTATTTTGCCTTGGTCTCGTAAGAACCCTAGTTCCTTCTTCATTTAGTTTTCTTTGATTACACAGAATAAAGTGATTGATATCACTTTTCCACATGGTATCAGAGCAAGTTTGAGAATCCTTGTTCTAGATTTCATCTCAGCTCATCTTTTTTTCCTCTGAAAATGGCAAATGACCATCAAGGAAGAATTCCGGCAGAATTTGAGACTTCTAGCCCTTACTACATACATCCGAGCGAGAATCCTACCCTCGCTCTGGTAGATCCACCTCTGGATGGAAGGAATTTCCACTCTTGGAGCAGAGCTATGCGAATGTCGCTAATCATGAAGAACAAATTAGTTTTTGTTGACGGATCTATTCCGAAGACGATTGATGATGAGAGATTACTTACTAAGTGGAATCAGTGTGATACACAGTAGTAGCCTGGATTACGAAGTCCGTCATTATGCCAATAGCGAGGAGTGTGATGTGGATGAATAGCCCGCGTGAAATTTAGGAAGATTTGCATCGCCGATATTCCAAAATGGATTCATTCAGGCTGTCAGATCTACTGGAAGAAATAAATGAGATAAAGCAAGGAAATCAGTCAATTACTGAATATTTTGCAAGATTGAAGACGGTTTGGGATGAGATTCAGATTCTGAAGCCAATCCCTAGTTGTACGTATGCTGTCAAGTGCAGTTGTAATGTCATTCCCATCTTTGTTGGCTACATGGAGTGTGAATATGTCATTCGATTCGTGAAAAGATTGAACGAATCATTTGCTCCAGTCAGGTCTCAGATTTTGCTGATGAAGCCACTTCCAGATATTACAGAGGCTTTTGCTATGATTATTCAGCATGAGAGACAACTAAAAATATGCAGTTAACAATCCAGCCTACAATTTTTGCTACTAAGTCTAGAAATGATTTTCATGCTGGAAGAGGTTCCCCTGCTACTAATAGTCATAGAGGATAGCCTAAGTGGGAGACTAGTCAGAGAGGTGGCACTTACAGGAAGGTCCAGTGCTCTTATTGCGGCTTCAATAGACATACCATTGAGAATTGCTATAAGAAGAACGGGTATCCACCAGATTGTAAGTTTAAGAAGAAAGTAAATCTTACAGAAAGGGAAGAAGTTTCGGTTGCTAGTGATGTATTTCAGAAAAATGAGCTAGAGAGGTCACATGAAGTTAACCTAGGACTTACAGCTTACCAATTGCAGAAGTTGACAAAATTTTTGGACCAGGTTACTCTGGATGAGAAGATTGATCACACTGTCAACCAGGCCATTGTCATGACAACAAGTTTTAAGCAAGATAATAAGGAGCTACAAGGTAAATCTTTAGGTACTTGGATTCTTGGCTCTGGAGCAACGGATCACGTTGCATGTTCTATTGATGTGTTTGAAGATGTTAATGAGGTATTGGGAGTTACAGTAAGTTTACCAAACGGTGAAACTGTGTGTATCACATGTAGGCACAGTAATGTTAAGTGATAAATTGATTTTGTATGGAGTGCTGTGTGTTTCTGCCTTTCATTGTAATTTGATCTCTTTGGGAAAGCTAACTGCTGATACATCTGTGTGTGTTGTGTTTGTGGCTGGTCTGTGTTGTATACAGGCCAAGAACACTGGGCAGAAGATTGGTATAGCTAATAAGGAAAGAGGTTTGTACCTTCTGAAAGTGGATGAAATCTTGGAGCAAAGGAGAAGACTTATCAAGACTGTTTGTAATAATTCTAGCAACTTGTTAGATGTCCCTCCCAATAAAGATCTATTGTGGCATATGAGGCTAGGGCATATGTCCAAACAGAGAATGGATGTAGTTAGGCAGGTTTATGAGGATGTGAGTCTACCGGATAGTGTTTGTTATGTATGTCCTCAAGCCAAAATAAAGCGTTTATCTTTTCCGTTGAGCACAAGTTCTGTGGAATCTTGTTTTGATTTGGTCCATATGGACATTTAGGGCCCGTATAAGGATGCAACAGTCTATGGACATCATTGTTTTATGACAGTAGTAGATGATTTTAGCAGGTTTACATGGGTTTTCTTGCTAAGAAACAAAGGAGAGGTCAGACATTTGATAAGGAGTTTCTGTGCTTATGTATCTATGCAATTTCATAAGCAGGTTAAAGTCTTGAGAACAGATCAAGGTGCTGAGTTTGATTGGCCTGAATTTTATGATGAGAGGGGCATCATTCACCAACAAAGTTGTGTTTCAACCCCACAACAAAATGGGGTGGTGGAGCAAAAGCACCAACACATCTTAAACGTTGCTAGATCGCTAAAACTTCAAGCAAATATTCCAGTCCTTTATTAGGGACACTGTATACAGCATGCCGTCCAACTCATTAATTTGACACCAACTCCTTTATTGCACAACTCCACTCCTTTTGAACAACTCTTTCATAAACCTCCTGACATCAAACACTTGAGGGCTTTTGGTTGTTTGGTGTTTGCATCTACTCTCACTAGAGACCGGAGTAAATTTGATACAAGAGCCCGTACATGTGTAAATTTGGGTATGTCAGAAACGTGTAAAGGGGACATACTTCTTGATTTACTTACAAGAGAGCTATTCATTTCTAGGGATGTTTTCTTCCATGAGCTGGTATTCCCTTTTCACACTGCATATGCACACCGTGCTAATTCAAACAATAGTCCTCTACCTGCACCATGTTCAGTAACAGATCTGGATCATTTTGATATGACTGATTTTGCTCCTACAGCTAGGGAAGACTCTGAAAATTTTTTACACCAACCAGAACAAGAGCAACCTGATACATTATCATCTGACCCTCATCTTCATCAGGTTCCTCAACGATCAATTCGACCTCATCGTCCACCTGGATATTTGCGGGATTACATATGTGCCACAGTCAGCAAATACACTTCCCCGGATACCTTAGACTCTCTTGTTAGTTTATCGCGTGCAAAGCACTTACTAGAAATAGGACTAGGTCTATCGTAGCAGAGTACTGGCGAGGCAAGGTCGAATCCCACAGAGACTCGTAAGAACGTCCAATTATCAAGATCGAGTTGTCACGATAACGGTCTACGACCAACTAAATATATAGACAGTAGTATTGGTGCCTCAAACTAACAAGAATATGCAAGTTCAACTAAGCAACAAGAGTTTCTAATGTATTAGTTCAATTATGAGTAATTAGTTATTTCCCCCACACATGCGACAGTCCTCCCTATTGGTGAATTTATTCATTGTTCAGCTACGGGTACAACTCCTAACCATATCTACTCCGACAATGGTTGTAGACAATCTATACGTAAGCTACCCTCCTTAATTGGTCCGTAATAGCCCATACGCATAAAGAACTAGAGCTGCCGATATTGAGAGTTACCTCATACAAAGAAAAACCCGCCTGTGGCAAATTGCCGACAACGACCAAAGACGTTCTTGGGGACCATCTAGATAATATCCTAATTAACACTTCACTTGCGGTCCTTCATGTTAATTTATGATAACATGCAAATAGTTGATCGGGCTACTAACATGTAAATTAAATCTATCGATCAGCATAGCTGGCGCCGATTATCATGAATTAATAATTTACAAGGTATTCAGATCTAACGATATAGACCGTCACAGATCTGAAGAACGCAACTATTATTTCATGATTTCTTCACCAACGAATCAGATCTATAACACATGGGGTAAAATAAACTAACTACTACATAATTAAACTAAATAAGCAATTAAAACATACATCTGGGAAAAGACAGAAATTCATACCCTCGAAGACGAGCGCAGATCTCCTTCGGATCTCTCCCTAGGCAGCGACTCCGTCGTCTCTCCGACCAGAACTCATAAAATAAATAAAATAAAGAACAAGAACTTTTATTGCATAATTTCCTTGAATAATTTGAGTACATTGAGTTCTGAGGCGAAGCCTCTTATTTATAGCTATCTAAACCGACTTAGAATCATCTAGTTTGACCTCTCGTCCAAGAAAACACGTTTCGGAAGATTCTGGACCCTCGGTAAGTCGGCACCGCCCCTCGGGTTACCGAGGGCATTTTTGTCCTTTTTCTTCAACAGACTTAACTCGGATGCTTCTAGAATACCCTAGGCCCATTCCTTTCATCCAGTCCACTCCAGATTCATCCATCGTGCTCAGCCCAATATTTCGTATCCTGAAAATCATCAAATAATGCACGAAATAATATCGAAATAGGGAAAATAAACGCTAAGTGCAGATTTCTCGACTCACGAACCCGACATATGATATTCAACGTAAATGGTTCACTTTTATTGGTCGAAACAACTATTTTTAGCTCATATTGGATAGAATATTGATGGTGTAGGATAGACTATTTTAACCGTCAACAACTACCCCCCACTAGCCTTCTGCTCGTCCGCGAGCAGAGTATCAAGGCGGAATGTACCTCCAAGAACAATCCCCATCAAACCGAAGCTTCACTTGTTTTCCCACAGTCAACCTCTAACCGATTCCAATCTTGCTAACCCCTGAACCAACACGCTACTGATTCCCAGACTATTCAAACCTTGCACACTCAACCCAAAACTGTCCAACCATAACTTGAACCACTGAAACTGCACTAGCCACTCTTCTACTCGGTGTACCAATCACCGAAAGATACTTTCTTATGTCTTTAATCCCAGTAGACAAAATTCTTGGATAGCCGACCTATACCAAGAATCACTTTATGGTCCGTAGAATTCAAAATTGTAACCTTACTCTTGCCACGGTAGCTTCCAATGCAACCAACAACTTGTAGTAACACCCTAGCAACCTTGATTACTCTATCCAAAGTCGTTGTAACAACCATTAGATCCTTGAGAGTACTCTTACTTAACCGTTGTGGGGTACCTGATTCTGAAACCGATCAACTCGTTCCAACTGACTCACAACTGTCTGACCCATGTCTTGAACCAAACCAATCGTTTCTTACTGAGCCCTAGAACAACAACATCTAGTTTCTACCTACGAAACGTCGAGGGTGAAAGAAAGGCATCTATTCTTTCTTGATCAAAGGACTTAAATGGTTTTGAGAAATTCAGGTGCATACATAAGCCATGAAATAATTGATTTGTACAATACAAACCGAACTGATTTTGAACATGATGTAAAAAGAAAAGTTGTAGGTATACAAGTTTTACATATGCTACCCAAAAACCAACATTTTTTGGAAAATCACAGGTTGGTTAAAATAATTATTTTCGTCGACTGCTGCAAGCTGTCAAAAATTTCAGAAATTTAAAATCTATGTTGTGTTGCAGATTGTACTCAAACCAAAAATAATTTGCACTTGGTTCCAAAACAAAAATTTTAGTACAGGATGTTTTCTACAACATATCAAAAATCCAAGTCATTTGGAGGTGTTTAGCTTATTCAAAACAGATTGATAAGTAAGGGTACCGCTGCAGAATTTTCTGAACAGAGTGTTCATCCTTGTCATAAAATTTATGAACAATCCAATTTGAAAACTGAGTTGATGTAAAGAGAGAAGTTGTAGATAAGACAACTTTCTAAGTGACTAAAAATTTAGAGAATTTTTTATATTTCAGAAATGATATTACAAGGCATATAGAAATGTGAACAAAATCGTTTACTCGTGTTGCATAACACCAAGTTAAAAAAAGAAGTGATTAGGACCAAACGTAGCAAATTAAAAAAAAAAATTGAATCCACCAAGAGAAAGAACATGAGAGGGAAGTCTTAAAGTTCTGAAAGAAGAGAGGGATTCTATTAAGGATTCTAGAGGAACGAACTCGAGGGAATCACGTAAGAGGTGTGAGCTTAGAACTCAACCTAACCTTTGCTTAAGGAGACTCTTCACTTGGTCCTAGTGCAACTTAACCACGGTTTAAGGATTCTTAGTCTTACGAGGATTTACCACCAAGATCAAGAGAGATAAGAAAGGTTCAACAAGGTCTACGAAAATCTTATCTTAGAGGAAAGAAAGCCTAGAACAACAAGGACGCTTCTCTCTGATACCAACTGTAACGCCCCGCTCCCAGATACCGAGTCCTTATCCGGAAACGAAACGCTCGGCGCGTATAATATTAAACAAATCTAATATTACACGTAAGCCTCTACTACGACGTATCGAGTAAAAGCAAATGGAAGCTAAAAAGACTCGGCAAACACCATAAAGGCTACTAAGAATAGAAATCAACGAACTAAAGATGGAATGTAACATTTATTACATTGGAAAACCAAACGAAACGTAACAACATACGAAATCCTATGAAAGCAAGTACTAAAGAAAATTACAAGAAATTCCCCAACGACAACAAGTCTAGTGAATATAAATATAAATTGGCCAGAGGCCATAAGGACAAAATAAGATACAAAATGGAAAAAAAGGACAAGAAAAAAAAATAATGGTTGAGAAGGACAAAAACGCACATGTTACTACATGTGTTACTACATGTGGTTGTAGCAACATGTAGTAACACATGTAGTAACATGCGGGTTTTTGTCTTTCTCAACCACTATCTTTTTTTCTTGTCCTTTTTCCCCATTTTAGATCAAAAACAGTCCTTCACAACCTTTAACCTTATAAATAAACAAAGTCTTCAACTTCGGCGTCCTTAAACGTCATCATCAAAGTCCTCCTCGAACCGCGGGATTACATGTTCGTCTTCTCTCCCCCAAACACATAAATAAACATGCATTTGAGGTAAGTACATTGTACATAGTAAGAAGTAGAAGCTACAATTTAATTAAGGCTCTTTAACAAGTTTATTATTTTAATTATCTTTGTGAGACCGACTCAATCTAGGGTTCATTCCATGTCCATCAACATGTCATGACTAACTGTTTCTAACTTAGCTTATCTTTGTTACATCAGCATTCAAGGGCACTACGCATGGTGCTGCCCACTACGAGACATCTAGGTGCAACCTATTGGTGGATCTCACCAACAGCCACGGGCTAGTCCCGATAGTATACGCATTCGGCGAAGTCCCTCCGTACCTGGGGTCTTGTGAACCTACGGAGTTATTCAACTGTAAAGTCCTCTACTCCAGGTGCCCTTGGGCCAGCAGAGTTATCCACAACGAGTACCCTCTACTCCTGGTGCCTCTAGAAAGGCCAGCAAGTTTACTCGTTTTATCCGAAAGCCTACACATTGCGATATAGACTTGTGCCTTACCAAGGATGACATGATATTTAATCTTATTACTATGCAAGTATTTAATTATTAATGGTTATTAACTAACCACCTAAGTGTTTTCAAATAAGCTCCCTCGCAAACTCAACTCTCTTTCCTAGACCTCCAGACACGGACAAGGCCTAGCAATTACACAGACATTGATGAATACTAATCCATCAAAGCACAAGCCCTTTCATGCCCTTCCGACGGATCCGAACTTCAACTCCCTTTAAGAGTACATTCGGTGTTTTAACTGAACGAATCGGAAGTTCAATCGAAGCTTGTTTATTATTTAATCTCATTAATAATACTACCATTCAAGCTAAACACAATAACATTAGCTACAAAATTCATTGTCTACTAAATCATAATTTAGATTTTACGAAAAATAAATAACACAACACAATAAACTAAACAACTATATAATATATATTTATTAAATTGTCTTCTTTTTTTTTGTTTCGTTGGAAATATCATACCTATATAAAATTCTTATCCCCTTTTTTTATAACCTCGAACTACTAGTACAGATTGCCAGCAACATCAATCTGTCTTTAAATAATAAATAGCAACAGAACAAATATAACAACAGACATAGCAATTTGTTTTTAAATAGCAACAGACATCCCTGCACTAAATCGTAAATATATATATATATATACATACTAAGTGCAACTGGTCGGCTTCGATTTCGATATCCGTAGCAAATTTGTATATGGTACACATATTCGATTAAACTGAAAATTTAATCAATTGCAATAGTATCCACATTATACCACCCAACAAATTGCGTAATTAAAATCAACAACACATTACAAAATGAAGACCTTTCTAAACCATAATTAATTTGTAGGAAGAGCCTCTTACCTTCTTAGCAAGATAAACCAACTTCAAACTCAGAAAACTGCTGCAAAACCTTGATCTTTTCTTGCAGATAACCTTAACAAAGCTCTGATCTTTGAGTGTTGAAACGACGCTCCTTTCACAACGATTCCAACGCTTCTCGCGGATCTAAAAACGGTTGAAAAATCCATGAGATATCGCAGAAACTCTCGTTGGCTCTTCTTACGCTCTCAGACGTGTTTTTCTTCCAACTCTCACACGCAAGAGGAGGCTTCTAAGGGGGAAATTTCTGATTTAAAAGGTTTGGAAACTACTGGAGTTAATTTCTCCTTAAATAGGAAAATCTCAATAATTAACATAATCCCTTTTTTTCCTTAATTGCCCTTTTTACTTAAAATCAGATTTATCTCCAAATTATATATATATATATATATATATATATATATATATATATATATATCGGCCAAATATATATAAATACGCTTAAAATACTTTAAATCCATAAATTATAATATTCTATTTTTCACAAAAAGACAGGTCTGCCCTTTTTCGAAAAGTCGGGATATTACGTTCACACGTTATCTCAACTTTAGATATAAATATATCTAAACACTACCTTCACGGTTTTTTTCTAGTTCCCATTTTTTTTAAGGAAAATTAGGGATTAGGACATTTTCCATATTTTTTTTAATTAACAGTCCTAGTTAATATTTTTTATAGGCTAAAGGACATAATTAAAATTATATGACTAAATTGCCCTTGCTTAACCTGTTCTTATCTTTCAGCTTTTGAAGATAAACTCATTGTCGGCTCATTTTTTATCCCTTTTGAAGAAACTGAATGTCGGAGAAAAAAATTTGCACCGACGGACTTCCATTGTTTTGTTTCCTAATTCGGCTATTCGATCATCTAATTCGAAGGATTCGTTCTCTGCAGATCCTCTATTCATCAGGTATGTTTTGGCAATTTTTTTCTATCTTACTGTTCAAAAGAATTAGAGATCCGAAATCTGAATTTTATAAGTTAAATTTCCATCTTCTAATGAAATTGAACATAAATGCGAGCTTCTTAAGTTTAATTGCTTCTTGATTCTGACTTTGATGTTTAATTTCTGAATACCGTGTGTTTCTTATGAGAAATAATCTGATTCACTGCTTATTTTCTTTGATTCATGTTTTACCTCAATAGTGGAACAGAATTCTGAGTTTTATAAGTTAAATTTCAATCTTCCTAATGGAATTGAACATAAATCTGAGCTTGTTAAGTTTATTTCGTTCTTCATGGTTCGTTTGCTGTCTGTTTTTGTATATACTCTGTGTGTTTATGAGAAATACTGAAATAATGTGATTCACTGCTAATTTTCTTTGATTCGTTTGTTGTGTAGGTTTTTGAAGATGGTATTCCTTATTTGTACTTACAATGGAGAGTCGTGTGTTTTGAAAATCAAAGAATTTGATACTCTACGTAGTATTAAGCTACGTATATGTGAGAGATGGAGTTCATTGAGAGAAGATATGATCAGTTTGTATTATTCATTACCTGAACAAGCAAACTGTTTTCTCTTCAATAATGAAGATGTTGAAATCATGTTGTCCGTGTCTGCTTCATTTAGTGCATCACGTGTACAGGCATATGTTGTTTGTAATGCTTCTACTGCGGCTTCTACCGTGGCTTCTACCAGTGGCTTCTACTCGTGGTTTCTACTAGTATTGAATCGCTTGCATCATCATCTATTATCAATCCGATGATGAGGAGATCAATTTGCTTCCTACGCTTTGTCCTCGGAAGGAGAATATGCAACCGTCTATCAACCGGATAAGTGTGTAGAATGTGTTGGTCAAAAATTTGTTGGTGGAGCAAATGAGAATTTAGGAAAGCATTGTGTAAAATGTCCTGCTCACGTGGGTTTGATTTCATATACATTAAGAATGATGATAAGAGGATTATGGCAGTGTGTGCAAAGAAGGATGAAACAGGCTGTGCTTGGATGGTTAGTAAGAAAAAGGAAATTATTAATGGATTTTTTTATGTTAAGAAGATGCATGAGTTACATACATGTGGTACGTCATCACGTTCTTTCAAAGGGCATCGGATGAGTTCAGCTTTGGTTTGTGATTTGGTCTGTAATGAAGTTCGTGATGATCCTTCAATAAAGCCTATTGATGTTAAGCGTCGGCTTTTTTCAAATCATGGTTTGCCTGTTTCATATTACAATTCTTGGACCGGTATCGAAAAAGCAAAGAATGCTCTGTTTGGTGACATGAAAGAATCTTTTAATTTTTTAAATTCATATGTGTCAAAGATTCGTGAAACGAACCCCGGCTCTTATGTGGTATTGGAAGTTGATGAGGATTCAAGTCGTTTTAAGAGGGTGTTTGTTGCGTTTCATGGCTGAATTGAGGGATTTAAGCATTGCCGGCCAATGCTGTGTTTGGATGGAGCTCATTTGAAAACACAATTTAAAGCTCAGCTTTTGTCGGCAGTTGCGAAAGATGGTGATCAAGGTACTGTATTCATTCTATGGCTAGAGTTGTGTTGTTGGTTTATTCATTTTTTCTGTTTTTTTGTGTGTTACTTTCTTCTCTTTATTACTTGACGTGTTGATATGAATCGTTTCTTTTGTATCAGGCTTGTACCCTCTCTGTTTTGCGGTTGTTGTCTCCGAAAATACTGAGAACTGGCATTGGTTCTTTAAGAATTTGAAGAACATAGTTGATCCCACTAGGCGAATTACGTTTATTTCGGATAGAAATACTGGTTTAATAGATTCCAGCCTATTGTTTTCCCAGTTCGACCATGCTTTTGCATTTTTCATATTAAGTTGAATTTGAAAGACAAATTTAGAGGTTCCAGTTCAAAGGGTTTTTTAAGAAGCGTATGGTTTATCTTTTGCGACAAAGTGCTTATGCACCAACAAAGTTGATCTATATGATAGTTTAATGAGTGTTATGTTACAAGAGGTAAGACAATTGTAGGTGATTTCTTTACCGGCTTACTCATTGAAAAGATGGACGAATGCTCATTTTAAAGGCATGCGATATGGTGAAATGTCTTCAAGTGCGCAGAATCATTTAATTCGTGGGTTGTAAAAGAGAGGCAATTACCCGTATGTAATATGATTGATGCTTTGCGCTTGAAGATTATGAATCAAATTTACGGTATGTTTCGCTTTTAATGGCTTTTTGTATTAAGTATTTTAAATGCTCTTGTATATTTTTACATAATGAGATCCATTGGATTTATTTGTAGAAACGTAGGTCCGCTTGTGCTTCATGGAATTCGCAATATGCCCAAGTATAGACAAGATATTAGCAGATTCATTTGCTGCATCTAAGAATTGGATTATCATCAACTCAAGTGGATATGTATTTGAAGTGCGTTCAACGCCATCTTGTATGGTTGATCTTGAGAATTTTACTTGTTCTTGTAAGTTTTGGCAATTGAATGGTTACCCCTGTGATCATGCGGTAGGCTGTTTAATGAAAGCTGGTCTCCCCTTGCATGAATTTGTTGATGTTGGATTCCGTTCGAGTTCATATGCTGCTTGTTATGAATCTGCAATCCATCCGTTGCCGTTAGTTTATGAGCCGCAGGATTCCAATGTTGCTATTTTACCTCCTATTTCAAAGAGGCAACCTGGAAGGCCAAAGAAGAGGTGAATTCCTTCTAGAGGTGAATCCAAACGGGAAATGATGTGCGGTCGGTGCCATAAGTTGGGGCATCATAATCAGAGGACATGTGTTGCTTCTGTTATGATGTAGATGACATTCATTAGTATAACTCTGCTATTCTAGACATTTTCATATTTTAGCTTGTGCTTATTATTTTGCGACTCTGTTCTTCTTAATTGAGTGACTTATCTATCGACTTTTATATTTTACATTGTGGTTTTATACATCTTGGAGGCCTCAAGTCCCATACAAAGTCTATGAATTATATCTTTGTGTTTTATGTATTTTATTTGAATGTTCTTTCCTGTTGTGTTTGTAGCATTGTGTGAATTATTGTATTATGTACAAAATGAATGCATGCAAACAATCCAAATTGATGAAAAAATCACCAAACTTTTGTTGTAATAAATTTTGTTTTTGTTTTGAGAGTTGGTTTTATATTGTTACAACACTTTTCATGAGTTTCACTGTCGAAATTCACTAGTGAATATTAAAAGTGAATTTTTGACTAACAGTGAATTTTAACAATGAATTTCAAACAAACGAATTTTTCACAGTAGCACTGTAGTAACTGAACTTATGAATCAAAATTATACATTTACTAATCAACCAATAGACAAAAAGAAAAGAGAATACTTAATAATTGAAATATGTAAACATTGATTAAAATAGTTCTCCTTGTAATTCAAATCTTGTCCACAGTAATTCAAATCATGTCATTTTAGGACAGACATAATAAAATAAGCAATAGGTTTCACTTGGCATACACATTAATCGTGATGTTTGTGCTAATATGAAGATAAGTTGTGTAGATCCCTTGGCATCTACACATTAACAGGTATGTTTGCCAA
Source organism: Gentiana macrophylla (assembly GCA_026214975.1). NCBI lineage: Eukaryota > Viridiplantae > Streptophyta > Magnoliopsida > Gentianales > Gentianaceae > Gentiana > Gentiana macrophylla. The sequence goes on along the minus strand of CM047807.1, from coordinate 14,539,129 downwards.
CATTGCAATGTTCATATTATTAGATGTAATACTATTTACTAAGAAAGCTTTGAAATCTTGCACTCCATCAGTGTTCCATTTCTTGTCAATTGGCTGATTAGGTGCAATCTGGTAGATGTAGTACATGACATATATTGCGCAGTCATTCCTGCAAAATTTTGGGATTCACATTAAACTTGTCAGCCATTATTTCCATTACATGTATGAATCAGAAAGTCTGATGAATAATACTTACGTATCCAATCCCTGTTGTGGAAGCTTTGCAACCTTCTTGATTTTTTTGGCTTTTAGTTTACCGGATGGACATAAGCATTTCCACAAGTATTTTTGCTGAAATTAACACATGTTTAACACATTTGATTAGTATAGAAATTTTTACTGTAATATTAACAACACAAATACAAATAATACTTACAATGTCAAGTGCATTTTTCTCAAAGTGGTCAACAGCACCTTTCCGGCTAGCCAATGAGTTGTACATGTGCCATTCTCCTTCTTCACCCGAAGCAAATGTGAGTAATATCCAATGATATGATTCATTCTTCACACCTGGACAACACAACGGAATGAGAATATTTTTGCCTTCTTCCACATGTGGTTTCATACTATCTACAAAATTATTTGAGTAGTTCCCAGTTGCTTCATATTTCTTGCAAGATGCGCTTTGCAATCAATCATCATTTTTGTTATGTATTATACACAAATGAAAAATGTATTCACACTGCTTTTAGTAAATGTTTCATGTATATTGCAAGTGAATGGTGAATACTTATAACGACCATTCAAGAAATTTTGATCTCACCCAAGTTGTCACTTGGCAATATGTGAAATTCCTTTCGGACTTCTTCATTTCTCGCTAGCATTGTTGCAAATGCATCGATAACTGTAAATGTACATCTCATTTGTTAGTTGGTTTCTTGGAATGTTGTCGTAGAAAAAGTAGTTAGATTGAATTGTTTACCTTGTCTCAATGAATGATCCTCTAGTAATTTCACCATGTCATGGGCGATGATTGTGGTACCACTCTCAATGTCCGACCATACTTCCCCACGAAAACATGGTTCACACAATTTTATTATCATATAAACCAAATAAAATGTAATCGTAAATATGTTAACTCATCATTACTTACAATCTTCCATGGTTGTTCAGTGTTGTGTGTAACAACTGAAATGCTTCTTCGGTTATTTTCTCCCCACATGTGTAACCAGCTTTCTTCTTTTTTAAACTGACTTTCACAGTTTCCATCCTTTGCACATCTTCTATTGCAGCTTCAGTGGTCAAGTCCAGAATTTCAGTTCTTCTTTTCTTATTTTCTGGATATACAAAGTCATCATCCTTTCTTGCTGTTCGTTTCCTTTCTTTTATTGCTTTTACACGTGAACTTTGCTTCACAGATTTTTGTACTTGCTTAGCATCTGTGTTTCCATATTGCTGTGTCACTGCATGCACTGCTGCATTCTCAATTTCTGTATGAAGAGCATCAATTTTTTTGTGTTGTTCCTTTATTTTGCTCTCATACAATTTTTTCATTTCTTCAACACATCCAATCTATTCTCAGAGGTCGACCACGGTTGAGTTCAATTCAGAAATAGTAGCTTCTTTTGTGCAGTTCTCATCCTCAAGATGCTTCACTTTTTCTGTCAGACTCGTGTTCAGTTGCCTGATCTCTTCAGTGCCTTCATCACCACTCGTTCTCATCTGTTGTTCAAATTCCTCCAATCTTGATCTCATTTCATTTACATGTTTCTGAAGATTGTGATCTTTTATTAAAGCATCGATGTAAGTGAAGCTAAAAGTCCAAATTTTTTTTTTTGACCATCAACTACACCTTTGTATACCTCCTCCAATTCACTGAAAATCTTGGATTTCATCTCATTCTCCCCTTCCTCAAATTTTTTCAGTTTGACAAGCAGCTCACTATTCAGTTCTTCAGTTCTTCTGATTTCTTCCTTCTGCTTGCTTATCTCATTCTCTTTTCGCTCCAGCTTTCTCAACTTTTTCTTCATCCTCTTAACTTTTGCTTTCAAACGTTCTGCCTTATCATCCCTTTCCTACATTCATGAAATGTTGTATGTTATAAAAGTATATCTAGTAAAACAATTGGCTGGAAAAAATGCATGCGTTTTGCAATTTTTCATGAGATTCACTAATGAAGACCAATGAGTGCTTATCAATAGTGGATCTCAACCTACAGTGAAATTTGATAGTGAATAAGAAGGTACTGTTGACTAAATGAGATGAATATATGAAATGATTTAATGATCTGAGGAATTATTACGTTGAATTCATGTTATTGTTAGACCGTAATTACCTTAAGTGTCTTCTCAATAGAATCTCTTTCTTTGTTTCAAACTCCAACATGCCTTGGACATTTTGTTCAAATGGATCCTCATCCATGAAATCTGCATTTTCTTCGTAATGATAGGTGTCATTTTGTCTTTTCTTCCAACTGTGTTATGTGTAGGAATCCTCTTGAGATGGTTCATCCATGAATTGTGCATTTTGTCTTGCTCATGCATTGCCACCGGTTGGAGTTTGATTCTCGAGTTTGAGTTATTGCATTGGAATGTCATCTTCAAAATCAATCGTGTCCAACTGGATTCTTTGTCAAATCCGGTATCGATTGTAGCTCACCGGTGTAGGCTCCAATTCATCCATATGACCTATGTATATATTTTTAAAACAAAGAATTTTGTCGGTGAATGAATGTAAATGTATGGCATTAAATTTTCTTTGGCATAGGAGATGCGCTTCTTACACTTTGTTTAGGCAAAGCCATGATTGTTGCCTTGTTCACAAATTTGTTCAAGGTGCTCAAGTCCCACTTTGTGCACCATGGAATTCCTGAATATTGAATTGAAGTTGTGTCCTCTTGGTTTTGATGCTTTATTGGATCCTGCTCTTTTCTTGGCTTCATTGTTTTATCATGCTCACACATCCAATACTACAATAGAATAAGAAATTGTTAATATGCAATCACATGTAATAAGAAATATTTTGAAAAAACCTAGAATTTCTTACCAATAGTGAACTAGTGCATCCAAGCACTGTACGAGGCTTTTTGCTCTTTTTTTCAAGGCTCTGAATTAGTGTGTCATAGATGGCAGAAGACCAATCGTAGTGTTTCAATGTGTCCAAGTCCTCCACATATTTCACATATGTCCATGCAATCGTCATTCAAAGTTTGTGAAGAAACATGCCTCAAACATCAAAAGGCATAGGACTCTCACGATGTCTCTACCACAAATAGCTTGTGTCTTCATTGTCCACAAGTTTTACTAACTTTTCCTTCATCATTTTGGTCGTGATGTTTTGGGCATTGGGAATACTCTATCTGCAAATTCAGATTTCATCTTCTTCCCGTGGTACTTGTCAACTTTTAAATTGCCATCCATAATTCCAAAAATCGACTTGATATCACCCTACGTGTCCGATGAAAGATTGTCTTCCAATTTTGATTCCTCTTTTTCGGTACATATGCGGTTATGATGTTGTCCAAAACTTGGTCTTTTCGCTTTGTTGGAACATATCCTCTTTTAAATCAATAGCTTTGAATAAGAGCTTAAAGGAGTTTGTTTGCATAATGTTCCCGTGACTTCTGTCGCTTTTCCTGTATCTTTTATATGCATCCAATAGATATGAGATGTTGTTTCAGTATTGATGCACCTGGAAAAAATCAATGCAGACAACACATTTTTTTGTTAGTGAATTTGTTTGGCATTTGCATCACAGTTTGTGTCATCAATATGTTATTCAGATACATGCACTGCCAATATTCCTTGTAGTGAATATTCTTAGTCAATCAAACTTTCAGGAACATATGTTATAAAATCATCTAGCATGACAATGATAAGCAATCATGTTAAAGCTGAATTGGGCATGACAAGTAATGAATGAATTGAATTTAAAGAGCTTCAGCATGAATGCATGCAAACAATGAATTAATGGTAAAGTGAACGAGTTAACATTCAATACTTGCCTCGGTGAATTTTCTTAGTGAATCATGGTTTTACGATGTAAAACACAAAAATTGAGAAACAGGGGTAGGACAATTAGCTACATTAATTTTTAACAAGTGTACCAATCTTCACATAATAAGTGTGATATGGGCAAATACAGTCTTTGCTGGCAAGGTGTTTAATGTGTATTACATGAATTATCATTGTAGTGAATATTCTTAGTAAATCAAACTTTGAGGAACCTAAATGCTAGAAACTAGTTAAACATGATCATGATAAGCAATTATGTTAAAGCTAAAGTAGTTAGGGATGACAAGTAAGGAATCAGAGTTTTTGAATTTAATCAACATCAGCATGGATGTATATAAACAGTGAATAAAATGGTAAAGTGAATTTCCATTAATATTTCTTTACATAGTGAATCAGACTTTTTGTGCATATATCTCTGACATGCATAAAACAGTGAATGCATAACAACATCACCATGATTGAATGTAAAAAAGTGAATGCATATTATATCAAAATGAATTCATATTATAAACATTCATTCATTTTTATAAACATAATTCTTTTTTATTTCTCACTAAGAAAAACAATCGAGCTGATAGATTTATCATCCAGTAGATTCAGTGAAACATAGCAGCGAATGTGAGTACTAAAACTTGCTGCAATAAAAATTCCTAACAATATCACCATGATTCCTAGTAAAAATTCAGTGTATATTATAGTGAATTTCAGTAAATGTTCACTAAAAAAACAATCAAATTGACAGAAATCTCAACTTGTAAACGAAGTGAAACAGAGCAGTGAATTCTTCGATTTAGTACTTACTTAGTAATTGTTCCATCAGTTTTTTCCTTCCCAGCTGATTTTGAACTTGTTTGCTGCATAATGTACCTGTGACAAAAATCCAATCCATATTATAGTGAATTTGAGTAAATGTTCACTAAAAAAACAATGAAAATGCCAGAAATCTCAAATCTCGACTAGTAAAGGAAGTGAAACAGAGCAGTGAATTTTTCGATTTAGTACTTACTTAGTAATTGTTCCATCAGTTTTTCCCTTCGCAGCTGACTTCGATCTTGTTTTCGCCATTGCGAGAAATTTATTCACTCGTTTTGTTACCTGAACAGATGAAAGGAAGATGCAAAGGTGAATTCGAACCCTAATTTTTTGAAGAAATTGAAATTTGCAGATTTCAAGCTTATCTGAGATTGTAGATCTTCGAAGTCTGTTCAATTGAGTATAAATGGTTGCAAATTAGGGATAACGATTGCGTAAACCTGAATTCGCGTCCAATTTTTGTGATGATTTCCGCTCCTGTTTTGGAAATCGCAGAGAAGGTGAGAGATTCAACTTCCTAGCCCTAATTTTGCGGTAATGGCGTGAATGGCGTGAACAACAGGATTTGTTTATAATTCGGGTATATTGGTCTTTTTGACTACAATTTTGTCCTTTATGCAACATTTTTTAAAAGTTGTCCTATTCTCTAATTTTGTAAATACTTTTGTCCTTGTGTCTCATTACCTCTTTTTTTTATCCTTATGGAACACATTCATTAAATGGGTAAAATGAACCCCAGCCGAATGCCGAATCCATTAATAATAATAATAATAATAATAATAATAATAATAAAAGAACTAACAATAAAGAATATAAAGCAACCATGCAGTTTTTGTTTCCATTATTCTTCTCCTTTTTTTTCTTTCTAAAAGGCTGTTGCAACCAATTTGAATATTCTGTCTTTATATTATTTTTTTCTTCAATCTCCTACGGCAGCAACAACATATAGCATAATGAAGTAGCAATAGGTGCCCTGCCCGTCCTATTTGCTTTCGGCAATACGAAACAAAAAAAAAAAAAAAAAAAAACAACAAACAAACAACAGCAATAATTAAATACGATTGAACACACAAAATCCGTTTAGGAACACCCCCTTATCTTTTACCAATTTAAGATCGATTCCAAAAGCAAATCGAAGGCAAGAAGTTGAATCATTCGATTGCAACAACTCCTACGACAATCCTACGACAATCCTACGATTATTAAACGGTATTCTACGATTAAAACAACTCTTTATTCTATAAAAGCTCAGATTTTCTAAAGATCGAAAACGAATCTAGATTTTGGGATAAAATGAAAGTTTACTGTATTGAAAACGAAAAGTATGGAGACAATCGTATTCTTTCATTGATCAAATTCTTCTACTGTCGTCTGCACAAATTCCTGACAGATTAGCCGCACGATTGAAGATTTGGTTCTTCCCTTGCCCCTGTTCAATTGCGTCGCCCACTTCTATTTTTTTTTTTTCAGAAAACTTGCCGTGATGTTTAATATGAGGAATTAGATGATTATTTCCCTTTTTTTAGCCATTAATAAATCCTTCAAATTAATAACTAAATTCTTTAATCAATATTAAACCTTTTTTAATTATTTCTTTTAGGTAAACATAAATTAGGAAAATAATTAAATAAATTCCAATTCACGTTTTTACCCTTTCTGAAAATTCAGGGTGTTACAATGGTCCTGTAACTTAGGCCTACTAAGGATTTTTAGCCATTAATAAATCCTTCAAATTAATAACTAAATTCCTTAATCAATATTAAACCTTTTTTAATTATTTCTTTTAGGTAAACATAAATTAGGAAAATAATTAAATAAATTCCAATTCACGTTTTTACCCTTTCTGAAAATTCAGGGTGTTACAATGGTCCTGTAACTTGGGTCTACTAAGGATTTTAGTCATGCTCCTGCGCCGGTGAGAAAAATGGTCCTTTAAGTTGTATTTTTATTTAAAAAATTGTCCTAATCTTACGTGGTTGCCACTAGGCTGACACGTTGGATCCTACGTGGCTGTGGGTCCAATTTCTTCTCCATTTACTTAAAAAAAATTGTTGATGCAAGAGAGATTCAAACCCGTGACCTTATAGTAACGGTCCAAGCACTTTGCCAATTGAGCTAAAGCTTCAATCTTTATACTATAACAGAAATTATTACTTTTGCAACATATTTTCATCCCATTGTATTATATTCAAAATCAAACATATCATACGAAGACTTTTAAACCAAAAAATTGTAATGCTTGTATGTTTTGATTGGTGAATGTGGCAAGTGGTCACACAACACAAAGCAATGCATATATTGTAAATAACATAACGTGCCGTGTATATTACTCCGTGACATATATCCTAATATAAACGTTTTAATGCGATTCACGAGTTCTCTGCACTTTTTCTCCATTAATATTACATACTACTATATATATGCTACTCCCAATATTATTAATTTCACAAGTCACGAAAATATTAATACTACTATACTATAAAGATTCACATTGTTGTTGGATAAATTGAAATTAATATATTGTAGTATATTTATATAGTCTAGTCATTTTCCCAATGGGGTCAGAGTCCATAAGGACAGGTTTTAAACTTAAATGGTTGAGAAGGACAGTCACTACATGTGTTACTACATTTTTGTACATGTGTTACTACATATGTTACTACATGTTTGTCCTTCTCAACCATTTTAGATTAAAACATGTCCTTTAAAACCTTTAACCTTTTCCCAATAAAAGCACCCCATGTAACTTTTTAAAATATATATCCACACCCCCCCTCCCCCCCCCCCCCCCGAACTTTGTATAGAAATCAACGATTTGATCGGTTCTTGATAAATAGTTATAAATAAGAAAAATATGTGCAAATATATTGACAATGAGATTACAGAAAATCAGAAGAACTGATCATGTACATATATCAAAGATATATGTTTTGAAGATATATATTCAAAGCACATATTACGTTTAGGATTCTATAGATCACAATAAGTAATAAGTTGTGTCACACTATACATATTGGAACTTTAGCTTGGGTGGCAAAGTGCTTAGACCTCTTTTATAAGGTCATGGGTTTAAATCTCTCTTGCATCAACATTTTTTTTAAGTAAATGGAAGAGAAATGGGACCCCACAGCACGTAGGATCCAACGTGGAAGCCTAGTGGCAGCCACATAAGCGTTTTTAAAATATTCCGGTGCTCGATCAGTCAGCTATTTCCGGCGATTAGGACCATTTTTTAAAACAAAAAACAACTTAGAAGACAATTTTCCTCACCGGAGCAGGACTAAAATCCTTAGTAGACCAAGTTACAGGACATTTTTATAATTTGCCCCCTGCACTCTTAACCGTAGACCTTAAACCCTAAACTCTAGAGCTTGAACCTTTAATCCTAAACCATGAACCACTAATCTGAGCACCTTAAACCCTGAATCTTCAACTCATACAAGCTTTCAAAGGTTTCATACTGTATTGTTCACTGATTAATAGCTTTTTGCCAAATCTAATGATGTATAAAAGTTGGGATGTATTGTAATGATTAATAATGCAGTGATGTTTGTCGGTGGTTTGTGTATATGGACATAATCAACTACTTCTATATGTTCTATTTAAGATTGTACATTAAAATGGATTGATTGTTTGATTCACTAATTATGTACTGATTGGTTCTTTTTGACATTTATTAAAACCGTCTTGATATAATTTAATAGTGTGTTTTCTTGAAACAAATGAAGAAGTCAAAAGGTAATATTTTGCAATAAGTGAACTTTGTACTGAAATGTAGTTTAATCGTTTATGTCATACGCTTCTGCATGATATTGTCAACTTCTGTGTAAAATAATCTGGTTTTTGAGTAATGCTAAATGCACTGTTATGTTGGTTGTAAACCTTACAATTACAGTTTGAGCTTGTGCGCATGATATTTGATTCTTTGAGACATTCACTAAACCCTGAACCCAAAACCCAGAACCCTAAAACTTAAACCCGGCCTTAAACATGAAATATAACCCCAAGACCATAAACCTTAAAGCCTGGACTCTAAATCCTATGCCTTGAAACCTAAAACCTGAACCTTAACATCGATAGGACAAAATAGTCATCAACGCCTTCTTAATCACTATTACAGACACCAATAATCATATCTACATCAATACGGAGCTTGCCCAACAAACTTTATACGCCCAACATATTTTTGACATCTTCATCATTCACCAAGGGCCAACCAGGTATTTTGGTAATGAATAATACAAAGTGAAATTGTCTTGTTTTCATATAGACGTTTTCTCACATATATTGACACCCTGTAAAGTGTCTAATTCATTGGTTGTAAAAAAAACATGCATTCTCATATGCATACAAATAAGTAATATCATGTGTCAGCAAAGGTGATTTGATCTCTAATCTGGTGGAACTAATCTGTTAAGTCAGCAGAGAATGATGGTCAGCTGAGTATATAAGTGTATTTAGTTATGTGAAAGTCATGTGAGTTTCTTCTGAAGTCAGCAGTCTGTTGAGTCAGCTGAGTACAACTGAGTTCTACATATGAGTAATTTCCTTACAATTCTGGAAGGTCAGCTGAGCTGAGTTTTGTCTGGTAGTGTCAGCTAAAGCTGGGTCCACATTTGGGGTATTTATAACAGTTCAGACTAATATCTTATGGCGGTTAGGGTTTAGGGAATTGTGTCTATAAATACTGTTAGGAAATGTGACTTGACCTCTTATACAAAGCTGGGTACTAAGCTGAGCTAAGTACTAAAAGTCAGCTTTGAGCATGTTGAGGATATTATTGATAAAGCATAATTTGAATATAATTTAAATGTCGTTTATATTTATCGTGTACTTGTAGGCTAAGTTATGTAAGCCTATATAAACACCATTATATATTCTTATGATAATTCGATGAGAAATATTTATCAATTATAGTAACAATATGGTTTCAGAGCGGAAATCAATGCTCTTTTACGCACTAACACTTGGGATCTTGTTCCTTTTCAGTCTCATATGAATATTGTAGGTAACAAGTGGGTATATCGCACGAAGCATCATGCAGATGGTAACTTTGAACGTCATAAAGCTCAATTGGTCGCTAAGGGTTTTCATCAAGCTGAAGGAGTCGACTTTACGGATACATTTAGCCCGGTTGTCAAACCAGTCACTATTCGGCTTTTACTTGCGCTTGCTGTCTCACAGGGCTGGTCACTTCGACAGGTTGATAAACACCATTATATAAGCCTATATAAACACCATTATATATTCTTATGATAATTCGATGAGAAATATTTATCAATTATAGTAACAATATGGTTTCAGAGCGGAAATCAATGCTCTTTTACTCACTAACACTTGGGATCTTGTTCCTTTTCAGTCTCATATGAATATTGTAGGTAACAAGTGGGTATATCGCACGAAGCATCATGCAGATGGTAACTTTGAACGTCATAAAGCTCAATTGGTCGCTAAGGGTTTTCATCAAGCTGAAGGAGTCGACTTTACGGATACATTTAGCCCGGTTGTCAAACCAGTCACTATTCGGCTTTTACTTGCGCTTGCTGTCTCACAGGGCTGGTCACTTCGACAGGTTGATATTCTAAATGCCTTCCTCCACGGGCATCTCAATGAAGCCGTCTATATGCAGCAACCACAGGGTTTTGTTCATCCGGATTATCCATATTATGTCTGCCACCTCAAGCGTAGCCTTTATGGACTCCGTTAGGCTCCCCGTGCCTAGTTTTCTCGTCTGACAGATGTTCTTACACAATTTGGTTTCACTGCCTCCAAGGCGGACACGTCCCTATTTATTTACTCTCGTGGTGGCCACGGTGTTTATTTACTTATTTATGTTGATGACATCATTGTTACAAGTACCTCTCAGTCTCTTATTACGCAGGTTATCTCTCATCTTGGCTCTCAGTTCTCTGTTAAGGATTTTGGCACTCTCTCATACTTCTTGGGCGTTGAAGCGTTGCCCATACCTGACGGTTTATACTTGACTTAGCAGAAGTATATACTTCAGCTGCTACAGCATGCTAGCATGGATATATCCAAACCGTGTCCCACTCCCATGTCAGCTTCCACTTGCATTACTGATGCGTCGGCCTCCCCCTTTGCCGACCCCTCCTTATACCGCACAGTTGTCAGTGGCCCGTAATATCATCTTTACGCGCCCCGACATTGCATTCACAGTCCACAAGTTTAGCAAGTTCATGCATACGCCAACGGATTATCACTAGCTCGCTGTAAAGCGTATTCTCCGATATCTGAAGCACACTATTTCTGAAGCCCTTTTTCTCTCGCATCATTCCCCGGTTAGTCTCCAAGCCTAATCTGACTTTGACTGGGCCGCCGATCCTAACAATCGTCGCTCGGTTGGAGCCTATTGTATTTTCCTTGGCAATAATCTCATCAGTTGGTGCTCCAAGCAACATCTTACGGTCTCCAAGAGTAGCACTGAGGCCAAATATAAGACTCTCTCGAACACCGCGGCTGAAGTTCAGTGGCTATGTATCCTCCTTACGGAAATGCAAGTCTGACTTCCTTCCCCCCGACTCTCTGGTGGGACAATATTGGCGCTACTTACCTCTCCCATAATCCGGTCTTTCATGATCGCACCAAACACATCGAGATCGACTTTCATTATGTCCGTGAACTCGTTGATTCCAAGCGTCTCTCCATCAACTTCCTCAGTTCTAAAGACCAACTTGCCGATCTCCTTACGAAGGCCTTACCACGACCACGCTTCGATTTGCTCAAGACCAATCTCCGTGTCCAGGCTCTTCCCACGGGATTGTTGGTGCGTGTTGAGGCTATTATTGATAAAGCATAATTTTAATATTATTTAAATGTCGTTTATATTTATCTTGTACTTGTAGGCTAAGTTATGTAAGCCTATATAAACACCATTGTATTCTTATGATAATTCGATGAGAAATATTTATCAGTTATAGTTACAATAGTGCAAAGTGAGTTTTGGCAAGAGTTAGCTTTGGCAAGAATCAGCTTTGGCAAGAGTCAATTTTAGACAAAAGTCAGTTTTGCCAAGAATCAGCTTTGGGCAAATCTCAGTTTGGGCAAATCTCAGTTTGGGCTAAGGTCATATTTTGCCAAAAGTCAGCATGGTTACATCTGGTGGAGTCAGTTGAGCTGAGTTCACATCCGGGGTATTTTAGTCATTATGCTAGTATGTCTTTATGGTAGCTAGGTCTAGTTTTTTATGGCTATAAATACACGTCTGTTGTAACCTAGAGCATTTGCAGTTGTAGAAGCAGTAGTTGCAAGAGCAATTGCCTTAGGCAATTGCATAGTCTGTAATACTCTCCAGTGATAATATATTCTCCTCTTTTCTGACCGTGGAGTAGTAGACGCATTGCCCGAAACCACATTAAGTCTTGTGTTATTGTTTCTTGTGTGATTTATGCTTTCTTGTTTATTCCTGATTATTGAAATCCGTTATAGATCCCCGACGGTCCTGTTTTTAACAAACTGGTATCAGAGCGTCCAGGTTATTATCAGAGATTCTGAGGTTCTGTTTGGGAATTATCTGTCTGAACAAAATTTTATCTTCACCATGACCTTCACCGGTGCTAGGATTCTGTGATAAAAAATATGTTCATTGGAAAGATCAAGATGTCTGGGTTAAATGTAGATACTGAAAATTCAGGAAGGAACAATTTCAATCTGTGGAAAATCAAGATGCGTGCTCTGTTGAAGAAACTAGGGCTCTAGGCTCCGTTATCAAAGGTGGTGGATGCCGAAAACGCTGAGATGGCCAATCTGGAGGAGAAAGCACATTCAATGATTTTGTTGTGCTTGTCTGATGATGTTATCACTGAAGTTGCTGAAGAGGATTCAGCAGCAAGGCTGTGGCTGAAGCTTGAGAGTCTGTATATGACAAAGTCATTGACTAACAAGTTGCTGATGAAGCAACGTCTGTTTAGTTTAAAGATTCATGAAGGAATGCCTCTCAGAGATCATCTAGAAAAGATGAACACAATATTTGCTTGATTTATGAAGAATTTGTGTTAAGATTGAAGATGAGGATGCAACTCTAATTTTGTTGGTATCACTACTAGCATTATATGAGAATTTTATGCAGTCTTTTGTTGTTGGAAGAAACATAGTGTCATTTGAAGATGTTAGAGCATCTCTCCATAATCAAGAGCTAAGGCATAATGCAGCTGGCACAGGTAAAACAATCAGGCTATTGGTTTAATTGCTAGTAGCAGTTGCAAAGGAAATGGAAGTCCTGGAAAGAAGACATTCAAGAAGGTTTATTCCAAAGACCCTAATGCAAATATGGTCTGAATCTAAATCTAGAGTGTTGACAAGCAGGTGGAGCTTCAGGTCTATACTCAATTGAGTTTGCAGAACTCAACTGAGAACAGTCAACACTAATCTGGCACTTAGTTGTGCATCTGAACCTGAAGAATCAAGAGCTTAAACTAGGTGGAACCAAAATCTGGGATTTGCTGAGTAAGGGTCAGCTGATCTAGTACCAGTTGAGTGAAAGTCAGTTGGGTAGAGTGGAGTGTTCAAGTCTGGGAAGTAAGTTGAATGAAGAGCCAGCTGAGTCTATCTGCCTGTGGAGTGGCTTCTGCTGAGTCTGTTGAACATGTCTGTGCTGGTTCTACATCAGTGTATGAAAGCCTCAACTGAGTGAAGTCAGTTGAGTAAAGATAAATATGACATGTTTGGCTGAAAAAAAGTCAGTTGATCATCTGGTGAACATGTCTGAGGTGTAGTTCTCATCTGGAGTTAAATCTCGTCTAGAGAAGTCTAACCTAAAGTCTGTTGTGTTCACATCTGGTCAGCTCAGAATCTGAAACCGAATCTGCAATCTATTCGGTTGAAGTTGAATCTGAAGAACTCAGCTGAGTTTGCTCAAGTGAGGTGATTATATCTGAATCTGGTAATCACATCTTGTCTAGTGATCAAGTCCTTGATCAAATCTATTCTCAACTCAATCAAGTCTGAATGAAGAGGAAGAATCTGGTACAGTACATCTGGCATTGACGAATGCATCTGGTACAATACATCTGGTTATACATCTGTTTGAACGAGAGTTCAAGTCAAGGTGGATATTTGTAAGGAAATTAGACTTGACCTTTTATGCAAAGTTGAGTACTAAGCTGAGAAAAATCAGCTTTGAGCAAAGTGAGTTTTGGCAAGAGTCAGCTTTGACAAGAATCAACGTTGGCAAGAGTCAGTTTTGGGAAAAATTCAGTTTTGCCAAGAATCCCCTTTAGGCAAATCTCAATTTGGGCAAATGTCAGCTTTTGGCAAAAGTCAGCATGGTTACGTCTGGTGGAGTCAGTTGAGCTGAGTTCACATCTGGGTATTTTAGTCATTATGCTAGTATGTCTTTATGGCGGCTAGGTCTAGTTTTTTGTGGCTATAAATACACGTCTGTGTAACCTAGAGCATTTGCAGTAGTACAAGCAGTAGTTGCAAGAGCAATTGCCTTAGGCAATTGCAGAGTCTGTAATACTCTCCAGTGATAATATATTCTCCTTTTTTTTTACCGTGGAGTAGTCGGCGTATTGCCGGAAACCATGTTAAATCTTATGTGATTTATGCTTTCTTGTTTATTCTTGATTATTGCAATCCGTTTTAGATCCCCGACGGTCCTGTTTTTATCAAACTGGTAACAGAGCGTCCAGGTTATCATCAGGGATTCTGAGGTTCTGTTTGGGAATCATCTGTTTGAACAAAATTTTATCTTCACCAAGACCTTCACCGGTGCTAGGAATCTATGATAAAAGTTATATTCTTTGGCAAGATCAAGATGTCTGGGTTAAATGTATAGATTGATAAATTCATAGAAAAGAACAATTCAATCTGTGGCAAATCAAGATGTGTGCTTTGTTGAAGAAAGTAGGGCTCTGGGCTCCGTTGTCAAAGGTGGTGGATGCCAGAAACGCTGAGAGGGCCAATCTGGAGGAGAAAGCACATTCAATGATTTTGTTGTGCTTGTCTGATGATGTTATCACTGAAGTTGCTGAAGAGGATTCAGCAGCAGGGCTGTGGCTGAAGCTTGGGATTCTGTATATGACAAAGTCATTGACCCACAAGTTGCTGATGAAGTAATGTCTGTTTAGTTTAAAGATGCATGAAGGAATGCCTCTCAGAGATCATCTAGAAAAGTTGAACACAATATTTGATGGATTTAAGGAGTGTTGGTGTTAAGAGCACAATATTTGCTTGATGTAGCTCTAATTTTGTTGGTATCACTACCAGCATCATATGAGAATATTGTGCAGTCTTTTGTTGTTGGAAGAAACACAGTGTCATTGGAAGATGTTAGAGCATCTTTCCATAATCAAGAGCTAAGGAATAATGCAGCTGGCACAGATACAGAAAATCGGGCTAATGGTTTAATTGCTAGTAGCAGTTGAAAAGGAAATGGAAGTCCTGGAAAGAAGACATTCAAAAGGTTGTTTCCAAAGACCCTAATGCAAATCTGGTCTAAATCTGAATCTAGAGTGTTGACAAGTAGGTGGAGCTTCATGTCCATACTCAGTCAAGTTTGCAGAACTCAACTAAGAATAGTCAACACTAATCTGGCACTTAGTTGTGGATTTCATCCTGAAGAATGAATAGCTTAAACTGGGTGGAACCAAAATCTGGGATCGGCTGAGTAAGGGTTAGCTGATCTAGTACCAGCTGAGTGAAAGTCAGTTGTGTAGAGTGGAGTGTTCAAGTCTGGGAAGTAAGCTGAATGAAGAGTCAGCTGAGTCCATCTGTTTGTGGAGTGGCGTCTGCTGAGTCTGTTGAACATGTCTGCGCTGGTTCTGCATCTGTGTATGGAAGTCTCAACCTAGTGAAGTCAGTTGAGTAAGATAAATTTGATATGTTTGGCTGACAAAAGTCAGCTGAGCATCTGGTGAACATGTCTGAGGTGGAGTTCTCATCTAGAGTTAAGTCTCGTATAGAGAAGTCTAACCTAAAGTCTGTTGTGTTCACATCTGGTTAGCTCAGAATCTGAAACCGGATCTGCAATCTGTTTGGTTGAAGTTGAATCGGAAGAACTCAACTGAGTGTGCTCAGCTGAGGTGATTACATCTGAATCGGATAATCACATCTTGTCTGGTGATCAAGTCCTTGATCATATCTGTTCTCAACTCAATCAAGTCTGAAGGAAGAGGAGGAATCTGGTACAGTACATCTGGCATTGACAAATGCATCTGGTACAGTACATCTGGTTATACATCTATTTGAACGAGAATTCAAGTCAATGTGGAGATTTGTTAGGAAATTTGACTTGACCTTTTATGCAAAGCTGAGCTAAGTACTAAGCTGAGAAAAAAAAGCTTTGAGCAAAGTGAGTTTTGGCAAGAGTCAGCTTTGACAAGAATCAACTTTGGAAAGAGTCAATTTTGGGCAAAAGTCAATTTTGCCAAGAATCAGCTTTGGGCAAATGTCAGCTTTTGGCAAAAGTCAGCATGGTTACGTCTGGTGGAGTCAGTTGAGCTGAGTTTACATCTGGGTATTTTAGTCTTTATGCTAGTATGTCTTTATGGCGGCTAGGTCTAGTTTTTTGTAGCTATAAATACACGTCTGTTGTAACCTAGAACATTTACAGCAGTAGAAACAGTAGTTGCAGAAGCAATTGCCTTAGGCAATTGCAGAGTCTACTCTCCAGTGATAATATATTCTCCTCTTTTCTGCCCGTGGAGTAGTCGGCATTTTGCCGGAAACCACGTTAAATCTTGTGTAATTGTTTCTTGTGTGATTTATGCTTTCTTGTTTATTCTTGATTATTGCAATCCGTTTTAGATTTCTGACGGTCCTGTTTTTAACAAATACCAATGTTGTAATCAATGCAGCGTGTGTTCTTCCAAGAGTGTGAAAATCCTTGTAACTTTGTGCATAATAAAATATCTCATTTTCTGTCCGTGAAGTAGTCGGCACAACGCCGAAAACCACGTTAAATCATTGTGTTTTCTTTATTTATGTGCTTTATCAATTTCCCACATTATTTACTGTTAGACTGCTTCTGTTTTATCCTTTTTGAAGTGCAAGTTTCTCATTTGTGTTTTAACATCATGATTAGGAAAGAACCTACAATACAGAATAGTGGTGAATTAGTGTCTCATTCGGAACATATGTTCACTTTAATAATGCACATCAATTTTGATATAGTCATCATAGATTCTCTGAATCGTTCACTGGAAAATATTAGTGAATGTTATAGCGCAATGCAATTGATGACACAGTTTAACGAAGATGGGATTTTCATGACTTGGGATATTGACTAATTTCAAATTTCTGAGTGTTTTGCAGACCTGAATTTTTTGATTTCGGAATCAAGAACAATGAATCAGCTCTTTCTACTACTTTTTCAGTTTCTAAATTTTGCCGATATATAGACAATTAAGGAAAAGGAAAAAATTTCATATTTATTATTTACGCGGAGTCGGATTAAAAAGCTTTATCAGTGCAAGAACACAAAGGACAGGGGAGTGTAGCATTATTAGTAGTAAAAACATTAATAGGACTAAAACATTTATTTCTAATATAAAATAGTGGAATATTTTCCTTCAATGAACTTAAAACTTAAAAAAACACTTGGCTAAAGATTGCATACATGAATTACAATTCACAATTTCTCCTCCCTTTTTTATTACGTGCAAAGTTTCACAAATAGAGAGGAATTTCACTGGATGATGATGATCTTTCTACACTATTATTCTCCTTACTCTCTTTTTTTTCCCCCTTTTAAACATCAAACGTGTGAAACATGAACTTCTAAAACCATTACCTAAAGCTTTCTACTCCCACACGCTTCTAATCTTCCAATCACTTCCTCTTTCTTCCCACGTCAACTCTCTGTAGTCTCTGTCAGCCACTGGCCCACCCCACCCCCACCCCCACCCCCACCCCTACCCCCACCCCTACCCCATTAATCACATGTTAATGACTTGATGATGATCCCACTAATTATATTGCAATGGATTTTCTACCCTCATACAGGTACTTTTTACCCGATAACTGTGTTTTGAGAAGGGATGCTGTAGCATCACTCCTTAAATGGAGTTACGGGTAAGAATTTCTTGAATTATAGACAAAACAGGTTTTAATAGAGTATGATACATAATCTAACCATCATTAAAACAACAAAAAACCATTCTTGTTGGAGGGTAGAAACACACACACAGTTGCAAAACATGAACTTTTGGTTGTGGCAATGGCATCATCCCAAGTCATGGACCATTCACAAAGGTTTTTAGTTTCTTTTTTTTTTTGTCCCTTTTATTAAAGTTTGTGACTTTTTTATGTGGGCAATTCATGGAATTCAATTCCATTCCTCAGGACAATCCCAGTGGAGAGATGGAGGTTGATCATCAGAAAAGAATGTACTGCAAGACTCATCTCCACTGAAGAAATTGTGTTCTTCAATCTTCACAAACTGTGGCTGATATGCTGTTGCTTTTGAATCTGAGAATTGAAATCCACCCATTGATAGTAGTTGTGAAGAGGAGCCATTTGAAGTGTTGTTGAAGAATTCAAGAGGAGCCATTTGAAGCATTTTTCCTACAGATGAAGCTGCATTTGGACTATGGTTGTTGTTATTATTAATGTTGTTGTCCTCATTCAAAATGGCACTTGAGTCACTATCAGATGATCCATCTTTAATATCAGTAAAAAGACTAACACCCATTAAATTTAATCCATTGTTGCTGTTGAAGCTCTCAAAATTAAGCTCAGTTGCTTCTTCTTCTTCATCATCATATTCAGTAATCACATGATCATCCATCTGTGCTTTTTCTTTTTCTTTTTCTTTCTCCTTTTCTTTTTCAGTATCCATAGCTATGTCTTCACTTTCAGATGCTAATGCCTCTGCCTCTTCTTTTACAGAAACATTGCTTTCACCTTTGTCATCTTGCAACTTTGATTTAAGCTCATCAATCTGCAAAACAAAAAAAAGCTTTAATTATTAAAAACACAACAACAAAAAGATCTGACATTTCATATTTTTTGTATAATCTTGCCTCTTGGATAAGAACATCATTTTCAAGCTGAAGTTTTTCATAATTGTGTTTAAGTGCATCAAAATTGGCTTTAAGAACACCATAATCCCTCTCCAATTGCTTGGTTTTCCATCTAGCTCTTCTGTTTTGGAACCAAACAGCTACTTGTCTTGGCTGTAAACCAAGTTCTTGAGCAAGCTTAACTTTTCTATCTGGTTCAAGTTTGTTTTCTACTTCAAAGTTCTTCTCCAATGCTTTAACTTGATCTACACTTAAACGCCTTTTTTTCTCAGGTATATGACCTGATTCTTCCACACAACCTTCCTCATCTAAGCCTTCTAACATAGACTGAAACTCTCTTGAATACACATGGCTGCTTCCATGGTTATGTTCATCTGAAAATAAAGAACAGAAAAAATGAGATCTAGGATATAGGTTGCCATAACAGGAAAAAATGAATAGTAATCATCACTATTATTATTAAAGAGCCTAGTGGGACAATAAAACAAACATGCTTCAGTGTAATTAGTGAATCATTGGAAATGAAAACTAAAGAAGCATAAAAACCTGTAGAATTTTGACAAATTGACATCAAACCACTCAAGGAATCAGAGCTGCCAAGTCTCTTCATGACTGATGATTGATAAAACTTCAAAAATACCTACTTTTGGATCAGCCCACCAACTTGTTTTGAGTTTATTTTCAGTTTCTTTTTAGCTTTGAAGTGAAATGAATCAAAACTACAGCAAAAAGAAAGAGCTTTTCTTCACTTTCTTAGTCTACTTGCAAGAAAGCACCCATATTGCATAATTCTTAAAGCAAAATGATTCACCATGCAACAAATTGAAATCTTTCTTCAGAACCCATTAAAAAGAAAGTGACTATGATTAACGAAAAGCAAAGAAAATTTAGTAGAGATTATCCAAAATCCCAGCTGACAAGTAATAAAGATTCGATCTTTGTATCATTACTAGTACTACTACTTAAAAAACTGAAGAAAAATGGACTGGACAGCTTATCTAAAAGAGAAATTTGAGGAAAACTGATGAATTTTGGGAGGGGAAAAGTGGGATAAAAGCTTTAATAAAGAACAAGTACAGATCCCAACTTGCCATGAAAATGTGTTTAAATAAATGAATTAAACACCAACTAGGGTCAGATGCACACGACATTGGGTTAGAATCTGACTGTGGTTAGGTACACTAGTTCTCTTCATAGTGTGAAATGTAACTCAAATTCAACCCAAATGAAATTTCCATGTCCCCAAGCTGAAATTCAACCCAAATTAACTTCAAGCTATTTCGACCGTTTCTGGAGATATTTGTGTGGGGGACATTTTTGTATAAGCTATCGGGTGTGATAATTTTTCTCTTTTTTTTTTGGGTTTTTGTTTGGAGGTGTTGTGATAATTGATATCAACATAGTGCAATGATATGACACAACAAAAATATACAACTAATTCATACAACAATGATCTACACCATTGATTATTGTGCGACCTAAATCAGTCAATATGAATATCATAAAAATAATTGGTGTAGATCATTGTTGTGTCAATTGGTTGTTTATTTTTGTTGTGTTTGTATCATTTCTCATCAACATAATGCTACTATCATAATCATTCACACATAACCAGCTCTACAATTTCCATTTACATATTTAATTATGATGGATCTACTGTTGGATTATTCATCTTACATTGATTTTATATGATATTTTTAGTCAACGGTGACATGATCTCTGCATCTGAATCGGTCAAAGTTGAAATCTGGAGAACCCAACTGAAGTGGTGATCAGCTGTACTGAATTGTTCAAATCTGGGAAGGTCAGCTGAAGTGGTGTTCAGTTGAGTTCTGTGTTCAGACAAATGATCTCAGCTGAAGTCTGGTGAACACATCTGAATTAACATAGAATCTGAGTCTGGGTGCATCTAGTGGTTTTTAGCTTCGCTCTGACAAGACCACATATAGGGGTGTTTTTATGAAATACACTGTGAAACATTATGATGGCTAGGGTCTGGTTTCCAAAACTATAAATATCTGCATTTATTCTAATTAAAAAGTAGTATCTTTGTAATTTTTTGTGCATAATAAAATCTCATTTTCTGTCTGTGGAGTAGTCAGCACAACGCCGGAACTAAATCAGTGTGTGCTTCTTGTTTCTTTTCTTGTGTGTTTATTTACGCCAAATTGGTCTGTTATTCTGGTTCTTTTATTTGCAATCCGTTACAGCAGTTATAATTATTAGTCACCGACTGTGAATAATGATTAGCCCGATTTAAGTGGTATACTACAATCTTTGGCTATTGGATTATGATGTATATATTAGGGGTAATTTATTTGTAGAGACTAAGAGATCATTTATGTTATTGATGGTAGAAAGAGAAATACTTAAAATATAAGTCATTATATAAATGAGTCATTGTCTCTATGTCACGCTATTCTTTTGTATTATGTCTCGAATCATCAGATAGAGCTACATAGGATTTTTAATGAGTGTTCTCTGGAAAAGTCTACTGCATGGTGTGCAAATTTAGAAGACTGGATCTTATAATTCAGAAGGAGATCTGCACTGCAACGAATTCAGGTACGCTTCCATTTTATTTACTCTATATTATTGATATTTTGACATTTAGATTGAAGTAATTATATCATATAAGGTTAAATCCAACAAATGAAATCACAACAAACATTGTTATATTATCGAGAATCGATTTTAATTTCGATTAATTTAGATATATTGTCTATGTAATTGGATCTTTTTTAGAGACAAACATTGTTCCATTTTCATTTGATGTTAATCGATGCTGATGTTGATTGTGTTTTAATGTTACAATATATAAATAAATGAGTGATAGATGCAAGATAATGTGAATAAACTAAGCTCAACTATTCAACTCACATGTATTGACAGTTCAGCTGACTGTAGAGCTCAGCTTGGCTGACTTATTTTCAACAGATTATGTAATGTTGTAACTTCCATTCTGTTATAACTGAATGTAACTGCTGCATGTAACCGTTGTAGTAAAGTATACACTATAAATACTTCATTATCAACACATTGTAACTTAACTTGTTCATTATTTTGATCAATAAAAATTCCGCACTTTATTTCTCTTGTATTCTTTCAATTTCATCACTTCCAACGTGGTATCAGGCCATTTTTATGCTAACTTGGATGTTTAGCAGAATAAACTTGAGAGTTTTTTTTTCAAGATTGTTGTTGTATTCAAAGATTCTTGAGATATTTCTGTGATTTTCCACTTTGTTATGGAGTTAGAATCCAGTTCTTGATCGTTTTATTGTATTTTTCTATAAATTTGTGCGATTGGAGGTTGTTCTTGATAGCCATGGAAGCTAAGAAACAAGAACCGATTCCTTATAGCCCATTTTATGTTCAGCCCAATGAGAATCCTACATCAGTATTGGTTCAACCATTGATGAATGGCAATAATTTTCATCCATGGAAGATGTCAATACAGATGATTTCGATCACAAAGAACATGTCTGGTTTTGTTGATGGCTCAATACAAAAACCATATGTATGTTCACCTGATTTTCAAGTTTGGAGGCAATGTGACACAATGGTTAGGACCTGGATCTTGAATTCAGTTGAAAATACGATTGCTCGGAGTTTGATATATTTCAAGAGTTTGGAAGCTGTATGGAAGAATCCTGCACAGAGGTTTGAAACTGTTGATGCCTTCAGACTATCAGACATTCTTGAGGAGATGAATTCATTGAAGCAAAGCAGAAGATTCAGTGAATCGGTGTTTGATGATGCTCAGGGAAGAGATCAAGACTATCTGCCAATTCCAGTGGTAAGTGTGAGCCACAATGTCATTGTGATGCCAATCAAATTCTTCTAGATCACATGGAAACAAAACATGTGATGATGTTCTTAAAGGGATTGATAGATGAATTCGAGCCACGGGTGTCTCAAGCCATGTTAATGTTGCCTTTTCCTGCATATTCATATGTTTTGCTATGGCAATTAAATTTGAGAGGCAGAAGACTTATGTAGCTAACAATATAAAGAATCAAGATTCTGCTATCTTGATGGATCAGAAGGTTTTAAGTGATCAAATTGGGACTAGATCTGGTCAGTTCAGCAGAGCAGAACAGTCTAAAATCTTCCTGAAAACAGCTCTAGGTCCTGGAATTTGAATAAAGTTCAATGCAGTTTTTGTTATTTCAAAGGCCATACTGAGGAGAACTGCTACAAGAAATATGGTTGTCCTTCTGGTTTCAAGTCCGAAAGGGCTAACATGGTTGATCGTGGGAATCAGTCAGCAGATGAAGAGGATCAGGAACTTGGGTTAGCTAGATCAGATACAACAGCTAGAGAAGTTGATGGCTCTGCTGAATTTTGATTCATCTGCACATCCAGTCAACCAAATCAACACTGTGAATCAACATTCTCACTAGTTCAAGGATCAAATGACATTTGTGTGCTAAAACCTATATAATGGATCTTGGACTTTGGTGCCGCAGATCACAATGTATATTCTCTAGAGCAATTAAATAATCCCAAACATGTTTCTAACATGAGAGCGGAATTACCTAATGGAGACATATTTTAGTTTTTATGATGAGTGACATACTAGTTGTTATAGAGCAAAGGCAAAAAGATGTCTAGATTGAATGTATAGGTTTACTAAAGTTTGATCCTTGTATAGGTTTGATCAAAAAGCAATCAGAAAGAGGTCACCGGTGACTTGATCGTGAGACTATCTAAGTCGATAGAGTGTCTAAGGCAGAGAGTCTCTAAACCTCTTGATGGTTGAAGGCTCAGGGTTCAAACTCAGTAATGAAGGCTAAGGGATCAACTTAGTATTTGAAAGGAAAGGCTATGGGATCATAATTTAGGGAAGTCTGTGATGACCTAAACAGATCATATATACCTTGTGTAGAAGGTCTAAGTTCCATAAAAGTAAAGTGGTGATTGGAACTTAGTTATAATTAAAATGGTGTTCTCTAACTTCATTATGAAAAGTTAGATGAGAAGCAGTCATTTGAGGTGTTTATAAAACACAGCAGACTATAAGTCAGCTGACATATATGGACATCAGCAGACCTATGCAACAGGTGGTTGCTGAGTGAAAAAGTCAATTTAATCCAAGTTTTTCTGAAAGATTAAATGGATAAGGATGAAATACAAGCCTTGGATTAGTCAGTCAATCAATGGCCAAGATGGAAAGAACGTTGTAAAGATTCAGAGCTATATCCAATGAAAATAAGTCAATGGTTGACAGGCTAGACTGTCAAAAAGGAACACTGACAGTGTCAGTACGGTACAACAAAGGAAAATTGCAGTCAAGATAAAGACAATTTTGAAACGGCTATATTTGAAATTCAAATTCAAGTCACAGGGTTCACACCTATAAATAGAGGACTCCTGATTCAGATTGCAACAACAACTAGAACAAGAATTTACACGAAGCAATCAAGTTTTTGAGAAAGAAATTGATCACAGTGCAATCTTACCCTGCTGATACTAACAGAGCTTTAATTTGCTGATCAAGAATTTTCTTCAAGTGTTTCTGCAATCAAGTTACATCCAGTATACACACCTGAAGACTACAAGCTGCTGAACTTATCATCCTGATCACAATCTTGCTGAAAGCAGAATCACTTTCTTGATTCAACCCCTTCTTTTTCAAGAAGTTTGCTGAAGACAGAGAAGCACTTTTAGACTGTCAAGAACTGTTGTGTTTTGTGGTGGAGCTAGTGAATTGGCAATCATACCCTTCAAGGACCAGTGGAATACTTAATAGCAGTAATCCTACATGTTTCTAGTGTCCAGTTTGTGAAGCCATAGTCATTGGTCAAGGACAAACAGTTTTGGATTTTTGTAACAGCAACCTCAATAATCTCTAGTGAATTTCCTCCAACATCACAGGAGAAGAGAGGACTGACAGGATTACACCACTTGGAACCACTATAAAACTTGCCTGTTTTATTTACTATATTTAATTTCTGCAATTTACTTTATCATCAACATACTTATCACATCAATCTACTGAACTAGCTGCTGAATCACACAACTTGCAATAGTGAGTATCCAATACTTAGTATCATCTTCTAAGCAACAAGTAACAAGGCTTAATCTAATATATTCCGCTGCAACAAATTCAATAGCTTTAATAGTCAGCAGACTTCTGAAGGTCAGCAGACTATTGACCCTGCTGAGTTTGTAAAACTCCAAAAGGTTTTTAAGTGTTAGGTTTATTCAACCCCCCATCTAAACTTAACCAAAGCCTTTTCAAGGGACCAACAATTGGTATCGGAGTAGAGCTTCTGTTATGAAGTAATCCTACTTGTTGTGCTAGTGAAAAATCTTTGAAAACTTTTTCAAATTTCTGCTTTCAAATTTTTGCATCATGGATAACAACCAGTAAGCTAGGACAATGTTGATGTGCTCTCTAGATCGTTTTGATGAGTATAAGCATCGTATGCAGGCTTATCTAGCTGCAACTCATGATGAGATGATGGATGTGCAGATTGATGGACCACTGGATGTCACTAAAGTTATAACTGTGGATGGTCAGAATCAGACAGTCCCAAAGCCAAAAAGTGAATGGGGTGCTGAAGATATAAAAAAGGGCAAACCTAAACAATATTGCTATTGATATTATCTCAGAACTTTAGATAGCAATATGTACATGAAGGTGAAAGATTGCAAAACTGCTAAAGAATTATGGGAAAGATTGCAACTTATTTGTGAAGGCACTTATGCAATCAAAAAGAACAAGATCAGTGTGGCCAAGCAAAAATTTCAAGAGTTCAAAATGAAATCAAATGAGACCATTGAACAGATGGAATCTAGGTTCAATGCAATTCTGGATGAACTCACCCTACTGAATATTGTTTATACTAAAGAAGAAATCAACACCAGGATTCTCAAAGCTTTACCTGCAAAATAAGTTTGGGAAATGAAGGTTATTGCAATGGAAGAATCCATGAGACTACATGAGGAAGACACCTTCAAACTGTTTTCAGATCTTAAAGCTTATGAATTCAGTAAGGACCTTGTTGCAAGTGCTGAAAAAGAAGCAACAAAAACAACTGCATTGGCTGCTGCACATAAAGAAGAATCATCTAGTGTTCAAGATGACGTGCTGGATGAAATGCAAGAGCAAATAGCCCTACTGACTAAAAGAATCAGAATGATGAAATCAGGAAAGGCATCTCCAATGAATTCTAGCAAGAAGACAACTGAGAAGAAAGATGAATCAAAGAAGGATCATTATTTTCTGTGCTTTAACTGCAAGAAACCAGGACAATTCAAACCTGACTGTCCTGATTTAAAATAGAAGAAGGATCCTGACTACCAATGCTTTAACTGCAAGAAGCCTAGACATTTTAGACCTGACTGTCCAGACCTGCTGAAGAACAAGGGTCAACAGAGGAGATCTAGTACGAAAGCATTGGTTGCTGATGATGAATCTGGCTATGAAGTGGAATCAGAAAAAGGAAATGATTCAGATGGAACTGCACTCATAGCACATATGGATGATTATGCTTTGATGGCTCATATGGATGAAATTGAGGAGGTATACAATTCTGTATCGATGAACACTCCTGCTGAAAGTGATTGTGAGTCTACTTGTGGTTCCAATCCAAAAATTTCTGACAATGAAGAGCCTCTACATACCCTCCTTAATCAACTAAGGATAATACAATCTGGTTATGAGATTGTGAAGGCTAAAAGAGAAGAACTTCAAGCATAAATTCAAAGATTGAATGCTGAATTAAGAATTCTCAAAGGTAAGTAAAAGGATTATGAATAGAATCAGTGTAAGTCTACTGCACCAGTAGTGGCAACTGAATCTGCTGCACAATCTAATTCCACAACTGCATTCAAATCTGGAAAGCCTTATGGTGATTAAACATGCCTTGGATTTGAAACTCAACAATCTTCCAAGGGTGGATCCAGTAAGGCTACTGAACCTAATACAAGAATTGGCCCTAAGTTTGTACCTGCACAAGATCCAACTCCTCAATAGGTTGTTGAAGCAGTAAAACCTGCTGAAAATGCTTCAAAGAAGCAAAATTAGTAGTCCAAAAGGACAGCAGCACCTAACAAAAAGGGTACATCCAAAGGTAGGGCTGCTGGACCCTCTAGACTTGATGATAGTAGACCTGTTGCAAAGTCTTCTGGACCACAAAAAGGGAAAAATTAGAAATATCCAAGGATAAGAATGTTAAATCCAAAAATGTTAATCATTCAAGGGATACTTATCTCAGGGAGGAAGGCAGATTGTTCCCTACTGATGAAGATTGGAATATTCCTGCCCTTGCTGCTAGAAACAATAAGTTTAACCATAATGCTAAGGCTAGACCTCAGTAGTGGAATCAGCAAAGGACTCGGCAAAGGCCTCAGCAGAGACCTCAATACAGGGTGGTTCCTAACAGAAAGCATTCTTATGGTTATACTAATGCTTCTAACAATATGAATCACTTCAAACAGCAATTTGTACCAAAAGGCCAGAAACCATATGTGAATGCTACACAACCTAATGTTAGATTCTACGGAAATGTAGCATACATATATGAACAAAAGTGCAACACTTTCCTAAGAAGACCTTATGGAAATTTGCCAAGGGTTGTGCTTACCACTGACCAGTATGGACCAAAACAGGTGTGGGTACCTAAAACACATTAAATTTGTTTTGTAAGCTGTCTGGTACTTTGACAGTGGTTGTTCCAGACATATGGCAAGAAGTAAGCACTGTTTGACAAATTTTGTGGCAAAGTATGGTCCAAAAGTCAATTTTGGAAACAAGGATACACCAGGATATACAAGAGGGTATGGAACACTGGTGAGGAATGGATTGACAATCAGGAATGTTTCATATGTTGAAGGCTTGGATTACAACCTGCTGAGCACTGGACAATTCTGTGATATGGGTTACAAAGTCACTTTTGACAAAGCCTACTACGTTGTCATGAGTGAAATAGGAGACAAGTTATGTTGGCTGGGAGAAGACAACAAAACATGTATGTAGTAGATTGGACTACTGCTGTTGCAGAAACATGTCTTATTGTGCATAAAAAGTCAGAACTCAACTGGTTATGGCACAAGAAGTTGAATCATCTAAACTTTGAAGATATCAATCAGTTGGTGAAGAAGAAGTTGGTGATTGGTTTACATGAAATCACATACAAGAAATATGGAATATGTGATGCCTATTCGCAAGGTAAACAAACAAAATCAAGTTTCAAGTCAAAAACTAAACAATCAACCAAAAGAGTGTTGGAACTGATGCATATGGATCTATTTGGACCAGTAATACCAACCAACATAATAGGAAAGAAGTACACTCTTGTAGTTTTGGATGATCATTCAAGATAAACTTGGGTGATTTTCAAAAATAAGAAAAGTGAGACACTTCAAAAGATGCCTGAACTTTTGAAGAGATTACAAAATGAGAAAAGTGTGATAGTAGTGAAGATCAGATCGGACAAGGGTACTGAGTTCCTAAACAAAGTCATAAGAGAATATTGTGAACAAAATGGTGTGCTGCATCAATTAGCAGCTGCTGGAACACCTCAGCAAAATGGGGTTGCTGAGAGAATAAACATGACCTTGAAGGAGCAGGGAGGACTATGATCTGTGAAACATTATTACCAGAAAGATATTGGACTGAAGCAATCAATACAACATGTTACACACAGAATAGAATCTCAGTGAACAAAAAGCTTATGAAGACACCTTATGAGATTTGGAATGGAAGAAAGCCAAACCTATCATACTTCCATCCATTTGGGAGTAAGTGCTTTATTTTAAATCATAAGGAGAAATTGAAGACTTTCCAACCAAAATCAGATGAGGGAATATTTTTAGGATATTCTTGAGTCAGCAAGGCTTTCAGGGTACTGAACAAAAGGACATTGAAACATGAAGAATTAATACATGTTGTCTTTGATGAACCTAAGTTCACTGGAATGGAAGATGAAGAAGCTTCAGAGCTTGCTGTGAATTTAGAAGTCACTGATCCATAATATATTGATGTTCTAAAGAAGATAGTGACTTAAAGTCTATGATTCTGGAATTGAAGAAGTCCCCGCTGAAGAACCTGCTGACAACACTACTGATACAACTACATATGCAGTTCAAGGATCTGCTGATTCCCTTAATGAACCTACAACAGACCCTACTGAAGATCAGGTTCCTGTAAATCAAGCAAATCAAGATTTATAATGGTTGAAGGATCACCCTGTTGAACAAGTAATTGGTGATGTACAACAATGTGTAAGGACAAGAAGACAACTAGAAGCAATGTTGTTTTCCGTCTCAAATAGAACCTACAGTTGTTGAATAAGCAATTTCTGATCCTGATTGGATAATTGCTATGCAAGAAGAATTGAATGAGTTTGAAAGAAACCATGTTTGGACATTAGTGGAGAGGCCTAATCATGCAAATGTAATTGGTACCAAATGGGTATATAGAAACAAACTGGATGAATCTGGTACCATTGTTAGAAACAAGACCAGACTTGTGGCAAAAGGCTACTCACAAGCTGAAGAAATAGACTTTGATGAAATATATGCCCCAGTTGCAAGATTGGAAGCTATAAGACTGTTTTTGGCATATGCTGCATATAAAAACTTCAAGGTTTACCAGATGGATGTCAAGAGTGCATTTCTAAATGGCATTCTGGAAGAAGAAGTTTATGTTCAGCAACCTCCTGGTTTTGAAGTTAAAAATCAAGAAGATAATTTGTATAGACTAAAAAACACACTTTATGGACTAAAGCAAGCACCAAGAGCTTGGTATGAGACTCTATCTCAGTTCTTGGTGATCAATGGTTTCACCAAAGGAACCATTGACAAGACTCTTTTCAAAATCAATGAAGGAAGCAGCACCCTGCTGGTACAGATTTATGTAGATGACATATCTTTGGTTCCGAAAATGAAGTGCTATGTGAGAAGTTTGCTAATCTCATGAAAATCAAGTTCCAAATGAGTATGATGGGAGAAATGTACTACTTTTTGGGATTACAAGTCAAGCAAATGCAAGGTGGAATCTGTTAGTAATAGAATCAGCAACGGAAGCGATTTAAGGATCTAGATCTATAAATTACACGTAATAAAATAACTAGATCTACTCTACAAGGGGGTTGTAGAACATACCTCTTGGATCTCAAAATCCAAGTAGAAGAACCGCAATAGGAAGAACGTAAGAAAGTATGAAGAGCACCACGATCTTCCGCACGTGTGATTCGAGCAACTCCCGGTGGAAGGAAATTCTCGTCTCGAATCCTTCCGATATGCTACCCAGAAAAACCTCCAAGATTTTCCTCTTACTCCCCTTGGCCGAAAATTTTCTTCTCCTCTCTAAGAGGTAGAAGTCGAAATTTTATGTTGTGTGTAAGGCTTGGGAGAACTCTCTTTATATAGGAGAGTAATCATTGTCCTCCAAGGATTTTATTTTGCAAATAAATAAATCCAATAAATAAAAGATAATCCCATAATATTCTAGAACAAATCTAGAATAATATTTATCTTTATTTCTTACCATAAATATTTATCTAATAAATATTTTGTGCACATGTCTTATTAATTCACAAGAAAACTAATTTCTTGACAATTAAATGACAAAATATAATACCATGCCCTAATATATTAGGTCATCCACGCATTTTACACACTTGGGCCAAGATTATGAAAAATGTCTTTTTCACATATTTAATTATTTAGCCCAACTAATTTAATAGTTCACTAAACAATTAATTCACATATCGTTTTAATTAAATTCTAATAAGAACTAAATTAATATTATTAGGATTCGACGTCCGAGAATAGCTATGCTATATTGGAGGCACGTCGGGGACCATGGACTAATAATCAGTGGCTTTCGATAAATCAAATAAATAATTATCTTACGAATGTAATAATTATATTCGATAAATCAATCACGAGAATATGCCACCATAATCCCGTGATCGCACTCCTCCGATTATGAGATTATATTTATCTCCTCGGAGAATGATAATAAGCGTCCATTGATATAATCATTACATATGGATTAATCCTCCATGTATTCATTCTAAATCGGGAAGTTACCGTTAACCCTTTTCAGAACCTCTTATCCTTATTTACCATTAACCCCCTAGTGATCAATTAATTCATACAACTCACTGGTAGCTAATCAGTGTAATATGAACTCCATGGATCGATAAGTTTCTAGGATTAACAAATAAGGGAACTGTTTATCTACATCCATAAATGGAAGGAATGGATTCCGTATCTGTGATAACACAGACTACTCACTCAATCCAGTACAATGCCAAGATAGGGTAATTCAGATCACAGACTCAGTGTAATCCTTAACCGTCAAGTCAAACCTCATACTGATTCAAGCAGTTGACTGTGATCACCTCAGGATTAAGATATATCCATAAATATGATCATCGATTGATTCGATAAGATTTCTCGATCACGGAATTATATCGTGAACTCTAATCAAATCGGTCTAGCCCTATATGATATATCTATCATATATAAATGCCCCACTAGGTTCTCTTAACCGAAAGTCCGGATAAGAAAATCACACCTATTGTGTTCTGGGCGCATTAATAGCACGTTAAAGGAGAGACCCGATACTCTCGATTAACTTCACTACGGGCTAATTGTATTTTAAGTACATCTTCACTAACTCAATCCTCCCGTGTATATCCCATACACTGAGTTAAGTGATTACATAAACGATATACTTTAGGGTTTTCTGTAGTGTAAATACTATTGTCACATCGGTGAATATGAGAATAATAAATATGAATAATAATGTCAATTCATTCATTAAATAAAACAATTACAAAATTGTCTTTCGGGCATAACACCTAACAATCTCCCACTTGCACAAAAGCATGTGATTAATTGTTTTAGAGCACACCCTATTATTTAAACTACAACAAACTACATCTCCCACTTGCTCTAAAGCAATGGAGACCCATCCCTTATTCTAGTACCCATTATGCATATCGTAACCATTGCAGATGACAAAGTACACTTCGAGTGTGCCATCGTAAGATAGGTCTGTGACTCGGGGAGTACCTACATCTAAATATCATGGGTCTTAATGATTAGTCAGGTTGTCGGCTCGAGACGATCCGTAGAATCAAAACGTTACCGGTCCATCTAATCATGTGGTACCTTCCCAATATGCTTTTGACCTCTAGTGATTTCGAAAATCCTTATAAGCTACCCCTTCATCGTGTGGACAATGATGTGGTATCGGCTTCCATATCTAGAATCACTCTCATATATGAAAAGGAAATTCTTAAGCTATATCGCCTCTCTAGCTACTACACGAAGCCGCTAATCACCCAACTAGTTAAAGTCGAGTTGGCGTTTCTGGATTCCTCCAGGCAATTGCTTCAACACAATAGTAAACACTGAGCCCGAGATCGACTTAACGATCATCCTCAATCTGACTTAAAGTCAAAATCAGTGTATCACACATATCGAAGTTCACACATGAATATGTCCGCATATTATTCCTCGTTCTCTTCAAGATACTAAAGGACATACTAAACTTGCTTTGTTAACCGCCGAATCTAAGATTCGATCAAAGTTGACGTTCAATAACCTGACCATCTCTTACTAGAAAGAGAATCTATCCCATTTCTCTTAATCCGAAGATTTAGAGTGTCATTCCTGAGGCATAGGGTAGAACATCCTCATTGAATGTTGCATACACAGATGCATCATCTTAACCAATAAGATGGATGGGAAACCAGTGACTGATTCTAATGAATTCGACCGAGTCAAACTCTTTAGAATGTTGTCCAAATCTTTGTTGCAGAGAATTGTGGCATTGTCAGATTCTGACTTCAGATAACACACCCATGTTGATTCCAACTGGTGCAGTGTTATCCTTCTCAAACACTAATTTATATGTTCACTACTGTACTAAAATTGATATCCAGTCTACAAAAGACTTATCAATATTCTGGTCAAATCCACATATTGTAGAAATATATGACTTCCAATGACCGAGAGGTTTGCTTTTTATCCATAAAGGACAGAAGCCTTGACAGTCATCCTGTCATAAGTTCATAAGGCAATACCCTTTTGTTCCGAATGAATCCAGACTCCGTTTGTTTGGCAAGAAAGTCTCAGGGAATCACCCATATTTTCTGTTTTTGAACGAAATCATGCAATACTAAGTGGTAAGAGAGTCCAAAGTCTGATTAACTCTCTACTTCTAAGGGAATTACCCCTAGACCACTCAATCTTTGCTCTGAAAGATAAACTTTCCTATTCATTCTACTCTTTTCCGTGTATATCCAATTACTCCCACTAGGCACGAGGCGCTCAGTGGTGGTTCTACAGAGGCATGAATGCAATCTGAGTGCCGAACTCCATTCACGGGTTATGGCTATTAAACCAACCTCTATTATCGAATCCTATATCTGCTGCTCACAAAAGAGCCATGGGTCATCAATCGATCCTCGACTACGAAGTCCGCAGAACCCGTAATGGGTAATGGATAAACCATACTCCCAATACTTACTGGGTGGATCGAAATTCTGATCTAGTTTAGTAGTGTTTTAGTGTTATCACCAACAACCGATGTTGGATGTGGTCTGATTTTAAATAGTTAGTAACTGTCTTGAGTAAACGTACTTCAAGGTTCAAGGTTTTGCTGTTTATGGACTCTATCAGAAAGGATGCAACAGTACAACTGTCCCTTCCCGATTTCATGAATCTAACCTTTATACACAATAGGCTAAAAAGATATATCATGAATGGTCATTGACCGAACGTATGCGCGAAATTCCCAGTCTTACCTTCAAGCACCGTGTGCTAAATGCTTATGTTTATGGAAGTGGGGTGAACCGAATCCACACCTTATCCGTAAATTCCAAAGCATATTCTAGGTAGACTTCTTGGTCTTACATTTCAATGTAAACGTTATTTTGCTTCCAATATCTTTATTGAGTTAAGCATGTATTGTAGCACATCTAAAAACTATGTAAGGCAATTTAACGGTTTCTCACTTAGTGAGAACATGTCACAATAAGGCAGGCTGAGCATCAGTCTCGAGGACTATGAATGGCATATTCCGAGTATAGAATACTCTATCTCTGTTGAAAACAGAGAAACCTCAAAATATTTTGGATAAACTTACCGGAGTGTTTGAATAGTTATCAGACAAGACGTCACTACTCGGAAGCTCCTACTAGCTTGTATCTTTCATCAGACCCCGAAGGTCGTCATGAACAAGCTATGTTACTTCTTTATAACCATTATCCTTTCCCGATTGAAAGGAAACTTAGTTATTGAACCTTTGAGACAATGTAACGGTAGGAGAAAGGAATCACCCCGAGCCGCCTTGAGTCTTGTCTTTTAGGGACTATGCACTAACTATGGAATATGAAGAAGCGTTTATCTGAATATAGAAACTAATTGCTTTTAATAGTTCTTAAGATGAGTTTTATATACATATTTCAGCAGTTGTAAGTGGTTTTGACTTTATCAAACAAAAGTCCGAGTCTTAGATTCGTACTTCAAATGGTATATTCACTTTCTATACGACAAACAAATTATCGAATAGAAGGTAAATCCTTTCGTTCCAACGAATCTTAAACAAACAAAAAAATTTCCGCGATATCCAATGATTGAATCCGAGATTCATTTCCTTATATCACTCCCACTATTCTAGCTAAAATTAACTGCCCGTTGTTTACTCCTTTAATCGTTAAATGCGTTGCTACCTTGTTCTTCCAAAGAACTTAGCTCGAGAAAATCGCCAAGGATTCATAGGTTGGTGATACAAAATCATTGTCCTTATCCTATGATATTCAGTTAATTAATTTTTGGTTCAGCCTTAAAGTTTTCTCAGTTTAGATGACTAACACTTTTAGACATATTCTCCCATTCTTTTCGTGAATGGAAACAGTCTTGAACCAGCGGTTCGTTTGAGTAGACACTACTCTTGAACCGTGGGATGTCTATTTCGAGTGTTACTCGTCGGGACGTCTCAGATTTTTTTTTTTTTTTTTTAATATACCAGAAAAAACAACAAATCATAACATTAAAGCTCCCACTGGTTTATCGGTTCCAAATACCGTCTAACGAGCAATGCTTTATTTTTATGATTTTCTGATTTTTTTCGATTAGAAAATCTTTCGTACATAGTTCCAATGTTTCCAGAAAAACAACAAATCATAAAACTCCCACTAGTTCATCGATTCCAAATATCGTCCAACTAGCAACATTTCATGACTTTCCGGTTTTTCAATTGGAACGGTTACGTGTGTAGTCAGTTACACTTTTCTAATGTTCTAGAAAAATAACAAATCATAAAGCTCCCACTGGTTCATCGATTCCAAATATCGTCCAACTAGTAATACTTCATGATTTTCCGATTTTTCAATTAGAAAATTACTCGTGTAATCACTACACACTCAAAAATTCACTAGAAGAATTTCAAAGTCCGAAATCACCTTTGATCAAACTAAGTTTGTCTTCCGTTTGATACGAATGACACTAGTGACATACCTATATGTCACTCTGGTTTTTAAAAGGCTTAAGAGAAAATATCTCTTTCAAAAAATAATTGCATTATCGATTAACTAGTTCAACGTCCTAGTTACTTTCCACTTTTTAACGAAGTCAATACTAGTCAATTATTAATTTTTAAGCAATTTAGTAAGGGATATAATGCTGTAAATAAAATGACATATATTAATTCAAGTTTAACACTACTATATAAGTTTATTTTAGGAATTGTAAACTAAAATTAAGTCTACTCTACCATTCCAAGGTTTTAACCTTGCATCTCGATCTTACTTGTAGGGTAGGTCAAAGAGATGACGGTTAAATCGAGACAATCTCATCAATGAATAACTTGTGAGAATCAGACATCCCACGAGAATCGAACATCCCTTTATTCATTGACTACCTTCCTTTTTTAGCCTAGATATTATCAAGAATATCCTTTATGAGTGTGACCTACTATATCGGATCTCTTAGAGTGCGCCCGAGTGTGCCGTCTTAGGATAGGCCAAAGACCCGACGAGTACCGGAAATCCTATCCTTTCGAGAGACCAAGCCATGAATGTTGATAGGGGTGAACACCATCCTTAGGGGGAAGAAATCAAAGCGCCGTGGCGTCACCCTTCTCTCACTTACTTGTATCTATAGTAGAGGCCGTGGGGTTGGTGTGCGCCTCCCCTCCCCTCAATATTTTGGAAGTGGTGGTGGGTTAACTAACCGCGTCTTTTTGATGTTAACATAAAAGCACATCAAATCAAGGATTCTGAATGGTGTCGGTAACGTAGGCAAGCCTACCCATCCTATTCGTTGGAACATATGTGACAGTCGGACGAAGTCGGGTCAAGAGAGCCCCATTGAGATAAGAAGGAATCACCCCTCCGTTGGCCGGTGTAGCTTAGTGATGTAAGTCAACCTGATGATATGATTTCGGATGATTTACCCCTGTTTCTACTGCAATTAACGCTATTTTGACATCAACTTGAGCAATTTTGAATGAGGATTGTAACCATATTTTGTGTACATAGAAATTGTAGGAAACCATGTTTTTAGCTGTATTATATTAGTATTAGCCGATTTTGTTATCAGATTTACACGTGGTATCTTTGTGTCTATTTTTGCAGCACAAATACCACGGTGGGAAGTGTGGATTTTGACCATAGGATGGCATTGGATTCTTTTGTGATGATTTTGTGCCGTGGCAAGGATTTCAGCCCTAAGGATTATTTGACACACATTAGAGGGTCAATCCAAGCCAGCTGGGAGAATAAAATGATGATTTTGTGATTTTATATGTTGATGACCTGCGCCATGTCACATGACCCGCGTCACTGAGTTGTTGAGCAATTAATGCAGATGTCATTCAGTCAGTCACCACATTTGGACATGACGTGCGACAAGAAGCTATGACCTGCGCCATCAGTGCAAATTGGTGAATGACGTGCGCCAAGATGGAATGACGCACGCCATTTGTGCAGAGTCAGAAAAGTTTAATCTCTTTTATCTCTTCATTCACATTATTATCAAGAATATACATCATCTTCTCCAATTTTCTTCCATCTTGCAGGCAAAACCCCACCCCAGGCTCTTACAGCCACATTCTTGTAGAAATTAGCCCTTAGTTATCATTGTAATTATTAAGAATCTTAGTTTAATTTCTATCACTTTTGGTTGGAGTTTGAAGACATAAGTTTGTAACTCCATTGAAGGTTTTGGAGCTTGAATGAAGATACCAATTTCGAGTTTTGCTTTTGATTGGTAATTCTTAATCTTTATTTCTGATTCAAGTACTCTTATGATTATGAATGTTAGCTTTGTTGTGTTAATGTTTGTAGTTATGAGTGGCTAGATTTTTCTAGCCAAGATTATGTTGTAGTAGTAGTTTATCCTCTTGTGATTGATTGGGAAAGATTGTTTGTGTTGTTAATTTTGATTGTTGTGAAGCTTTGCCTACTTGTTTGCATTGTTTGTTGACATTGGAGTAATTGCCTAGCGTTAGCACCTTACACGTTTAACGGATACCGAACGGAGATGTTAGACGTGGGAAGAGGGTAGGTGAACCGGAAGGTAAAATCGACCTCTTGTGGGCATTCGATTTCTTATCCGGGGATCATTGGCTTTGTCATTGCATTCACGGGCGTAGCATACCGAATCATTAGGTTTAGCTTGTCTAGACCGAGGAGGAGGTAGAGAGCAATTTCATTCACTCGTATGAGGGGGAATTGCTTGTGTAGGAATGCCCCGCTTCACGCTTTCAAACACGAATGGTAGGGAGGTAGGAAGTCGTTCCCATGGCATTGCAAGAGGATAGCTAGTCTACGCATTATCTTGGTTAGCTTCTTTTATAATTTCCCATCATTGTTAATTCAGCATTTTATTTATGCAATCGATTAACCTTTCACACATTTGCGACCTAGATCGAATTAATATAGACTTTTTAGTGTGTAACCTCATTTGGAGTGGATATTCCCCGAGGAGACGACATTGACTCACCAAACTAGACTATAGTCGACCCGGTACACTGCCGGTTAGATTGGACCCCTCGTTTGGCCACATCAAGATTTCTGGCGCCGTTGCCGGGGAGTCAAATTTTCATTCTTTTTGAGCAAAAGTTACTACTTGTATTAGTTTTAAAATTTTCGAGCATAGGTCAAGTCTTTTTCTAATCACATTTCTGTTTGCTTATGTGGTACTTACCATTTGGTAAGTTACCATGTGTGTTTGACTGTTTTCTTGTTGTTTCACTTTTGTAGTTGATGACTCGGTCCCGAACTGGTAAAGCTCCTCTTACTCCATTTCGATTGGACATTAACACGTACGAAAGACAATTGAGAGCCGAGCATAGAACTGCTCAGTCTAGTGGAGAATCACTTGGTGAAGAATCATCCCGAGAATCATCGACTCGAGAAGGAATGGTGGAAATTTGTGATAATGCACAAGATGATCCTCCTTTGGAAGATCCAATTCCCCAACCAAATCCCAATAACCAAGGCCAAAATAACCAAAATAACCAAAATAACCAAGGTCAAAACCAAAACCACAATCATAATCAAGGCCAAAATGACCAACTTTTGAGACCTCTTTGTGATCAACCTTTGAGAAGGAATGCACCTAATGATCCTATTCGATTACCCAATGAAGGGGCAAATAATTTTGAAGTGAAAGGGCATCTTTTTGGGTTGATTGATAACAAATGCCAATTTGCCGGAGAAGATTTTGAAGATCCACATTATCACCTCTATTATTTTGAACAACTTTGTAACACAACCAAGAGTCATGGAATTCAGAAGGAATGGACAAGATTGTCTATGTTCCCATTTCTTTGACGGGAAAAGCCAAGGAATGGTTTGTATCCTTACCTCATCATTCATTAACCACTTGGGAGGAAGTACAAAACGAGTTCTTAAAGCAATATTTTACACCCGGAAGGAATTTGAAGTTGAAGGTGGCAATAGCTAATTTTGCACAAGGACCCGATGAAACTTTAGGTAGTGCTTGGGAAAGATTCAAGAAATTGTTGAAGGCTTGTCCCAATCATGGTTATCCATTTGATATGCAAATACAACTTTTCTGTAGACAGTTGATGACAGAATCACGTGCTAATATTGACCACGCATGTGGAGGATGTTTGATGTCCCGCAATGCTCAAGAAGTTTATGATGCTATCAAGAGAATTTCCAAGAACCATAGGATGTGGGAAGCCGGAGCTAGCACGAGGAAAGTCAGTTTTTCAGAAGGACCAAAGGACAATTCCGAGCTCATGGAAAAAATTGATAAGTTGTCAAAGAAGTTCGATAATTTGCAGTCAAGCAACAGAATGGAAGGAAACTTTTTGGTTGAGAGCAAGAGAGAGAATGTTTATGGCAATGAGGATGAGATATCTATTGAGACGGAAGAGCCCGGTGATTTACAAGCGGAGGAAGTAAGCTTCATGCAACAACACCGAAATTTGAACAATGCATATTCTAACTCTTTCAATGCTATTAAGAGAGATCATCCGAATTATCGTTGGAACGAGAACTCATACAAGCAAGGACAACCCCCTTTTGCTCCACAACCACGAAACTCCTATAACCCTAATACCCCAACTCAAATACCAACCACTCGCTCTTATCTTCAACCCACCACTCAATCTATCCCAATAACCGAGAGTTCTAATCAAGCACGAGGAGATAGATGGGACAACACTTTGGATAAACTTTTGGGAGTAGTTGCCACTCAAGCTCAAAACATGGAAAATGTGATGACTTCGCTTAGTACAGTCACAAAGGACATGGGAATGATAAAAACAGCCATGAGTGGACATGATGTGAGGATGAAAACGATTGAGGCATCCATGAGGAATGTGGAGGAACACTTGAGTAGAGAAGGTGAGAGGAATGCCAGCAGACCACCAGGTGGTTTGCCAAGCAATACAGAAAGAAATCCGAAGGGAGTAAATGCTATCATAACCCGAAGTTGAAAGGTTTGTGGAAATAGGGAGTTTCAAGAAAATGAAGTTGGGAACGATGAAAATGATTTGCATGATGCCGAAGGCGATAGAGAGTTGAGCGAAGAAGAAGAGGAGATTGTTGATATGTTTTTGCAGAATGACAGATATGTCAATGTTGAGAAAGAAAGCGAAGATTTTGTGAAATTCCCGAGGATTTTGAAGAATCCGAGAGCAAGTGATTTAAGGACCCTTTTTAAGGAACATGTCTCAATGACCCCCGCCGAGGAAGAATTGACGCGCGCCAACAGCAACTATTCACATTCAGAGAGTTTTGGGCAAAAATTGACCTGCGCCAATAAGTCTCTGACGGACGCCAACCAGACCTCGACGTGCGTCAAAGGTGGTCCAATTGAGGACATGACGCACACCAATGACACTTTGACGCAAGCCAATTCTCAGCAGGCAGTTTCTAAGAAAGGTGAAGAGAAAATGGTGCATACAAATACCGAATGGAGGCCACGAGCAGCTCAACCATTGAGAAAAGCTTCTGATGATACCTCAAGCGGCAAAGGTAAGGAAGGTATGAATTCTAAACCTAGAGTTATTGATCTTGAGTCATTGCCTTACCCACCTAGAGAAGAAATTAAGAAGAAGAAGCTACATACAAAGTATGCTCGCTTCCTTGACACGTTTAGACACTTAAATGTTAATATTCCAGTCATAGAAGTACTTACGAACATGCCCGTGTACGGTAAGTTCTTGAAAGATATTCTCACTAACAAGAAAAGGTTAGAGGAATATGAGAACATTTGTCTCAATGAGGAATGCTCCGCCGTGTTGCAACATAAGATTCCACCTAAGCTCAAAGACCCCGGGAGTTTTACGATCCCGTGTGAAATTGGGGGCTTTCTGTTTAAGAGGGTGCTTTGAGACCTCGGTGCTAGCATCAACCTCATGTCAATGAGGACTTTATCAAACTTGAAATTGCAATGTTGAAAAACACTGAGATGACTCTACAATTAGCATATAGGTCTATAAAACGTCCTAAAGGAGTCATAGAAGACGTGTTAGTGAAAGTTGATAAGTTCTACTTCCCCGTTGACTTTGTGGTTATGGATATGGAAGAAGGGTATTCAACGCCCCTTATTCTCGGTCGTCCATTCCTAGCCACGGGAAGGACTATGATTGATGTTCAACGTGGTGAATTGATTTTAAGAGTGAACGAAGATACGGTTACCTTCAATATTTTCAAAGCCATGAAACACCCGTACACTTCATAAGAGTCATGTTCTTTTGTTGATGCAATATCTTGTGTTTGTGGGGAGAATGCTAACTTGCAGGTCTTTGAAGATAAGCTTGATGAGTGCCTAGCTTTATCAGTGTTTGAATGTGAGAGTGGTGATGAAGAAATGCAAGCAGTGATTTCTTATTTGGATGTCGGTCGTGTATTTGACAAACAACCTTGGCACGGATATCTAGAACTGGAGAATGATGGCCCATTATTAAAACCATCCATAGAGGAGCCACCAAGGAACCTTGAATTGAAAACTTTACCTCCTAACTTGAAATACACTTTTCTTGAAAATGATAATCTACTTCCTGTTATTATCTCTTCGTTCTAACCAATGTGCAGGAAGATTTGCTATTGAGGATGCTAAGGAAACACGAGAGAGAATTTGGTTGGACTGTGGCTGATATTCGGGGAATTAGTCCCGAAATCTGTGTTCACAAGATTATTCTCAACGATGACGCTAAACCATGTGTTCAACCACAACGTCGTTTGAATCCTAATATGCAAGAGGTTGTCAAGAAAGAGGTTATCAAGTTATTGGAGATGGGTATTATTTTTCCTATATCTGACAGTGAATGGGTGAGTCCTACTCAAGTAGTGCCTAAGACAGGTGGATTTACTGTGAAGGAAAATGATAAGCATGAGTGGATACCAACAAGGGAAGTCACAGGATACCGCATGTGTATTGATTTTCGACGACTCAATGACCATACCAAGAAAGATCATTATCCTCTTCCGTATATTGTCTAGATGTTGGAGCGGTTGAGTGGGCATAAATTTTATTGTTTTCTTGAGGGTTATTCAGGCTACTTGCAAATATTCATTGCGGCTGGAGATAGAGAGAAGACGACTTTCACTTGCCCTTATGGAACGTTTGCATACAAGAGAATGCCGTTTGGTTTATGCAATGCTCCTGCTACCTTTCAAAGATGCATGACAGCCATTTTTTCTAACATGGTGGAAAGATTTTTGGAGATCTTCATGGATGATTTCAGTGTTTTTGGGGACTCTTTTGAAGAATGTCTCTCTCATTTAGAGCGTGTGTTACAGCGGTGTGAAGACACGAACTTAGTGCTCAATTGGGAGAAGTGTCATCTTATGGTATCAGAAGGTATTGTGCTAGGCCACAGAATTTCCGAAGATGGTATTGAGGTGGACAAATCAAAAATTGAAGTAATTGAGAAGTTGCCCCCACCGATCAACCTGAAGACGTTGAGAGGATTTCTCGGGCACGCGGGTTCTTATCGAAGATTCATTGCGGATTTCTCCCGTATTGCCAAACCTCTCAATCAACTCCTTGAGAAAGAAGTACCATTCGTTTTCGATGAAAAATGCATAGAGGCTTTCGATACTTTGAAGCAGAAACTAGTTAGCGCACCCGTTTTGGTGGCGCCGGATTGGAAAATGGCTTTTGAGTTGATGTGTGATGCAAGTGATCTCGCAGTTGGGGCCGTTCTTGGCCAATGTCATGGCAAGGTACTCAAGGCCATGTATTATGTTTCTCACACATTGAATTCCGCTCAAGTCAACTATGCAACAACCGAGAAGGAGTTACTCGCCATAGTATTCACCCTCGACAAGTTTAGATCTTATCTTGTGGGTTCCAAGGTCATTGTCTATACCGACCATGCAGCTTTGAAATATTTGTTGAACAAGAAAGATGCTAAACCAAGATTGCTTAGATGGATTCTCCTACTCCAAGAATTTGATATTGAGATCAAGGACAAGAAGGGTAGCAAGAATGTCGTGGCGGATCACTTAAGCCGGTTGGATTTCATTGAAGATGAAGGAAAACGAAGAGAGATCGATGATTATTTCCCGGATGAACAACTCATGATGGTGGATGCTCCCCCAACAATGCAACTTATTCATGCTAGGTCAAAACCGAAAGAGAGCTCGCCATGGTTTGCCAACATCGTGAATTACTTTTCATGTGAGTATGTTCCAACTAATTGGACATGGCAAAAGAAGAAGAAATTCTTTCACGATTTGAAATTTTATTATTGGGAAAAACCGAACCTTTTTTGGAGGTGTTCGGATGG
Source organism: Gentiana macrophylla (assembly GCA_026214975.1). Classification (NCBI taxonomy): domain Eukaryota; kingdom Viridiplantae; phylum Streptophyta; class Magnoliopsida; order Gentianales; family Gentianaceae; genus Gentiana; species Gentiana macrophylla. The sequence goes on along the minus strand of CM047807.1, from coordinate 14,496,089 downwards.
TATCATAAGGAAATGCGTTCCCGATAATGAAATCTCAAGCATACTTTCCTTTTTCCATGGACAAGATACCGGAGGCCATCACGGAGGATGGAAGACGGCATACAAAGTTTTACAATGCGGATTTTATTGGCCTACTCTTTACAAAGATGCACATCGTTTTTCACAATCTTGTGTTGCATGCCAAAAGTGGGGAAATGTGTCTAAGAGGTATGAAATGCCCCTCCAACCGATCTTGGAGTGTGAAATATTTGATGTTTGGGGCATCGACTTCATGGGCCCATTTCCTCCCTCATTCGGTAATAAATTCATTCTAGTAATGGTCGATTATGTCTCTAAATGGGTTGAAGCACAGGCTTACCCCACTAATGATTCTACGGTAGTGCTAAAATTCCTAAAGAAAAATATTTTTACACGATTTGGCACGCACCGAGCTATCATTAGTGACCGTGGCTCACATTTTTGCAATCGACCATTCACTAAACTTCTTGAGAGTTATGGTGTGAAATACAAAGTCGGCACACCGTATCACCCACAAACAAGTGGGCAGGTTGAAGTGTCAAACCGGGAGATAAAACGGATTATTGAAAAGACGGTGCACACTAACCGTAAGAATTGGTCGGTGAAGCTTGACGATGCACTTTGGGCCTACCACACCGCTTTTAAAACACCTATTGGATGTTCACCATATAGATTAGTTTTTGGCAAGTCTTGTCATTTGCCCGTAGAATTGGAGCACCGAGCTTATTGGGCTATAAAGTTCCTTAACTTTGACCCCGAGCTTGTTGGTGACCATAGGTTGCTGCAACTCACCGAGCTTGACGAGTTTCGCCTTGATGCATACGAGAACGCCCAAATTTACAAGGAACGAACCAAGTCATTTCATGACCGGAAGATCTTTGATCGAGAGTTCCGTGTGAATGATAAAGTGCTCTTGTATAACTCACGTTTGAGATTGTTTCCAGGCAAACTTAGATCGAGGTGGACAGGTCCATTCATGGTTACGAAGGTGTATAAATCTGGTGCAGTTGAGCTAAGTGATGGGAAAACGACATTCGTAGCCAATGGTCATCGCATTAAGCATTTTATCGAGGAAAAGGAAACACCGCGAGAGGAAGAGGTGTTGTACCTCGAAGACCCCCGTTGGATTGAAAAACTTGTATAGTCTAGCTAAAGACTGTAAACATAGCACACCACGGGTACTATCTTTCAATTTATCTTTTAAGCATTATCTTTTGGGTGTCTTATATGCTTATTTGCTACGTGCTTAATTGAGTAATTGTAGTTGTATCCTATTTGACAATCTATATAATTCCATCATCTCTACCGTATAATCTCGTCAAGCCAACGACGTAAAACAACAGCGCTCTTGGGAGGCAACCCGTTTCGTGATAATTTAGTTATTTGTGAATTATATCAAAGTTTGGTGAACCTTAGCATTTTAATTGGATTATTTGTTTGGCAAGGAGTCTCTTGACTCACGCCAAGGCTCATTGACCCACGCCAACCATCACTGTAGACATACAGAGAGTTTGGGCAGAATTGGTGGCGTGCGTCATAGTGCCTTTGGCGTGCGCCATTGGGTGTTATCTAGGGTTTGACCTGCGTCATTAAGCCTTGACGCGCGTCATAGGGGCAGTTTTTGAATAAAAAAAATGGTTTTTTTCTCTTCTCTCCCCTCCATAACTCCCACATAATCACCACTTTCTATTCCCATTTTTTCTTCAGTTTTTCATCCACCACTCCACAAATTTCTCCCTTTGTCACAACCCCTCATAACTCATTCTTTCTCCATCCCTTTTCCTCTATTGTTTTGAGAAGTGGAGACTCATCTTTTTATTTACAAGGCAATTTTCTCTGAATTTCCGGTCACCACCACAGTTTCCGGCGACCTTCATTCCTGTCTGCGGTATTCATCATTCCAACAAGGTATTTTTGGCTTAGTCCTCCTTTTTCAACTTAATTTAGTTTAGTCTTTTTAATATTTTGATTCTTTTTCTTTGCAACCGGAGGAAGGGCTGATTATTTTCTTTTGTTACTATTGTTGGGTTGTTGTTACACCGTAGACATGTCTGAATCTTCTGCTCGTTCTAGCGGTCGTCAGGCTGACCAGAATAAGAAAAGGAAAGCCCCTGCCCCTACTGAAACCGAGTCTGTTGTACCTTTTCCTGACACACCCTTTGGTAAGAAAGCAAAGCGGCTTTTTGTTCAGTATTTCAGTCAGTGCTCAATGCATTTCGAACGTGGAATTGATTTCAAGTCGGTCGGTCAAGGATTCGAAAATTTGTTACGAACGTAAGTGGGAATCTGATAGCGTCGCCCGCATTTCTCTTGTCAATGGAACAGTCGTGGCTGAGTTTTATGCTAACCTTGCTGTGAATCCCGTGGAGGCAGCCAAAGGTTTTGTGCCTGTGCGTGGTAAGAACGTCGCTTTTTCGGTGAAGGTTATCAACGATTTCTTTGGTATTCCTGAGATCCCAGCCGAGACCCTCTTTTCTAGTGTTTGGCAGTTGAATGATGACGGGAATTTGTGGGCTAAGGCTCGTGAGGCTAAAACGTATCTATGTCCGTCCGCCACGTGAGGTAAGCATTTTAAATATGGTCAGGCGATTAAGGATGTGAGGGTGATGAAGCATTTTATCAGTCATAATATCATTCCCTATCACAAAGTTAACACCTTTAATTACACCGAGTCTTGCCTAGCACTTGCTATTTTCACCGATGTACCTGTGGATGTTGGATACTTCATGTATCAGGGAGCAGTGGACTTTGCCATGAATCGTCGTGTGAACGGCAGCATGCCTCTTCCCTGGCTGATTCATGGGCTTTGTGTTCTTGCCTTGGTCCCTGCTCTGTTTGATGATCATTTGTTCCCTCCAGTTTGTCTCATGATTGGTCCTAGTATTCCAGAGAATGTTAAGCCATCCGGTCCCTCTCCCGTCTTTTCTGCCTCAGCTAGTGCTCCGCCTCCTGTTGATATCCCTTCATCCGGTCCGCCTTTTTCGTCATGTCCTCCTGTTCAGGATTCAGCCGTGAGAGCTAGGTTTGAGTTGCTTGAGTCTGAGATGGCAGCTTTGCGTGGAGCTTTGGTGGCGGCTGACACCAATTCGAGGCTAGGTTTTGAGAGTGTCCTGCGTGGTTTGAACGATTTGAGGGTTGGTTCCCGTGGTCATCGTTCCTTTGATGAGGTTTGTCATCCTGATTACGTGGATCGTGCTGACGATTTTGATACGCCTTTGGAGGATGACTATCCGACCCCTGTTTGGATTCCGCCTTTCCATAGACCATCTGTAGTCCCAGGTAGCACTTCGGCCTTTTCGTCTGCAGGTACAAGTTCGGTTAGTGCTGGTTTTGATGCTTTTGTGGGACAGAGTTTATCTGGTTCGATGATTACGTCCATTAGTGATGGAGCTGGCAGTTCATCCTTTCAGTTGATGTTATCCGCTGGTTTTCCAGATTTTCCTATTCAGATGCTATCCAATCCTTATGCGGATGATGATCAGGGTGCTGGTTTGTTTCATCCTTCGACGATCCTACCTACCAGTGCGATTTCTCCTTTGGCTGCTCATGTGCTTATTGATGAGGATGATGATGAAGAGCTCCCCGTTGTTTCTCTTTCTGCCCCCGCTTCTTCTGCCGATGCCGTTTAGTGCTTTTGTTCACCACTCTTTGTTGTTGACTGTCTAGTCGTGTGACTTTGTTTTTAATTTTGCAGTTTGTGTCATTTTGTTGAACTATTATGTTGTTTTGTTTTTTTTGTTTGGATGTTGTAGCTGTTGTTTCATTTTGGGATTGTGCTTTTTGTTCAAGGTACTACTGGTGTATTGATGTTTTTGTTCTTGTTATCTGACCAGCCTTGTTACATTATCTGTGCTTAGCTCCTTGTGTAGTGATATTTGTAACTTTTCTGGTGTTTTTGGCTGCCTAGGTATAATGACCTGCGTCATTTCCTATTGGTGTGAGCCATGGACTTTTGCCTTATTGACGCACGCCATCATCTGTGACGCACGCCATTACCTGTTGTTCATATCTTGCACACACTTCAAGCTTGGCGTACGTCAGTTTGCCCGTGACGCGCGTCAACCGACTTGACAACCATCAGTCGTGCCTCTGCTACCACTGAACCCTAGTTTCAGACCTTGTTCCCCATGACGCACGCCATGATGGGCTTGACGCGCATCATTCACGCATTTGCAGCCTATTAATTGTTTCAAACCCTAAACTCTTTTATTTTAACTCCACAACTGCCTCTCTCATTCTTTCCCTCTCTTTTACCCTCTTTTCTCCTTCTGCAATTCCCACCATGTCTTCCCCTCCAGATAATCATCCCGTGCTTTTCTTTGACATAGCTGGTGCAGATGCTGTGCACAACTACACTGAACTCTTCAGTCGTCGTCCGATTCTTTTGGAACGTGGGATTAGCTCCAAGAAGCTTTCTGATTTGACTGAGTATCGCATCGAGTGGGGAGGATGGAATCGTTTGGTCGCACCACCACGGGGGCGTATCAATGAGACTGTTGTTCATGAGTTTTACGCCATGTTGTCAGTAGAGCCTGATGAAAGATCCACTAATTCGATCATGGTTCGTGGGATCGAGGTGCCCTTCCATTGGATGGATATCAATGATGCCTTTCGTCTCTCTTCCACCACTGTTGCTCCTCATCAGCACTACGAGATCAAGTGGGGTCTCAACAACATTGGTAGTTTCATGGCTCATCTCTCGTCTGCTACTGCTGTGCTTTTTCCGGGACGGGTAGGTCCTAGGGCGGACTATTCGGTTTCTGCTCTTTCTTCTAAGATGCGGGCGTGGAAGCGTTTCGTCAACAACCGCATTCTCCCAACAGACAATTTCGAGCGAATGACGGATAACGAGTTGCTTCTTCTTTACGCAATCAGGCGTGAGGTGTACATCAACTGGGGTAAGTTAATCCATCAAGCTGCATGGTCCTATGCTAGGCCAACGTGCACCTTCCCCTTCATTCCCTTTGCGTGGCTGATATCTCATTTGTGCACTCGTGTTGCCCAAGTTCCCGCCTACTCTCATGATGAGTATTTTCCGAGTCCGGTAGCACGTCGCGGTCTGGTTCCCCGAGATATGCTTGGTGTTGCCCCGTCTTCTGATGAATCTGGTGCTGAGATTGATGTCGAGTCTGAGTAGTTAAGTGTTTGTTTGTTGGTTGGTTGGATTGTTTGCAGTTTATCTAGTTATCTTTTGATGTTGCCTTGAATCCTTGTCGCGCTTTTCCTTTAATGTTTCAAACAATGCTGCTGCCATTCAAATCATGTAATATATTTATCTTTCAGTATGATTTTGCTTTTGATTTTGCTTGCACAGATTTAATTTTGCTTCTTAACCCCCCTGCATGCAAACCCTCCCTTTTATTTGAGTTTCAACATTACTGACCTACGTCAATGTTGATCTGACGCACGCCATGTCCCTTACTTTTGGGAATGACGCATGTCCCAACACTGTTGGCGCACGCCAGTTTTGCAGGCTAAACTCTCTGTATAGCAATAGTAATTTTGGCGCGCGCCATTTTGATTTCGACGTGCGTCAGCAATGCATATAACCCCGATTTTGCCCTAATTTGTTTATGGTCATCTCATAGGATTTGCTATTGTTGATTCCCCGTTGTTTCCCTCACTGTATTTTTACTACTCACTTCGCATTGGGGACACTGCAGACTCGTAAGTGGGGAGTGGGAGTACAGTTAGTCTAACAACGGGCAATGCCCTTAATTGCTTTAGAAAAGCTTAGCTTTGTTCATCCTCGAAACAATCGGAGATGTGTAAATTATCTTTTGGCATGAAGTACGATCTTGTACTTGATAGAATGAGTATTTCAATGAAACGAGTAACTTTGACGAAACGTAGGTGCATGTTATTTACTAATCTTTGTTGGTAGTGTGATTCTTTGTGCACGTATATTCTAATATCCTTGTTAACAGACAACTTTTCATGATTTTGTGCATGCATACTCCATTTTGCAACTTGAATTTAGGAATGTCATTCATTTGAGACGAAATAACAGGTGCTTGGAATCGGAATAGGGATGACGATTTTTGGCATTACTTTGGCTCAACTATAGCCAAATGGCCTTCCCGAACGTGAATTTCCCTTTTGTCCCCATCTTAGCCTTGTAGAGTGGTGAGACCCCACTCGAACTAGCCGTTTGTATTTAGCCTCATTATAATCTGACCCTTACCCAAAATTTTGGTCTACATTCCGTTGGCCTCCCGCAAGTAGAACAAGAGTCTAGTAATTGTGAAAGCGGTGGTTGGGATTAAGAGTGGGATGGAAATGCTAATAGGTTGAGAGGGCATCTTGTGAAGTCGGTTTGGAAACCATTTGCAGTTTAAAAAAAAACAAACAGAAACAGTCTCTTTTATTTTGTAATTTCGCAAATTGTAAATACATCTTTAAATAATGAGTCATTGAAGGCAATTTTGAAGCAAATTGCATGATCTTTTGTGATGAGAAGGTGGGAAGTGATTAATGTGGAAATTTGGTGTCACGGAGGAGAAGGTGCAGATTCTTGTTATCTTGCCTTATTCTTTTGATTACCCTTTTATTTCCTTCGGTTAGCCACTACCCTAGCCTGAACATTACAAGCTGATTTGTCAATTACCTGACCTAATTCCTTGATTCCGAGTGCCTCATTAGTGGAGATTGATCTCATTCCTAACTTTTGGTTGCATGTTTGAGTAAGATTGCATGATTTCATGATCCTTAGTCGATAACAAGCTTGACGAATATTCACTCACACACTCCACTACTTTCTTAGATCGTGAACAACATAACCTTGTGGTTTTGATAAGTTGCATCGCATAATTGGATTCTCAATTCTTGATGTTGCATGATCATATTTTGGTGTTTTAGATAACCTTATCGCTCTAGTTGCTCGAGGACGAGCAAACGCTAAGTGGGGAGTGGTTGATGTAAGTCAACCTGATGATATGATTTCGGATGATTTACCCCTGATTCTAGTGCAATTAGCGCTATTTTGACGTCAACTTGAGCAATTTTGAATGAGGATTGTAACCATATTTTGTGTACATAGAAATTGTAGGAAACCATGTTTTTAGCTATATTATATTAGTATTAGCCGATTTTGTTATCAGATTTACACGTGGTATCTTTGTGTCTATTTTTGCAGCACAAATACCACGGTGGGAAGTGTGGATTTTGACCATAGGATGGCATTGGATTCTTTTGTGATGATTTTGTGCCGTGGCAAGGATTTCAGCCCTAAGGATTATTTGACACACATTAGAGGGTCAATCCAAGCCAGCTGGGAGAATAAAATGATGATTTTGTGATTTTATATGTTGATGACCTGCGCCATGTCACATGACCCACGTCACTGAGTGGTTGAGCAATTAATGCAGATGTCATTCAGTCATTCACCACATTTGGACATGACGTGCGTCAAGAAGCTATGACCTGCGCCATCAGTGCAAATTGGTGAATGACGTGCGCCAAGATGGAATGACGCGCGCCATTTGTGCAGAGTCAGAAAAGTTTAATCTCTTTTATCTCTTCATTCACATTATTATCAAGAATATACATCATCTTCTCCAATTTTCTTCCATCTTGCAGGAAAAACCCCACCCCAGGCTCTTACAGCCAAATTCTTGTAGAAATTAGCCCATGGTTATCATTGTAATTATAAGAATCTTAGTTTAATTTATATCACTTTTGGTTGGAGTTTGAAGACATAAGTTTGTAACTCCATTGAAGGTTTTGGAGCTTGAATGAAGATACCAATTTCGAGTTTTGCTTTGATTGGTAATTCTTAATCTTTATTTCTGATTCAAGTACTCTTATGATTATGAATGTTAGCTTTGTTGTGTTAATTTTTGTAGTTATGAGTGGCTAGATTTTTCTAGCCAAGATTATGTTGTAGTAGTAGTTTATCCTCTTGTGATTGATTGGGAATGATTGTTTGTGTTGTTAGTTTTGATTGTTGTGAAGCTTTGCCTACTTGTTTGAAATGTTTGTTGACATTGGAGTAATTGCCTAGTGTTAGCACCTTACACGTTTAACGGATACCGAACGGAGATGTTAGACGTGGGAAGAGGGTAGGTGAACCGGAAGGTAAAATCGACCTCTTGTAGGCATTCGATTTCTTGTCCGGGGATCATTGGCTTTGTCATTGCATTCACGGGCGTAGCATACCGAATCATTAGGTTTAGCTTGTCTAGACCGAGGAGGAGGTAGAGAGCAATTTCATTCACTCGTATGAGGGGGAATTACTTGTGTAGGAATGCACCGCTTCACGCTTTCAAACACGAATGGTTGGGAGGTAGGAAGTCGTTCCCATGGCATTGCAAGAGGATAGCTAGTCTACGCATTATCTTGGTTAGCTTCTTTTATAATTTCCCATCATTGTTAATTCAGCATTTTATTTATGCAATCGATTAACCTTTCACACATTTGCGACCTAGATCGAATTAATATAGACTTTTTAGTGTGTAACCTCATTTGGAGTGGATATTCCCCGAGGAGACGACCTTGACTCACCAAACTAGACTATAGTCGACCCGGTACACTGCCGGTTAGATTGGACCCTCATTTGGCCACATCACTTAGTCTTGCCGGACCCCCGTGCATACATCACACTAGGAGGGTTAAGTCGGTCGAGCCAAGCTCATTGACCACCCAACCTATAGGCGAACCGTTTTTATCCAAGATTTATTGTTCTTTTACCATCATTCAATCTCGTAGACACTACGAATCGAAAACGTGATCTCGTTTGGGCTTTTAAGGCGGTTCACCGAGAACACACATCGAAAAGGCTTAACGATTTCATAACCCGTCCTCGGATCTTTAATTAGTTACTAAATTAATTAATTACCACGTATTAATTAAATTTCAACTAATTACACGAGTTTGTATACATGCCTATTTTAATTACCAAAATTAAAATTCTACATGTATGCATGGAGTGGATTTATGATATGATGCATGTCATGGCAATTCCGATTTTATATCTATTTTATGATCAAACACTTAAAAAATAAATTGCAAAAAATTTAAACACCAAGATGGATCGTTGGTACCCCCGTATCTAATCTATCCTAGGAAAAAGTAAATTACAATCTTGTTGTCTTCATGTCTTCAATCTTCGAATCTTGAACCACAAACCGTGAACCCGAAAGGATAAGGGGCTTTTATTTTATAAAATAAAATAAATAAAATAATTTTTTTTCGAATTTATTTATTTTTATAAAAATCCTGCTGTTTTATTATTCCAGAATTTTTTTTATTTATTTATTAAACAGCCGCCGATTATTTAAAAAAAATTAGGGTTTGATTAAAAAAAAATCAAACCCTAGCCGTGTGAAAGAAAAAAAAATTACAACAAAATTTTCAGCCCCGACTCCTATTCATACCTCGAGTTCCGTCTTCATCTTGTGTTCATCATCGTTCTTCGTCGCTTTTCCGGAATTACAAAAAAAAAATAGTAGAAAAATAAAGAAATAAAAAACAACAACTTTTACATCAATTCTATGCTCAAACGATCTAAATCGAGAGAGCTTACAATAGATCTAACGAGTAAACAGTACCAACCCCAATCCATCTCTTCAAACCACAACAATCGCAACATAAAAAAAATTATGCATAATTCGGCCCCTATAAAAAAAATTGGGACAAAAAAAACTGCATGTTTTCCACTCCTAGATCTAATATTTTATACCTTTAAATATAGATCACTAGGCGACTGATACCACTGTTAGTAATACCATCCGCAACGGAAGCGATTTAAGGATCTAGATCTATAAATTACACGTAATAAAATAACTAGATCTACTCTACAAGGGGGTTGTAGAACATACCTCTTGAATATCAAAATCCAAGTAGAAGAACCGCAATAGGAAGAACGTAAGAAAGTATGAAGAGCACCACGATCTTCCGCACGTGTAATTCGAGCAACTCTTGGTGGAAGGAAATTCTCGTCTCGAATCATTCCGATATGCTACCCAGAAAAACCTCCAAGATTTTCCTCTTACTCCCCTTGGCCGAAAATTTTATTCTCCTCTCTAAGAGATAGAAGTCGAAATTTTATGTTGTGTGTAAGGCTTGGGAGAACTCTCTTTATATAGGAGAGTAATCCTTGTCCTCCAAGGATTTTATTTTGCAAATAAATAAATCCAATAAATAAAAGATAATCCCATAATATTCTAGAACAAATCTAGAATAATATTTATCTTTATTTCTTACCATAAATGAAATTAGTTTTCTTGTGAATTAATAAGACATGTGCACAAAATATTTATCTAATAAATATTTTGTGCACATGTCTTATTAATTCACAAGAAAACTAATTTATGTCTTATTAATTCACAAGAAAACTAATTTCTTGACAATTAAATGACAAAATATGCGCCCCATGCCCTAATATATTAGGTCATCCAAGCATTTTACACACTTGGGCCAAGATTATGAAAATTGTCTTTTTCACATATTTAATTATTTAGCCCAACTAATTAATTTAATAGTTCACTAAACAATTAATTCACATATAGTTTTAATTAAATTCTAATAAGAACTAAATTAATATTATTAGGATTCGACGTCCGAGAATAGCTATGCTATATTGGAGGCACGTCGGGGACCATGGACTAATAATCAGCGGCTCCGATAAATCAAATAAATAATTATCTTACGAACACTATAATTATATTCGATAAATCAATCACAGGAATTGAAGGATGCACGTTCTTAGATCTAAACGAATTAGATCTATGCGCAGCAGATGGATCACGATTCATATATCAAAACATATAATTAAAGGACTTAAACAACTACAAGGGGGTTAAGAACGTGTTACCAATAACGGGAAGAGTCGCCTTGATCTTCCGATGTTTTCTCCAAACGGCGGTTGGTGGACACCCTTCTTGATAAACGAGCCTCCTTGATATGCAACACCAAGCTTCCAAAAACCCTAAGAAAGAACAAATTTTCTCTCTTTATTTGTGGTGAATTTCGAAATTTGCCATGCCGATTTCCCTTGGAATAACTCTCCTTTTATAGGAGAGTAAATCCTTGGCCTCCAAGTATTAATTAATTAAATAAATAATTAATTAAACAAAATAAAAGGATATTTTCCTTATTGACTAATTGTGACATGTATTGACCAATAGGAAATCAAATAACAAGTCATCCAACCAATCATATAACAAGAATATCTTTTATTTTCCACATCACAAAAAATTAATTCTTGTGATAATTCAAGGAGAGATGGCGCCACCTAACTAGGGTTTTAGCGCACATAAAATGTCTTTTATGTGTATTATATTATTTAGCCCAACTAAATAATATCCATGCATATCAATTAATTAGCGTAGCCAATTAATTATCACTGAGGCCCAAATAACAAGATTATTAGTCCGAATTACAGAAGCCACATCGGGGACCATGGACCTATAACCAGTAGCCCCAATAATTAATATTCATCAAATGTAATATAAATTATTAATTCCGGATTACGCCACCATAAACCCGGAATCAACTCTACCGATTATATATGTATACTTATACTCAACCCATGTAGTAAATAAGCGTCATTGATATAATCACTACATACGGATTAACCCTCCATAGATCGTCCCATTCTGAAAGTGGGAAGTCTCCGTGAACCCGACTCGAATATCTTATCCTTATTTACCATTAACCCCGATGATCAATTAGTATGCATATCCGACTAGTAGCTAATTAGTCAAATGCGAAACTCCCGGGATCGATCACTTTCTTAGGGCTAACAAATAAGGGATCGCTCTCTACTACTTCCCGCAGGAAGGAATGGATTCCATGTCTGTGAAAATCGTAACTACTCACTCATCGGAGATAGTGCCAATGAGAAGTGGCTTGGAACACATATCTAAGTGAACCGTAACTAACACATCAAACACTACCCGAGACAAGCAAAGACTGTGATCACCGCAGATTAAGGTTGATCCATATATGATCATCTAATGATTTAATAAGATTCCTCGATTACGGAATTATACCGAGAAATTCAGATTAAATCGGTCCATCCTATATGAATGCCATCATATATAAATGCCCCACGTAGGTACCCTCTACCCGACAAACCGGATAATACTATCACACCCTAAGGTGTTCAGGCGCATTATTGGTGTTTTAATCAAGACACCTAAACTCGATTAAATTCACCACGGACTAACAGTTTAAGTATATCACCACTAACTCAATCCTCATGTGCATGCCATACACTGAGTTAAGCGGTTACATACTGATATACTTAGGGTTTGCAGCAGTGTATTACTTACAAGCACAAAGAAAGTAATAAGGTGAGATGAATTCTGTCATCCACTATCAAAAACAATTACACAAATTGTCTTTCGGGCACTACACCTAACAATCTCCCACTTGCACGAAATGACAAGTAACGATTGTTTTTAGAGCACACCCTTTCTCATCTTATTCACAACACTCTCCCACTTGCTCTAAAAGCAGATGAGACATATCCATCAATTCCGTACCCTCCAAGCACTCGACTTGGTACACTGATTAGCTAGGTTGTCGACTCGAGACGCGATCTTTAGGATTGAAACGTGCCACCCTCCTTCCATCAGCGGTACTCTCTCTCAATATGCTTTTGACTCTTTATGACCGAGAAGATCCTTCTAAGCTATCTCTTCACTGCTTTCACGATGAAGTGATATCGGCTTATCGAGACTTGGAATTACTTCCGCACCAAAAGGAAATTCTAAGCACTATGAGTAAACACTGAGCCCGAGATCAACTTAATGATCATCCTTAATCGACTACAAGTCGAAATTAGTGTAGTCAACCATATTCAAGTTTGGACTGAATATACAAGCATATGATTCCTCGTTCTCTAAAGATACTTGAGGGCGTACTAAACCGCTATTCAATGCTCGAATCCGAGATTTGATTGCAATTGACTCGTGTTAAGTCGACTTTCCTTATCCCGCAGAGACTCATCCTATTTTCTCTTTATCCGAAGATTTGGAGAATCATTCCCGAGAGGTAGGGTAGGACAACTCTCGATGAATCTTTGCAACCATATATGCATAATCATCTTATTCAATAAGATCGGTGGGATAGCCAATGACTCATTCTCGTGAATTTGACCGAATCAGATTCTTAGAACATAGTCCAAATCTCTCATCCCGAGAATCTTGGCGTGTCGGGCTTACGACTTGGATAGCACACACATGTTGTTTCCAATCTGTTTTGATGTTATCATTCATGAACACTAATACTACTATTTTACCAATATTGATACCTAAATCTACAAAAGACTTATCAATATTCTCGTCAAGTCTACATATTTTAAAACATGCGACTTTTAATGACCGAGAGGTTCTCTTACATCCACAAAAGACATAAGTCCAGGCAGTCAACCTGCCATTTGTTCTAACCAAGACCCTTCTGTTCCGAATGAATCCAGACTCCGTTTTACGGCAAGAAAGTCTCGTGGAATCACCCTATTTTCTTCTTTTAAACGAAATCTAGCAAGACCGAGTGGTGAGAGAGTTCAAGGTCCGGTTAACTCTCTACTTTCTGTGGAATCACCCTAGACCACTCACTTTGTCTTTGAAAGTTAAACTTTCCTATTCATTCGACTCTTTTAGCGTAGAACCAATTACTCCCACTTTGGCTGAGACACTCGGTGTGTTCTACAAGAGGTGAAACAGTAACCTGAGTACCAAAACTCCATTCACAGGATAAGGTTTTCAACCAAACTTCTACGATCGTAATCCTATACACCCCTACCAAGAGCCATAGGTTATCAATCACCCCAAAGAGATCAAAAAGTCCACAAAACCATAATAGGTCAACGGTTAAACCATACTCCCACTGCGTCTTGGGTGGATTGACATTCTGATCTAGTAGTATTTATCAGTGTAATCACCAACAACCGATGTTGGACGTGGTCTGATTAAATCAGATGGTAACTACCTTTGGGTAACCGTACTCCAAGGTTTAAGGCTGTTACTTATAGATTCTATCAGAAGGCTTGTGATAGTTGAACTGTCACATTCTGATCTCAAGAATCTTATAACCAACCTTTACTCGTCACATTAAGACATTTTACGAACAGTCAAAATCTGAACGTATGCGCAAAATCTCCAGTCCTACCTTCAAGCATTAAATGCTAAATGCCTATATTTACGGAAGTGGTGTGAACCGAATGCATCTTCTAGGTAGACTTCTTGGTTTACATAATAATGTTAACCGATATTTTGCAACCAATTATCTTAATCGAGTTTAGCAGTGTATTGTAGTACATCAATAACTATATAGGGCAAGTCTATGGTTTCTTTCTCAGTGAGAAACATTCCACTAGGAGGCAGGCTGAGCATCAGTCCCAAGACTATGCTATAGCCTATTTATGAGCATGTAATACTCTATTCTCTGCTAAAATCAGAGACTCCTCCTCGTATTCTTTTGATAAACTAAATCGTGTTTTGAGCAGTTATTAGACAAAATGTCACCACTCAAAAACTCCCACTAGCTTGTTTCTCTCACTAGACCCCGAAGGTCATTATGAACAAGCTATGTTACCTCTTCAAATATATTACCCTCTCCCGATTGAAAGGAAACTTAGTCATTGTTCCTTTGAGATAGTGTTCCTAGACTGGGAGATAGGAATCACCCTTAGCCAGTCGTCAGGTCTTATCTCTAGGATATATGCACTAATTAATAGATATTGAAAGGTTGTTTATCTTAATACGGAAACCTTTTACCTATAATAGTTTAAGACGTGTTACTTATACATTTTCAACATTTCATAGTGGTTCTGACTTTATCAAACAAAAGTCCGAGTCTCGGATTCTTACTACAAATGTCATATTCACTTTCTATGAGGCAACAATATATCGAGTTGAAAATGAATCAATTTTCTTCAATGAATCGAAAACAGAAAAAATAAATTTTCCTGTGATATTCAAGGATAGAATCCGAAATTCATTTCCTTATATTACTCCCACTATTGTAGCTGAAATTACTGCCCGTTGTTACTCTATTAATCATTAATGCACAGCTTCCTTGTTCTTCCAAAGAACTAAGCTATCGAGTCAAGTTACTCGGTTATGAAAGTCGCTAGGGATTCATTGGTTAGTGATCCGAAATCACTTTCCTTATCCTATACTTTCTTTAATTAATATTTCGGTTTAGCCTTAAAACTTTAGTTAAGATGATTAACACTTATAGACATTCTTTCCCATTCTTAACTTTCCTTAAAAGGAAACAGTCTTGAACTAGCAATTCTTTAGAGTAGACACTACTCGTGAACTGTGGGATGTCTAATGAAAGTGTTACCCAGTGGGACTAATTTTCTAATAAATTAGAAAATCATAGGATAAAAGCTCCCACTAGTTTATCGGTTCCAAATACCGTCTAACTAGCGACACTTTAATTTATGATTCTCCAATTATTCTATTAGAAAATTTCTCGTGTAGACACTACACAATTAAAATTCACTAGAAGAATTTTATCGTCCCAGTCATCTTTCAAACTAACTACGGTTGTCTCTCGCTCAAGACGAGTGACAATGAAGGACATACCTATTTACGCCACTTATGTTTTGAAGGCTCAAGAGAAAATCCTTCCAAAAATTAATGGCATGTTAGATTAATAAATACAACGTTACTAGTTACTTACCACTTTTTAACGAAGTCATTACTAGTCAATTTTACACTAGCAGTCTAGTACCATAGGGAGATATGTATAATAGTTGTAAACAAAATTGACAGAATAAATCCAAATCATACACTACTAATAAATTTTAGGAACATAAACTAAGTACTTATAGTCTATCCTACCGTTTCAAGGATTTAATCTAATGCCTCAGTGCCGCCTTAGGGTAGGTCAAAGAGGTTTCGATTAATATTGAAGATCGATTGAGAATCGAACATCTCATTTGTGATCGTCAATCACCTTTCCTTTTTTTCAGCCAAGGTACTACCAAAAATACCTTTTATGAGTGTGACCCATCTTGTCTCAGATTTTTAGGTAGACCCCAGTGTGCCGCCTTTAGGGTCGGTCGGTGACCAAGCGAGTACCCAAAATCCTATCCTTTCGGAGACCAAGCCTTGAATTTTGATAGCGGTGAAGGCCTTCCTTGGGGGCGAAAATCAAAGCCGCACGAGGCGTCACCATTCTCTCACGTTGCTTGTGTCAACAATAGAGGCCGTGGGGTCGGTGTCGCCTCTCCGCTCCCACTCAATATTTTGAAAAAGTGGTGGGTTTATCGATCACGCTTTTGGACTTGATGTTACATTAAGGAACAATAAATCATAGGCCCGAATGTTGTCGGTTATGTGGGCTAGCCCACCCGACCTATTCGTTAGAACATATGTGGCCGTCGGACGGGTCAAGGCTAGGAGAGCTCCGTTGAGCCGTAGTGGCTCTTCGGATGGCTCAGTATTGCCAGACCCCCGTGCAAACGCCACACGTGGAGGGTGAAGTCGATTGAGCCGTAGCTACTGTTGACCACCGAACCGTGGTTAAACCACTTTCGAACCTGTTTGCCCGTGATTGTCCAATCCTTAAACATCAAACATTCACGTAGACACTACGGAACAAAAACGTAATCTCGTCTTAGGTAAGGTGGAATTCACCGAGAATCCAACACCTTAACCACGAGGTTTCGGGATTTTACTCCTTATGCTTTCGCAGAGTGGGATTCACCGAGAATCCATCACCCAACCTCGACGATTGAAAAAACCCGTGTTCCTCGGTTTTTACCCTAATTAGTTTCTAATTAATATCAAACAATTAATTAAAACTAATCGTGTGTTTTATACATGCCTAAATAATTCCTCGAATTAATTTCTACATGTATGCATATGGAGTGGAATTCATGATATGATGCATGTCATGGCAATTTTCCGGTTCTACTCATACAATCTACACATGTATACTAGTGCGGAAAATAAACACCGAGATGGACCGTTGGCACCCCCGTAACTAATCTATTCGAAAATAAATTAAAACCCTAATCTGCAGCTGTTAAGAATCTTAGACGATCGGCATATCAAACGAACTTGGATCGGGACGAAACTTTCCAGATCTGATCTTCATTCTTCGAACTTCAAGATGGACGGTCGGATCGGAGCTTTGACTTGTCAATCTTCCTCAGTGAGCCGGCCAACTTGCTGCTGAAATAGACTCTTACAGCAGCGCATCATATACTTCCCGAGGCCGATCGGGGATCAAGATAAATCCCGATCGTCCTGAAACTTTTATCTCACGTCGAAAACTCCATGATTATCGATCTGACCGGTCGGATATTCGTTTCAACGGTCCAATACTTTCCAGAAAATCGAGGAAGTCACGGTCGGGTTTCGTGAATCCTGCGTTTTTATTATTCTGCCGCTTCTTCTCATCAACGAACGGACATCCAAACGGACTCTGATCGACGCCAAATTTTGTGGGATTGTTCTCAACTTCCAATCTTGATTCTGACCGGAGGGATCTTCGTTTTAACGGCTCAAAGAACGGAAAAATCGAAAAGACTAAACAATTCATATGCAGATCTATTTTCCGAAATTAAACTTGCAATAAAAATAAATTACATAATTTCCTATACTCATGTAAACGAAATTTTCATCGTTTATATGAGTTTACAATAGATCTAACGGGTAAACAGTGCCAACCCCCAATCCATCTCTTCAACCATAACAATTTATCACTATCAATGCATAAAACAATAAATAAGAATTACCTACACGCAATTCCACTCCTTTTAGTCGTTTAATTACGATTATGACTATATAAATCGTGGAACCTGTCTCTGATACCACATGAAGGATGCAGGTTCTTAGATCTAAACGAATTAGATCTACGCGCAGCGGATGGATCACGATTCATATATCAAAACACATAATTAAAGGACTTAAACAACTACAAGGGGGTTAAGAACGTGTTACCAATAACGGGAAGAGTCGCCTTGATCTTCCGATGTGTTCTCCAAACGGCGGTTGGTGGACACCTTTCTTGATAAACGAGCCTCCTTGATATGCAACACCGTTTTTCTTCTTCCAAAAACCCTAAGAAAGAACAAATTTTCTCTCTTTATTTGTGGTGAATTTCGAAAGTTGCCATGCCGATTTCCCTTGGAATAACTCTCCTTTTATAGGAGAGTAAATCCTTGGCCTCCAAGTATTAATTAATTAAATAATTAATTAATTAAACAAAATAAAAGGATATTTTCTTTATTGACTAATTGTGACATGTATTGACCAATAGGAAATCAAATAACAAGTCATCCAACCAATCATATAACAAGAATATCTTTTATTTTCCACATCACAAAAAATTAATTCTTGTGATAATTCAAGGAGAAATGGCGCCACCTAACTAGGGTTTTAGCCCACATAAAATGTCTTTTATGTGTATTATATTATTTAGCCCAACTAAATAATATCCATGCATATCAATTAATTAGCCTAGCCAATTAATTATCACTGAGGCCCAAATAACAAGATTATTAGTCCGAATTACAGAAGCCACATCGGGGACCATGGTCCTATAACCAGTAGCTCCAATAATTAATATTCATCAAACAGAATATAAATTATTAATTCCGGGATTACGCCACCATAAACCTGAAACTGAACTCTACCGATTATAGATGTATACTTATACTCAACCCATAGAGTAAATAAGCGTCCATTGATATAATCACTACATACGGATTAACCTCCATAGATCGTCCCATTACGAGTGGGAAGTCTCCGTGAACCCGACTCGTAATATCTTATCCTTATTTACCATTAACCCCTGATGATCAATTAGTATGCATATCTCGACTAGTAGCTAATTAGTCAAATGCTGAAACTCCGGGATCGATCACTTTCTTAGGGCTAACAAATAAGGGATCGCTCTCTCTACTTCCCGCAGGAAGGAATGGATTCCATGTCTGTGAAAATCGTAACTACTCACTCATCGTGAGATAGTGCCAATGAGAAGTGGCTTGGAACACATATCTAAGTGAACCGTAACTAACACATCAAACACTACCCCGAGACAAGCGAAGACTGTGATCACCGCAGATTAAGGTTGATCCATATATGATCATCTAATGATTTATTAAGATTCCTCGATTACGGAATTATACCGAGAAATTCGATTAAATCGGTCCAAATCCTATATGAATGCCATCATATATAAATGCCCCACGTAGGTACTCTCTACCGACAACCGGATAAGACTATCACACCCTAAGGTGTTCTGGGCGCATTATTGGTGTTTTAATCAAGAGACCCTAAACTCTGATTAAATTCACCACGGACTAACAGTTTAAGTATATCACCACTAACTCAATCCTCACGTGCATGCCATATACTGAGTTAAGCGGTTACATACTGATATACTTAGGGTTTGCAGCAGTGTATTACTTACAAGCACAAAGCAAGTAATAAGGTGAGATGAATTCTGTCATCCACTATAAAAAACAATTACACAAATTGTCTTTCGGGCACTACACCTAACAGGAATATGCCACCATAATCCCGTGACTGCACTCCTCCGATTATGAGATTATATTTATCTCCTCACGAGAATGAAAATAAGCGTCCATTGATATAATCATTACATATGGATTAATCCTCCATAGACTGTTCATTCTAAATCGGGAAGTTACCGTTAACCCTTTTCAGAACCTCTTATCATTATTTACCATTAACGCCCTAGTGATCAATTAATTCATACAACTCACTGGTAGCTAATCGATTGTACTATGAACTCCATGGATCGATCGGTTCTAGGATTAACAAATAAGTGGAATCTGCTCATCTACATCCATAAATGGAAGGAATGGATTCCGTATATGTGATAACACAGACTACTCACTCAATCCAATACAATGCCAAGATGGAGTAATTTAGATCACAGACTCAGTGTAATCCTTAACCGTCAAGTCAAACCTCAAACTGATTCAAGCAGTTGACTGTGATCACCTCAGGATTAAGATATATCCATAAATATGATCATCGATTGATTCGATAAGACTTCTCGATCACTGAATTATATCGTGAACTCTAATCAAATTGTCCATACATATATGATATATCTATCATATATAAATGCCCCACTAGGTTCTCTTAACCGAAAGTCCGGATAAGACAATCACACCTATTGTGTTCTGGGCACATTAATAGCACGTTAACGGAGAGACCCGATACTCTCGATTAACTTCACTACGGGCTAATTGTATTTTAAGTACATCTTCACTAACTCAATCCTCCCGTGTATATCCCATACACTGAGTTAAGTGATTACATAAACGATATACTTTAGGGTTTTCTGTAGTGTAAATACTATTGTCTCATCGGTGAATATGAGAATAATAAATATGAATAATAATGTCAATTCATTCATTAAATAAAACAATTACAAAATTGTCTTTCGGGCATAACACCTAACAGAATCTTCATTCATCAAACCAAATATACCAAGGAGCTACTAAAGAAGTTTGGTATGGAAATAGCACCAAAGTATCAACTCTTATGGGTACAAGCATCAGATTGGATGAACACAAATATGGTAAAGATGTTGATCAGACTTTATATAGAAGGATGATAGGCAGTCTGCTATACCTCACAGCCAGCAGACCTGATATATCCTTTGCAGTAGGTGTTTGTGCGAGATTTCAATCAAAACCTCAGGAAAGTCACTTAGCTGCAGTAAAAAGGATTCTCAAGTATCTTAAAAGACTTTGGGATTAGGGATTTGGTATTCAAAAGATGGAAGCTTCAAAGTTATATCCTACTCAGATTCCGATTATGATGGGTACAAGATTGATAGAAAAAACACTACAGGAACTTGTCAGTTAATGGGGAATAGACTTGTTTCCTGGTTTTGCAAGAAACAGAATTCTATATCAACTTCCACTGGTGAAGCTGAATACATTGCTGTTGGAAGCTGCTGTGCACAAGTACTATGGTTTATACAGCAACTAAGGGATTATTGGATTGAAGAATGAGAAATTCCCATAATGTGTTACAACACAAGTGCAATTGCAATCATAGAAAATCATGTTTTGCACTCAAGGACCAAACACATTGATGTAAGACATCATTTTATAAGAGATCATGTTGAAAAGAAAGATGTGGTGGTTCTCTATATCCCTACTAAAGATCAACTTGCTAACATCTTTACAAAACCTTTGGATAGTGAAAGGTTTGCTAAGTTAATAACTGTACTGGGCATCATCAAGGTTGACTGACCTGCTGATAGGTCAGCAGAGTACTGGAATTCACCAAGAGGGCTAGTCTTTGCCCTGCTGGGTACGCTCACTTGGCAGATTAGTCATTGGTATCAACAATTCCTAAGTGCTCTTATAGTTTGGACAATTGAGCAAATGAAGTTGCCAAGGGGATTGGTCTTTGCCCTGCTGGGTGACTTCACTTGGCAGACCAGTCATTGGTATTAAACTTCATCTTGTATTATCAATTGAACAAAACTATGTTGTACAAAAATCAGCTGTGCATTTTATGTATCAGCAGGCTGCTGAACCAACATGAGAATATCAGCAGTGTATATTCATAAAGACCCTGTTGAAGATCAAGCCTACTTAAGGCCCAGTCTGTTGAATGATTCGTTGATGATAAAGTCAGACTTTAATGAAAGTCAACAGTGGAGTAAATGGATATTACTCTTATCCTTTATTACAGTTGTTACAATATATAACGGTTCTTACACTAGTGGGATCAATTAGTGGGACACGTGGCAGCATCACATTCATTCCAAATTATATCGTGTGTTTATGGTACACTATGTGCATTGTACATCCCCACCCACTACTTATGCCTATATATATACCGAATATACACAAAATGTATATGCAAACACTCAGATCATTTTCTCTGCAAAATATACAAGTGTGAACACAGATTTACAGAGTTTTCATCTTCATCTTTCTCAAGCTTACACTTAACAATGGCGGATAAAGACGTTCATCTTGGAACCAGTCAAAGTTTTAGAGGATATGTTACTGAAACAGATGCAACTGATTTGGAAATCAATCTGGGAAGAAGAATCAAATGATTTGAAGGTTTGGAAAATGTTTTGAATCTCATATTAAAGAAGATCTCATACTAGAATGTCTGTGATTTCTTGAAAAATATGGTTATTAGAGATGGTACTGAAGCATTTACAACGACTGTAAATGGTTAGGAGATTGAAGTAACATCAGACCTGTTGAGAGAGGTCTTTGGATTTGGTCCAGGGAATTGAGCCCCTACAAATCTAGAAGATAGAGAATCCATTATAAAGAGGTTGAGAGAAAAGAAGCATGCTGGTTATATGTGTTCAGGGTTCTTTATCAAGATAAAACCTTTGGGGTTAATGGTTCAGGCTCTGTTGAATCATCTGAATATTGCTGATGTTGCTCCTTCAAACATCAAAAAGGCCTGATTTAAGCCAGAGATTAATCTCCTATCCCAGACTTAGATGATGATGAAGAGATTCAAGAAGTTGAAAGTGATGCTGAGCAGGAACAAAGAACTAAGGCTCGAAGTGATGTACAACCTGCTGCACCAAAGAAGACAATAGAGAAAAGAAAGGCTGCTGATACTAGAAAGATAACAGAAATGTTAAAGCCTAAAAGGACAAGGCAATCTGTAGACACTGCAGAGTCTACTGAGGTTCAAGCTGCTGATGAGCCTACTGAGCCTATTGAACCTGTCAAGAAGACTACTGCTGATTTACTTAAATATCAAATCAGAGAGGCATCAAATAAAAGGAAGGCTATCAGCAAGGAGGCTTTAGAAGAAACTCTCTTTGATTCCCAGGAACAACCTTCTAAAAAAAGAAAGCAAGTTATAAAGAAGAAGGGACATTGGAAAGGGAAAGAACTGAGAGTTCTAGAGGAACAAAGAGAAGAAGAATAAGAAGTACATGTTGGAGAAACAACAGAAGTTGTAGAACCTGCTGAGAAGATTAATGAGATTGTGGAAGACCGCATTGAGACTGAAACAACTCATAGGGAAGGACGGACGGTTAAGATCCCTGCTGAGGAGCTTATAACTCGGGGAAGACAGTGTTCAAAAAATGGAGGTAATAGACACAAACTTACCAGCTCAAGAGTCTACTGATCTCTTTGTGTCTGCTGAAGATACACTGAGTCATTTTTTTGAGACTTTTGGAAGTCAACAAGTTGAGAAACCTGCTCCAAGAAAACCAACCATGCCTTGTGAAATGAAGGAAAAGAAGTCAAAGAAGCCTAAAGAAGATCCTAACTTCAAAAGCATTTCGAAGTATTTTGCTTGGAAATTTGGTTTTTAAAAGAGGCAAAAGCCAGAAAGAGAACCAATGACTGGATTTGAAGAATGGGATTTTGAAAGTCTTGGGGTGGAAAGCTTTCTAGGACTGCACACATCACTCCTAGAGATGAGACTGTTGGAGATCATAGAAAATGAAAAACAAAAAGGAAATATCATGTTTAAGGATCCTAAGTTTACACCAGATAGTGATGATTCATCATCATCAGACTCAGGTGATGATCATCTTATGCATCCTGGTGATTCTAGTGGTGTTGCAGAGGAAAAATCTACTGAAGATGCTGGACATGGATCTACGGAAAAGATAGCAGAGCAACCTGCTGAGGATGGCAATGTCTGCTGAGGGCCAGCAGACTGATAATCTAGATCAAGAACTGTTTGCTGCTTTTACTGAAGATTTGTAGGAGCAAATAGCAGCAGCAACACTTCTTGAAGATGCAATGATAAAAGACACTGCTGAAGTTATGATGTTTGAATTGACTGAAGGCATTTCTGAAGAATCAGTTCAACATCAAGATAGTATTGACACTGATGAAACCTTGGCTTAAGCTGCTGAAGTATTGAAAGAGATTGCTGAGGTTGGTGGCATTTTATAGGAAAACATGGTTGTTTTTCCTACTATTGTTGAAGACATGGAGGTTCAGTCTGCTGAGGTACATACATCAACTCAACAAAGGTCATAACTAGAGGTCCAAAGTATTGAGGATCAGACAGTATTAGGACAAAGGTTGGATATGTTGTTATGATTGGAAGAATCCCCTGTGTCTAGTTTGGAGGTTGCTGAGGAAATGACAACTGATGGCAAAATTAGGCAAGAAGCTGCTGATGAACAACCTAAGGAGCAACTTCTTGACTATGATTTTAGTGATGAAGAATTTCATTTGCCTCAAGAAGAAGAAGAAGAAGATCCTCAACAAGAACAAGAACCTGTCATTAAGGAGGTACCTGTTTTAAATTTGGTTGAAGAAGGTCCTGAACCCCATGTATGGGACAGGACAAGAGAAATTATGGTAAGGACACCTAGGGCTGATGATAATACTGAAAGATCTGCTGACAACTTTGCTGGTGGTATGGTTGGTGCAGTACCATCATACATTTTGGAAGAGTTGAAAGCTGTAAGAGATGACATCACCCAGCTAAGAACTCAACTGACAATGAGTGAACAAAGGTTTGAAGATTTGGTAAATTTAGTGGAGAACAGAGGAAGGACAACAGAGACTGTTGCATCAAATGTCACCACTGTACAATTTTCCATTAATGATATGCTCAGAGAAGTCACTTATGTCAAGCAGGATGTTGCAAAGAAAGATAAATACATGATTGAGCAGATTACATCTTTACACAAGAAAATTGATATGTTGGCTGAGAAACCTATCCCTCCTGAGACACCTAACCCTGTTGCACTTGATCCTAAGATTACTGAGAGGATAAACCCACTGGAGCAAACATTGGAAGGCCGGATTACTTCAGTTGACACTAGAACTAAAATAATTCAGGGACAACTGAATAATTTGGTCAACACACAGGAGAGTGTCTTGGGCCTGCTGAAACTTTTTATTGATGATGCCAATAAGGGGGAAGAATGTCAGACAGCAGAAGCAAAAGAGGCAGCAAGGATCTATAACAATAAGAGATTTGAGGCTAATATTAATGAATTTAGAGCACCTGCACCTGGCATAGTACAGATGATAGATGATCTACTGAAGGAGTTCAAGGCTGCTTATGGTGCAAGAAGAAACCTTATCATGTTATGACATTTATAGAAGGTCTACAAGCTTTTCTTGAAAATAAGCTATGGGAAGCAATGATCAAATCCTTAAGAGAAACAAAGGGAGGTCACAGTGGAAGACCAACTGGAGGTAGAGGTCAGACTGCTAAGCAATGAGAAAAGAACCCCTTGGAAGAATTTAAGCATTTCTATATGAGACAAGGATTCAAGTTTCAAAGTATAATGTTGACTCTACCAGAAGCCTAGAAAAGATGGAAGTTGCTGCACACATGGATTGATTGCTCTGTAATTGAAAATGAATGGATGCAGGATATAGTCAAGGAGATAAGAGAATATCAACAGAAGAGAGACCAAGATAGAGATTGAAACTAGATCAGCAGACTCATACTTATGTTGTTTACTTTATGCTGATCCTAGTTGTAATAATTCTTGAACAAATTTGAACACCAATGATATATGAATGAAATTTGCTCTGTTTATGTGTTTTATCTTTTTGCTTTGTTGTAAGGGGGGTATTGGCATCATCAATAAAAATGGGGAAATTGTTAGACATATTTTAGTTTTAATGATGAGTGCCAAACTAGCTGTTATAGAACAAAGGCAAAAAGATGTCTAAATTGAATGTATAGGTTTACTAGAGTTTGATCTTTGTATAGGTTTGATCAAACAAACACTGTAAAGAGGTCAGCTGACTTGATCAGCAAACCTATCTAGGTCAGAAGAGTGTTTAGGACAGTAGAGTATAGGAACCTGCTGATGGTTGAAGGCTGAGGGTTTAAACTCAGTAATGAAGGCTAAGGGATCAAACTTAGTATTTAAAAGTCAAGGATATGGGATCAGAATTTAGGGAAGCCTGTGATGACCTAAACTGATCACATATACCTTGTGTAGAAGGTCTAAGTTCCATAAAAGTAGAGTGGTGATTGGAACTTAGTTATAATTAAAATAGTGTACTCTAACTTCATAATGAAAAGTTAGATGAGAAGTAGTCAGCTGAGGTGTTTATAAAACACAGCAGATGTTAATGGTGAAAGTCTATGTTTTATTATGATATATTTTATGGTATTTTCCCTCTTAATTGGATTAATTGCATAATAAATGGCCCTTATATGGAAATATTGAGCATACTAGGTTTTTAAGGACTTAATCGCAATATTGAATAAATTATGTGTTTTCATCGTGAAATTATAATTAATTGGACTTTATTAGAGTTTGCGATGTTTTCCATGTGTTATAGGTATGTTTATTGTGCTCAAATGATGATCAAAAGGGTTAAAATTCGAGCTATGAAGATTTAAGAAGAGATAATGATCGAATGGAGTGGACGAGAAAAGAGATAGAGATGATTTAATCAAGTTTTATTCCAAATAAAATCATGCGTCCAAGTCCCGTCCAGGAGTGGACGGGCGTCTAACAATCTAAACGGGCGTCTAGAGGAAGAATTCAATACTGAGGCATCATGAACTTACTGAACGAACGTCCAGAAGAAGCAGACGAGCGTCCAAGGTGCACAAAGAAGATCAGAGAGTTTGGACGCTATCCAGATGGACGTCTACATTGGAGTTCAGAACACTTGGACGAGCGTCCACTTAACTGGACGAGCGTCCGGATTGCCGACTTAGTGAAACCGCCTCAAATCTCTATAAATACTTGCCTATTTTCACACATTGAGAGACCAATTTGACAATTCTCGAACCCTAAACCCTAGGGGCGGCTATAGGCTGCGTTTTTACTCAGTTTTTTTCCCAGTTTTATGTTCTTAAATTCCTAGATTAAATTAGTTTAGTTTATGCAATTTACTTCAACAATTCAAGCTATTCAAGGATGCTAAGAGGCTAGGCTCCAATCAAACGAGCATTGTGAAGCCATCCAACTTTCATTGATTTTGATTCTTCGACTATATTGTAAGTTTTAATCAAGTTGCTTCCTTTAACATGTCTTATGATGATTAATTGCATTTATATCGAAAGATGTGCATGTATGATGTTTTATATTTGATGAAAGTCTTTATAAACATTAGATCACCATGATTTAGGAATGGATCTTTAATCTATGTCAAACGAAAGTTGATAGGTTGAAAATCTAGGTTAAAACGTTAAAGTTTACATCTTTGCTTATGTTATGACGCGTTAATTTCCGTAAATCGAAAGATAGAAATTAATAGGCGAATCATCTACTTAAAGTAGGATTCATACCTTTGATAAGATGAACCACAACTTGGTAGAAACGCAATATAATCGGGATGAGAGATTAGTGTTTGTTGGATAGGTGGATCAATACTCGTTTGCCCATATTAAACTTGATTTAACCTTGAGACTTGAACTGTTTAGTTAGTTTATTTTCTATTGCACTTTTAGAGTAATTTGTTCGCAACCAAACCTCCCTAGCTTTGGATTCGTCCTCTGTCTAGTTTATATTCAGCATATATGTTCAATTTAGTTTTGTTTAATCGCTGTTTAGTTTAGTTTTCCGTGACATAGCTTAGTTAGACAAAAACTAGGAACCACAATCGTCTAGTTCCCCGTAAGATCGACCCGGCATTAACCACTAGTACTACGATCCTTATACTTGGGGTTAACCGGATTATAAATTTATTACTTGTTTGTTTTGCATAGATAAAATCCGTAGACAAGTTTTTGGCGCCGTTGCCGGGGAACCGGACGGTTGCCTAGTTTTTGTTCTAGTTTTTATTTTGTTTTCAATTCCTGTTTTTAGGTTAGATATTTTCAATTTCTGTTTGTGGTTAATAGTTTAGTTGTTTTTGTTCATTTGTCCGTCGTTCTAATTTTGTTTTTTTCTTAGTAGTCAATATAAATTTTCTTGCTCCTAGTTTATACTCTGTTTTCTGTCTATCACACTCTGCTTTTTTCTCGATCGTTACGCGCTGGCTTGACGAAAGCGTCCGTTTACCGACGCCCGTCCGGGGCTTCTATTTTCGATCGGACGGCGTTTAGCTTCCTGGACGTCCGTCTGCTGAAAATTCTTCAATCCTGAATCAAATTCAGACCTGCAGACGAGCGTTCATACTTCTGGACGCCCGTCCAAAGGAACTTTGAAAGAGCGGACGAGCGTTCATGTTTTGAACGCCCGTCCATTCTAGACACTGGTCAGACGCTAGTCCATAATTTTGGACGTCCGTCCGTTCCTCTTTTCCTTCTATCATCTTCTTCTTTTCTTTTCTTTTCTTTTCTCTAGGTTTTGATCTTAGATTAGATTATAAGTCTTTAGTTTAAGTCGTTAGTTTCTTAGTTTATAGTTCTCTTTCTCT
This sequence comes from Gentiana macrophylla, assembly GCA_026214975.1. Taxonomy (NCBI): domain Eukaryota; kingdom Viridiplantae; phylum Streptophyta; class Magnoliopsida; order Gentianales; family Gentianaceae; genus Gentiana; species Gentiana macrophylla. The sequence goes on along the minus strand of CM047807.1, from coordinate 14,467,810 downwards.
CTTTCTTTCTTTCCTGCTCAACATCTCGATCTTGGATCTCGGTGTATGCAAACTCGTAGTCAGAGGGGACCACTAATCTACTCCCCTGACCCCGAGCGGACCATAGTCCGGCCCAATAGGCGGAAACTTCGGTTCGACGAAGGAAACGCTCTAGATCAAGAATTTGAGCATTATCTTTCAGGAGAAATCGAAAGAATAGTAATAATGGCAGCGGAAGATAGACGGACGTTGGCCGACTATGCCATGCCTGGCACAGTCACCATCAACCCCGCAATTGTTATGCCGGCCATTACTGCTCTAACTTTCAACCTAAAGCCAGGACTTATTCGGATGATGCGGCGTAAATCGATTTTTCACGGCTATCAATCGAGAACCCCACACTCACCTACACACATTTCTACACATATGCGGTACTACCCGCATCCAAGGAGTAAGTGAGGACGCAATCAAGCTCAAACTTTTCCCATTTTCCTTGCGGGGAAGCACTAGAGTGGTATCACTCTCTCCTTCGAATCCATTACGACTGGGCCGGACTTGAAAGAGAATTTTTGAGTCAATATTTCCTCCATCAAAGACGGCCCATGATTTGAATGAAATCTTCACGTTCCGTCGGCCAGGAAAATGAGTCTTTCTTTGATTGCCGGAAAAGGTTCAAGTCCCTCCTCCGAAAATGTCCCCACCATGGCTTGCCGATGCAAAGGCAAGTCAATACATTATTTAAGCGGATTGACCGAGCTCACTAAGGGCATGGCCAATAGTTCATCTGGCGGGCGTTTTTGAAGAAGACTCAGACGAAAGGATGGGCATTGTTCAAGACATTGCCAAATATAACTATGCTCCGTCCCTATCAAGCTATTCAGGCACCTCCTCCTCCTCCCAAGGTCGAGGGAAGTGACTATGCAGAAATCTGATTGCCATGTTGCAAAAGCAAATGTCTAACTCTCAACTGACAACATCACAAATCATTACTAATCCGAGTAATCGACTCTTTCGTTTCCACGAACTCTCGGAGTTCACGTATTGCGAAAATTGTTGTCAACCTGGCCACATGTCCACCGATGTCAATTTCAATCCCCATTTGCTCATCCAATCAACGATGTTCATAATAATGGGCGGTATAATCCAATCACATGCCAAGTATGTGATGATCCGGGACACATTGCTGCTTTCGTTTACCCCATGATTGGACAAAATGCAGTAGTGAATGCTTTTTCCGGCCGATCTAATCCTAGGTTCAATAACCACCTCTCGGCCGAATAATGCTCAAAATCGTGGCTTCGGCCGTAATCCGAGTTTCAATCGAAATCCAAACTCGAACTTCAATTCTAACCCGAACTTCAATAAAACCCTGGTTTTGGTTCGAACCAAAACTCTAATTTTTCCAATCAAACACAGAGGTTTAATCGAAATTGGCCCTCCATTTCCAATTCTAATTATCAGAATCGGCCCAGCCAGCCACAAAATCAAAATTTTTCCAATTCTCAAGGCCCCTCGAATTCCAATGACCTCAAGGCTGAATGGAACTCATTCAAGAGGAGCAAAATAAGAACATCCACTCACGATGAGTACCGATAAGAACCTTGAAAGACAGATAGAGCGGTGGTGGCGATTAGCTTAGCATCAAGACCCCTGGCATCTCGCCCGATTTTACGAGAAAAATCCTAAGGCGGTCATGTCGCTCAGGCCGATTTAAGCGGCGACCAATGTCTTCGACCTCGTACCAACAATGCATTATGGACAAGAGGAGGCCAAGATAATGAGTTTAAGCGCGGTACACACCGAGTGGTCCCCTGGCTTTCGGGAAACCACTAGCCCCTCCCGCCATTGATAAGGCGGGAGGGAAGTTGAGCACCCATCATTCCGCTTGGTCGCAAGCAAGTAATCAGTGGTGATCCTCGATAGGTGAAAAGGTTGGAAATCCTCGGTGGTTGTTCCCGAGAAGTGAACAAGTTGGAAATCCTCAAGTGGTGATCCTCGAGGATCGAAAAAAGGAAAAGAAAGTCGTGGCTGATCCACGACTACGAAAGCTTCGAAAAGACGGTTCGGTGGAAGGATTTGGAAGACAAAGCTATCAGCGCATCCTCAAAGAGAGTCTTTTCCGAGAGTGATCTGAAGAAGCTTCCGTTTCCACCGAGGAAGAGCAACATTCCATTGGTTGAAGACAAAAAGTACGATAAGGTGCTAAACCTTTTGAAAAATACTCAGGTAAATCTGCCATTATCCGAGGTCTTGGTCGAGATGCCTAAGTATACAAAGTTCATCAAGGATGTTGTATCTTCCAAGAAGAAGTTAGCAGGAATGGATCAAGCAGTTGGTGAGGAGTGTTCTCTGGTCAATAATGAAGGCTTACCAATCAAGAGAAGCGACCCAGGAAAATTTGTGCTCACATTGCAGATGGGAGGCCTAGTCTTCCCAAATTCCTTATGTGACCTGGGCGCATCTATCGACTTGATGCCATTGTCTCAGTATGCAAGCAAATGGGTTTACAAAGTCTTCTAGAACCCACGACCATGAATTTGCGATTCACGATAGATCTTCTAAGAAAGCTTCAGAATCTAAAGGACGTATTAGTTCAAATAGATAGGTTTACCTTTCCAGTTGACTGGTACGTCTTAGATATTGAGAAAAGTGCAAATGTCCCTTTGATTCTTGGAAGACCTTTCCTATCTACAGCTAGAGCCCTCATCGATTGTGATGGTGGGCATGTGACCATTCGAGTTGGTGACCAGGAGGTGAGATATAGTGTTTCCAAATCTATCAATGTACCTTCTGGATCTCCAACGGGCTTTTCCATTGAGGAGACTTTTGATGATTTCGATGACTTCATGGATAAGCAAGTCATGGCTGTAGAATCAGAATATGAGCGACTAATTGATAATCTGAATAATCATGGTGTGGTCAATCTAAATCAGTTAGCAGCTGAATTTGAGGATGAGCTAAGAGAAGAAGCCTTGGCAGTAGGACCACTAAGTAAGCTCAGCGATGTTGAGTTGAAGAGTGGCAATCTTAAATCAAGTCTAGAGGATCCTCCCGTAGATTTGGTACTGAAGCCGTTGCCTAAACATCTTAAGTATGTGTTTTTAAGAGAAGGTGACAAGCTTCCTTTGATCATCTCTGCCAAGCTATCTCGTATAGAAGAGCTTAAATTGTTAAACGTCTTGCGCAAAAATGAAAAAGCCTTTGGATGGCAGGTGGGAGATATCCGAGGGATATCTCCCGACATCTGTATGCACAAAATCAAGACTGAGGAGGGTGCAAAACGAGTTAGACAGCCTCAGAGAAAGCTCAACCCTCACATGCAAGAGGTAGTCAAGAAGGAAATTATCAAGCTTCTAGATATGGGTATCATATACGCCATTGCAGACAGTGAGTGGGTATCCCCAACTCGTAGTTCCCAAGAAAGGTGGGATTACTATTGAGAAGAATGAGAAGGAGAGAGATAGCATTGAGACTTGTCACCGGTTACAGAGTCTGCATCGATTATCGAAAGCTCAATGAGGTCACACTGAAAGATCATTTTCCCCTTCCATTCATTGACCAGATGCTTGAGCGTCTGGTGGGGCACGCGATTCTCTTTCGCTTCTGGATGGATATTCGTGATACTTCCGAGATACCCATCGATCCTGTTGACCAAGAGAAGACCACTTTCACTTGCCCTTATGGGACATTCGCCTGCTGCGGATGCCATTTGGTCTCTGTAATGCCCGGCCACCTTTCAAAGGTGTATGATGGCAATCTTTGACGGGCTAGTTGAAAAGTGCATGGAGATTTTTATGGATGATTTCTCGGTCTTTGGTCAATCCTTCGGTGATTGCCTAGATAATCTTGATCAGTGTTGTCAAGATGTGTGGAAAAGGACTTAGTGCTTAATTGGGAAAAATGCCATTTCATGGTAGATGAAGGCATAGTCCTTGGCCACAAAGTGTCCGCCAAAGGTATAAGTAAGTAGATAGGGCCAAGGTAGAAGCCATTGAGAAGATGAGTTATCCTAAGAATGTACGCGAAGTCGAGGTTTCCTCGGACATGTCGGTTTCTATGGAGATTCATCCAAGATTTTTCCAAAGTAGCCAAGCCCCTATCTACTCTGCTCAAGGAAGACGTTGAGTTCAATTTCGATGAAAACGCAAGCAAGCGTTTGAGGAGCTCAAGAATCGGTTAATATCCGCCCCAATTCTTATATCGCCAGACTGGAACTTGCCCTTTGAACTTATGTGCGATGCATCCAACTATGTTGTTGGTGCAGTCTTAGGGCAAAAGCTTAATGGAAAGTTCCAGCCTATCTATTACGCCAGCCACACACTGAATCATTCTCAAGTTAACTACACGACCACTGAAAAGGAATTATTAGCCGTAGTCTTTGCTATGGATAAGTTTCGTAGTTACTTGCTGGGTGCTCAAGTGATTGTGTGGGCTGATCACGCCGCTTTGCTGCGTTATCTCATGACAAAAAGGAAGCTAAACCGCGCTTCGCTGCGTTGGATCTCGACCCTCCAAGAGTTTGACGTTCAAATCAAAGATAAGAAGGCGTTGAGAACGTAGTGGCGGATCATGTTTCTAGGATGATAAGTGAGGAAAAGGGTGATCCCGAAGATATAGATCTTTACTTTCCTCTAAAAACATCATATTGATCGATGGCGCTCTCCTGATGTTCCATGGTATTCGTCCATTGTGAATTACCTTCATGCCCGTTACCTTGACCCCGAAATGTCGTATCAAGAGAAGAAGAAGTTCTTCTCTGATATGAAATATTTCGTTTGGGATGAACCTTATCTGTTTAAGGTCTGCAAAGATGGTTTGCTTAGGAGATCGTTCTGAATCGAGCAACAAGAGATTATCGAGCAATGCCACGGTGGACCCACTCAGGGTCACTTTGGTCCGTGGAAGACGGTTGCTAAGATCTTCCATCCGGTTTCTATTGGCCTACAATCTTTAAGGATACGAAGCCTTACAGAAAGCTTGCGATAGATGTCAAAGAACCGAACTCGACAAGGCGTTTAGACATGCCTTTAAAACCCATCTTAGAGTGCGAAGTCTTTGATGTATGGGGCATCGATTTTATGGGACCTTTCCCATCATCGTGTGGCAACAAATACATCTTAGTCTGCGTTGACTATGTTTCAAAATGGGTGGAGGCAGTGGCCACTCCTCACAATGATCATAAAACGGTCATGAAATTTCTGAAGAAGAACATCTTTGTGAGATTTGGATGTCCTCGAGCCTTGATCAGTGATGAAGGAACGCATTTCTGCAACCGACCTCTAGAGAAAGTTCTTGAAAAGTATGGTGTTCGCCATAAGACCGGCACACCATACCATCCGATGACTAGCGGTCAGGTTGAGCGCAGCAACCAAAGCATCAAGCAAATCCTGGAAAAAACAATGAACAGTCATAGAAAGGACTGGAGTTTGAAATTGGATGATGCACTATGGGCGTATAGGACTGCTTATAAAACCCCTATGGGTACATCTCCATATTAGATGGTTTACGGCAAGCCATGTCATCTGCCAGTTGAGTTAGAGCATAGGGCTTATTGGGCGACGAAGTTTCTTAACTTTGATTCCCAAACTTGTGGAAAACATCGACTGCAGCAGCTGCATGAGTTAGACGAGTTCCGACACCAGGCTTACGAAAGCGCCAGGATAAGCAAGGATAAGATGAAACTCCTCCATGACGCAAAAATTAAGAAAAGAGAATTTCAAGTAGGGGAACAAGTTCTTCTTTATAATTCCAGATTACATTTGTTTTCTGGAAAGCTGAGGACACGATGGTCCGGCCCCTTTACGATTCTCAAAATCATTCCTGGAGGCGTTCTAGAACTACTCGGTTATAAAGATCAGCCGTTTCGAGTTAATGGTCAGAGGTGCAAACACTACATTGGAGAACCTACAGGGAAGCCTTTGATTGTTAAATTTCTCGATATCCTTGGATGTGGTGTTAATGAAGTTGAAGACTCTGACGAGATTTCACCCAATCTGTTTTCTGAGGATAACGGTAGTGGTCTATCACAAGAAGTTCTAGCCGGTAGTTGGGATATGGAGGAATATGCAAGGGAGCAACAACTCAAACGTCAGCAGAGAAATCTACAAAGGAGAAAGTCGACCATGGGAAAGGTTCAACGTATCTGGAAAACTGTCAAAGCTTTAATCCCATGCGTTAAGTGTCGTTTCTGCAGCCACCATCCTGATCAAAACTTTAACGAGGTAATGGCGGGCAGAAAAGTCAAATGGCCTGACCCAGGCTGAACTTAAATGGTGTCGAGCTAACGACATAAACCAAAAGCGCCACTAGGGGGCATCCTAGATATCCAATCTTGTTTTAGTTTTTCTTAGTTCTTTTTGCTTTAGTATGTTATTTTGGTTAGTTTTACTAAGCTTCTATGTTTCTATCTGTCAGTAGTTGCTTTCTAGATATGGATCTCTACGGAGTTCGCCCTGAGGAGTTCCCACTCATTAGTCGAATCCCGCTGATCACAGTAGATGATGGACCAGGAGGCACTATAGTTCTTCATGTAGATTTCGACATTAGCACTCAGGTTAAGACCATCACGTACGTTATCATTGTTCCACCTTGTTCGGGAGGCAGCGATTTCACGACTGAGGAGTTGCAGGAGGCCATAGGACGTCCTTACACGATCCTTAATGATCCTATGCTGACGGATTTGGCACTAGTCTTTGCGGGGCCGAGCATTTTAGAGGTGTTGAGGTAGCTGGTGAGGATTGGTGTTTGCAGGATGAGTACGACTTCCCTCCGGCTATCGACATGCTTCGACGTCTCATTCGCTTAGTGGATTGGGACGAGATCTACGCAGATTAGTGTTTCCTTAGTTAGTTTTGCTTTCGTCGAGCCCCGACGTAAAACGGAAGCGCTTGGTGGGAGGCAACCCACTGTTTTATTTGTGTTTGTTTTATTGTCAAGTTCTTTCATGATTTTCCGTATTGTACTTTTGAATTTTAAATTATCAGTAATAAAAGTTTCGCATTTAGTTGTTTTATATGATAATTTTTAGAAAAGGACAATTTTGCATTTTTCTTGACTGGACGCCCGTCTAGTGATTCTGGACGCCAGTCCGGCCCTCAATTTTCCTGGACGTCCGTCCAAGTTATGGGACGCCCGTCTGGAAACGAGCTTTTCAATCCTGTATTCATTTTTTGCAACTAGACGTTCGTCCACAAGGTCTGGACGCCCGTCTGGACAATTCCCTCCAATCCTGAATTCAAATAGACATTTTGGACGAGCGTCTGTTCTCTTGGACGCCCGTCCATTTCTTGATATTTCCAGGCAGACGCCCGTCCACTGAGTTGGACGAGCGTCCGACCTGCGTCTATATATTCATCTTCAACCCATGAACCCTCATTCCTTCGAATTTCAAACCGCAACACCCGACTTTTGCCCTCCTCTCAACCTAAATCCCTTGATTCTACACCAAATTGGGCGATTTCAAGTGCTATAGGACGCCCCTGACACCCTCTCATCAATTTTCAAAGCCAAATCCCCCAACATTCCATATTTTTAGAGAATCGGCCACCTTTATAGTCCGACCTTGTTCAAGAAAAATTGGATTTTTGGGGTCAATTTGGGTTGTTTTGGACGTCTAAAAAGCATTATCTTCATCTACTCACCATCTTTGGTAAGTTTGTAGCAGCTTTTCTTGATTTCTTTCACGTTTTTGTGAGTTCGATCTTCGGGTCGGCTCATTTTCTTGAAATTTATCTCATTTTGTTTTTTTTTGGTTGCTGTTTTCTTCCTGTTATGGTGTTGTGATGATGTGGTGATGATGGTTGTGGTGGATGGGTTGATATTGTTGAATTGAAATCCCGATTTGGATGTTAAACGGGTACCCTTTGTTGTGCCTTGGAATGTTTTAGTGTTTGTGGTCTTTAAAGATTCAATCATGGTGCGGGTGAAGGGAGTTCAGAAGCGGTTTGGTAAGGGTGTGGCTAGGGAGAGTGGTACAAAGCGTAAAGAGTTGGACCCTCCCATAGTTGATCCAAATAGAGGCGTAGTGATCCGAGAGCAACCCTCTAGGGCATCACAACAAGCTAGAGCTGATTTGAGAGACGAGTCCACCTCTGGGTCTGAAACTGATTTGGATGTGCCCTTGGCACGGTTTACTAAGAATACCCGAGGTGGTGAGCCGTCTAGAGGTGAAACTGCTGAAGAGGTTGCTAGGGAGGATGCCGATGAACCTAGGACCGAGAGACCTCGAAAGAAAGTGAGACCAGCTGTGCCTATCCCTATGCCTCGTCGGTTTGTCAATTCTAAAGCACATGAGGCCTATACCAAACACTATTTCGCTCGGAATATGCTGGTTGAGCGGGCGGTGATAGAGACAAAAGTGGATCCCGTTTTTGTGAAGTTGTTGAAAGATAGGAAATGGGAGGAATTGATGAAGATACCGACTACCCCCCGTGAATGATTCGTTGGTTAGGGAGTTTTATGCTAATTTTTCGAAACCGACTTGAACACGAGGGGTTGTGATGGTTCGAGCGTGATGCTTCCTTTACACCGCAAGTGATTAATGCAAAGTATGGTTTGGCGGTGTTTGAAGGATCCGATTATAAAGAGGAAATCAAGCAGCGACAGGATTCGGGACAGGATCCCTTGGAGGAATTGAGATTGAAAGTGTGCCCCGATGTTGCTTGGACGCTCAGACCGGGTGGAGACCGTAAGGAGATTGTTACTACGGGCGTGGTCCAAGATTGGAGAGTCTATTGCCGTTTCATCCAGAGTCGTTTATTGCCGAAGAATAATTTGACACACTTTCACATAAGGCGACCTTGGAATGTTGTATGCTTTGGTTTTCAAGTTAAATGTCGATGTTGGCCAAGCGATTTATGATGAGTTGGTGTTCAATGGAAGAATTACAAGCGGAGTTTGATTGTCCCCATTTGATTCATCGATATGCATCGATGCCGGAGTGCCGGAGTATAAGCGGGATCACAGGCCTAAGAACCCGAGAGGTATTCAAAGAGAAAAAGCTCCGCCTACGGGTGAGTCTGAGGCCGCCCCACCTCCGGTACCTCCTGTCCCTACCATTCCTCCGTCAATGCGGATGCGGCTCAAAGATGGCCTGATTTTAGGCAGTGGATGCTCGATCAGCGAAACATGCAGAATAACATTGTCACTTTGCTTCAGTGTGTACTTGAGGATAGACTGCCGAGGGATGAGAGGATTTATGACCACAGCGTGGTGGATTATAGTTTCGATGACGACATTGAGCAGGCGATTGCAGCTGTGATTCGCGAGTCGTCTGACAATGAGGAGGATGAGCCCTCGGTAGACCTTGCTACCGCTTACTACTACGGCTTGAGCTACACACGCAGGCGCCGTCCACTTGTTGCATTGTACTTCTTGAGATCCTCCTCAGGTTGATGCCCCTGCTGGTGATTCTGCTGTTCTTCCTCCGTCTGATGATCCGATCCCGTCCGAGTGATCTTGAGATTTTTATGCATTTTCTGCTTGATGTATTTCTTCCTTTTATACGCATTCGATCTGGTTGTACGATGACTATTACTACTTTCCTTTTGATGCTTCCATGATTTCTGTACTTTCTATTTTTCTCGCTACTGTTGATTATCGTAGGCGTATGTTTTCTTGAATCATGTAAGCTGTCTAGCACCACGTACTTGGATTGCGATTTCGTTGGTATTATGATCATTTTTGGATGACGCTTGTTGTTATATCTCTTTCATTCATTCCTTTCACATTATTACGTTATTGTACCCCGTTTTTCCCCGAGATTCTGTTGTTGTTTTGTCGAGTAGTACAGATCTGGTTTTTGTTGAGCTCTCGGTTGAGTTCGGTTTGGACGGTTTTTCCGACGCTTTTGCGAGTGTTGTTTCTTTCATGCTCCGGCCTGACCAACATCTCGATTTTCTACGCGCATACAGCTAAGTTTCTTATCCTTTTACTTTCTGCACAACATGAGGACATGTTGCATTTTTAAGTGTGGGGGAGGGGATAGTTCGATTTGTACCCATGCGTACACGTTTGTTTAGTACGTTAGATTGTTGTTTTATGCGAAATGAGCGTAATTTTTCAAAATTTTCCGACACTTTTGTTTTTGTTTTGTCCCGAGTAGGCAATTCAATTTGAAGTTCGTTGTTTTTATAGTCATCTATGCGATATTTCATGTACTTGATAAGTTAGTTGTTTCACCTGACACTATTTTTCACGAGCCATAGTGAATGATGAGCTAATTTATAAAGTTATACCCCGTTTTGGATTAGTAGTTTTTGATTTTCTTATAAGTCATGTGCTTAGTGCTACGTATATATCTTGAGACTTATGATAGTTTGTATTTAAATCCGAAGTATGAGATACTGTGAATATCTAGAGGTTTGAATGTGATAAGTAACACGTAACTAATGTCAAATGAGAAGTTGAAAAATTTAAATGAATCTATGTGTGTGTCGAAAGCTAGTCGATGATTTGAGTGCGATAGGGTATACCACGTATGTCCTATACCACTATGATGACAAAGAGCTCACGACAGTTAGGAAAAGCTGCCTTATGATTGGAGTAAGGTAGGGATTATCTCGAAATGTCCTATTCTCGCTATGAGGCAAAAGCTCACCCTAATGTGTGTTTAAAGTGAATGAATTCAATCAACTTAAGATATGTTATGAAATGAATAAGGCTTAGTTTTCGTTAATCTTATCCCCAGTATAAACTGATAGATATGCTGTAGGGATTATCCTCTGAGTATTTTAGAAAGGCCCTAGATTCATTCGATCATCCTTTTCGGGATATGTCACGTTTGTAGGGTACATCTTATGAGTGTCATTTATTACTATTCTACGAGGGGGTATTAGCTAGTTTTGCTTTGAGTTATTCAAGTTTGGTTTTAGTGAAAGTTTCCTATGGCTATGCACATACACGATGGTGAACACCTAAGTTATTGAATATATGTTATACTTGTTTAGATGCCTGTTTTCCTTTCTCGAGCCTAATTTTTCGTTTTGTTTTGCTCGGGACGAGCAAAAGCTAAGTGTGGGGGAGTTGTTAAGGGTGAAAGTCTATGTTTTATTATGATATATTTTATGGTATTTTCCCTCTTAATTGGATTAATTGCATAATAAATGGCCCTTATATGGAAATATTGAGCATACTAGGTTTTTAAGGACTTAATCGCAATATTGAATAAATTATGTGTTTTCATCGTGAAATTATAATTAATTGGACTTTATTACAGTTTGCGATGTTTTCCATGTGTTATAGGTATGTTTATTGTGCTCAAATGATGATCAAAAGGGTTAAAATTCGAGCTATGAAGATTTAAGAAGAGATAATGATCGAATGGAGTGGACAGGAAAAGAGATAGAGATGATTTAATCAAGTTTTATTCCAGCTAAAACTGGCGTCCAAGTCCCGTCCAGGAGTGGACGGGCGTCGACAAATCTAAACGGGCGTCTGAGGAAGAATTCAATCTTGAGGCATCATGAACTTCTTCAACGAACGTCCGAGAAGAAGCGACGCAGCGTCCAAGGTGCAAAAGAAGATCGAGAGAGTTTGGGCGCTATCCGAGACGGACGCCTACATTGGAGCTCGAAACACTTGGGCGGCGTCCCACTTAACCCCAGACGAGCGTCCGGATTGCCGACTTAGTGAAACCGCCTCAAATCTCTATAAATACTTGCCTATTTTCACACATTGAGAGACCAATTTGACAATTCTCAAACCCTAAACCCTAGGGGCGGCTATAGGCTGCATTTTTACTCAGTTTTTTTCCCAGTTTTATGTTCTTAAATTCCTAGATTAAATTAGTTTAGTTTATGCAATTTACTTCAACAATTCAAGCTATTCAAGGATGCTAAGAGGCTAGGCTCCAATCAAACGAGCATTGTGAAGCCATCCAACTTTCATTGATTTTGATTCTTCGACTATATTGTAAGTTTTAATCAAGTTGCTTCCTTTATCTTGTCTTATGATGATTAATTGCATTTATATCAAAAGATGTGCATGTATGATGTTTTATATTTGATGAAAGTCTTTATAAACATTAGATCACCATGATTTAGGAATGGATCTTTAATCTATGTCAAACGAAAGTTGATAGGTTGAAAATCTAGGTTAAAACGTTAAAGTTTACATCTTTGCTTATGTTATGACGCGTTAATTTCCGTAAATCGAAAGATAGAAATTAATAGGCGAATCATCTATGAAAGTAGGATTCATACCTTTGATAAGATGAACCACAACTTGGTAGAAACTGCAATATAATCGGGATGAGAGATTAGTGTTTGTTGGATAGGTGGATCAATACTCGTTTGCCCATATTAAACTTGATTTAACCCTTGAGACTTGAACTGTTTAGTTAGTTTATTTTCTATTGCACTTTTAGAGTAATTTATTACTTGTTTGTTTTGCATAGATAAAATCCGTAGACAGCAGACTATAAGTCAGCTGACATACATGGACATCAGCAGACCTATGCAACCGGTGTCTGTCGAGTGCAAAAGTCGATTTAATCCAAGTTTTTCTGAAAGATTGAATGGATAAGGATGAATTAAAAGCCTTGGATTAGTCAGTCAATCAATGTCCCAGATGGAAAGAACGTTGTAAATATTCAGAGATAAATCAAAAGAAAATAAGTCAATGGTTGACAGACTGGACTGTCAAAAAGGAACAATGATAGTGTCAGTACGGTACAACAGAGGAAAATTGCAGTCAAGATAAAGACTTTTCAAAAACGGCTATGTTTGAAATTCAAATTCAAGTCACAGTATTCACACCTATAAATAGAGGACTCCTGATTTAGATTGCAACAACAACTAGAACAAGAATTTACACGAAGCAATCAAGTTTTTGAGCAAGAAATTGATCAAAGTGCAATCTTACCCTGCTGATACTAACAGAGCTTTAATTTACTGATCAAGAATTTTCTTCAAGTGTTTCTGCAATCAAGTTGTATACACACCTGAAGACTACAAGCTGTTGATCTTATCATCTTGATCACAAGCTTGCTGAAAGTAGAACCACTCTCTTGATTCAACTCCTTCTTTTTCAAGAAGTCTGCTGAAGACAGAGAAGCACTTTTAGAGTGTCAAGAAATGTTGTGTTTTATGGTGGAGCTGGTGAAGAGGCAATCCTACCCTTCAAGGACCAGTGGAATACTTTGTAGCAACAATCCTACCTGTTTCTAGTGTTCAGTTAGTGAAGCCATAGCCATTGGTCAAGGACAAATAGTTTAGGGATTTTTGTAACAGAAATCTCAAGAATCTCTAGTGAATTTCCTCCAACATCATAGGAGAAGAGTGGACTGACCGGATTACACCACCTGGAACCACTATAAAATTTGCCTACTTTATTTACTGCATTTAATTTCTGCAATTTACTTTATCAGCATACTTATCACATCAATCTACTGAACTAGCTGTTGAATCACACAACTTGCACTACTAAGTATCCAATAATTAGTATCATCTTCTAAACAACAAGTAATAAGGCTTAATCTAATATATTTCGCTGCAACAAATTCAATAGCTTCAATAGTCAGCAGACTGCTAAAGGTCAGCAGGCTATTGACCCTGTTGAGTTTGTAAAACTCTAAAAAGTTATTGAGTGTTAAGTTTATTCAACCCCCCTTCTAAACTTATCCAAAGCCTTTTCAATGGACCAACACTAATGGTAACAATGTGCAAGTTACACACATAGGGCAAGTGCCGAAAAATTCTCAACCGACCTTGTACAATATGTTGTACATTCCAGGTTTTAAGTATGATATGATGTCTTTCCAGCTTTCATTAAATAGTCTAATTGTGCAGCTATCTTCACTACTAACAAGTGTGTTTTGCAGGATGGCAAGAAGAACATGATTGGTTTAGCTGAGCTGCACAGATGATTTTATATTTTGTTATAGCAGCCTATACCGAAGTCTGTTGTTAGACCTATTTGTAATAGAGTAGAAAACAAAACCTTATCTTATACAATATATGGCAATTTTTTATGGCATTATAATTTAGGTCATCTTCAAGATAATTTCAAGTCATTGGTTCTAATACTTATGATGTTAAATTTTTTTGTGAACATGACTTGTGCTTTGTATGCCATATGGAAAAAATTAAAGAAGAAACCATTTCCATTAAGCAGTACTATTGTTTTTTTAAAAGAAGCAGTACTATTGTTAATTCTGTGTTTGACCTTGTGCATATGGATATTTGGGGACCTTTAAGGCATCCCACAGTGAATGGCCAACAATATTTTTTGACTGTTGCGGATGATTACTCCAGGATTACATGGGTTTTTTTTATGAGACAAAAGTCTAAAACTTATTAGCTAGTTAAATCCTTTGTTAATTTTGTTTCTACTCAGTTTAAAAAAATCATTAAAGTAATTAGATCTGAAAATATGGCTGAATTTCATATAAAGTCCTTTTATGAGCATCATGGCATTTTTCATCAAATCACATGTATGAGTATACCTGAGCAAAATGATATTGTTGAAAGAAACATAAGCATCTGCTGAATGTTGCAAAAGGTTTGAGTTTTCAGTGTAATCTACCCATTGATTATTGGCGTTTTTGTTTGTTGCATGTTGTAAAACATATTAATGCTATACCAACACCTCTTCTGAAAGAAAACAGTCATTATGAGGTGTTGAATGGCACTAAACCAGATTATTCTGTGTTTAAGATTTTTGGTTGTTTGGTTTTTCATGTACTCTTCTGCAATACAAAACCAAATTTTATTCTAGATGCAGAACTTGTGTGATCCTTGGAAATTTTAGTACTTCCAAGGGATCCATCTTGTTAGTTATCACCAACAAAAGATATCTTTGTTGCTAGAATTACTTAATTTCAAGAGACTTACTTGCCTTTGTTCAAGCAAGTTCTAGGCAAGGCTCAGAATACTATATATATATATATATATATATATATATGCCAGTACCATTGTCTGTTTTCTATAGCTTTGATGATCACCGAGCGGTTCAATGAAGAACTAACAGTGGAGTGGATCGGCCGAGAACCCAAAGAGGAGCGCTTTCAACCGAAAGAGGCACCTATCATGCAAAGCAGAGAAGGTCAACTCCAGGAAAGCACCAAATTTCTATCAAGGAGGAGCCAATGTTGTGTAGACTCCACATAAGTTAGATCAAGTTATAAGCCTTGATAGGCTTTCAGCTGAGTATGTGAAATTTGTCTGTGCCATTAATGCAGTCACTAAGCCCATGACCCACTATCAAGAAATCAAGCATGATGAATGGGAGAATCAATGAAAAAGGAAATTGAGGCTTTGCAGAAGACCAACACACGGGACATTGTCACTCTACCACCTGGTAAGAAACCTATTAGATGCAAATGGGTGTACAAGATAAAGTATAACCTTGGGCTCAGTAGAGAGGTACAAGGCCAGGTTTGTGTAAATGGGATATACTAAAACTTATGGAATTGTTTATCATGAGTCTTTCTCTCCCGTTGTGAAGATCACAGTATTTAGAGCTTTGCAAGCAGCTACAACAACAAAAAACTGGCATCTACATCAAATGGGTATGAATACATATTTTCTACATGGAGATTTTCATGATTAAGTCTACGTGCAGCTTCCTTCAGGTTTCAGTTCCGATAGCCAAATCAGGTTTGCTGATTGGTCAAATCATTGTATGGCTTAAAGCAAGCCAGCAGACAATGGAATTGCAAGTTAACATAATCTTTGGAAAGTCTTGGCTTTGTTCAGTCCAAGAATGATCATAGCCTATTCACAAAGGGGTCATGAAAAAACTTCATTGCACTATTGGTTTATGTAGATAACATTTTTGCAGCTAGTCCTGATTCGAATCTGATTCAGCAAGTAAAAGATCATCTTCATAAACAGTTCACTATCAAGGATCATGGTAAGCTGAGGTACTTTCTAAGCATTGAAGCTGTCAGGACACCTAGTGGGATTTCTATTTCACAGAGGAAATATACTCTCAGTCTTTTACAAGAATATGATTTCGTGGGGACCAAGCCTGTAAAGACTCCAATGGAGTCTAAGCAGACATTGTAGCATGGTGATTCACCTATATTGGATGATAATATTGCCTACAGATACTTGATTGGGAAGCTGATTTACTTAATTTTTACACGACATGATATTACATTTGATGTTCAACACCAGATTCAGTTCTTGGATACTCCAACTGAAAATCAGATTAATGCAACTCATAGGCTTCTCAGATATTTGAAGGCTAATCCTGGACAATGTATTTTCTTCCAAGATGAGAACACATTCATTCAAAAAGGTTCACTGACAGTGATTGGGCATGATGCACTGAGACATGGCAGGCTATATGATGTTCCTAGGAAATGCCCCATTTCTTGGAAGGCTAAGAAACATACGACTTTTGCTAGAATTTCTTCTAAGGCTGAATGCAGGGTAATAGCTAATGCAACCTGTGAGATACAATGGCTTATTGATACACTAGCATATCTATATTTTGATAGATTTACAAATCCTTGTTCAACTTCCTATTGTTTTGTTCTGTGACAATTCCAGTGCTTTACACATTGCTCACAATCATGTGTTACATGAGAGGACAAAACACATTGTGATTCACTGCCATATAGTCAGAAACAAGGTCAATTTAGGCTTGATAAAACTTCTGCATGTTTACACAAAAGAACAACTTGCTGACATCTTAACTAAAGCTTTGAATTCACCTTTTTTCTACTATATGTTGGACAAAATAGATATTTTCAAGATTTTTCCGCCAAATTCACATGCATAAATAATAAGTGATAGATGCAAGAGGATGTGCAAGTTGACACATTCACCATTCTCAGCTTGAGGGGGTGTTACAATATATAAATAAAGGAGTGATAGATGCCAGAGGATATGCATACACTCTGCTCAAATATTCAACTCAATTTTCTTGAAAGTTCAGCTGACACACTCAGCTCAGCTGATTGTAGAGCTTAGCTTAGATGACTTAGTTTCAGCAGATTATGCAATTTTGTATCTACCATTCTATTATAACTGAATATAAATGCTGCATGTAACCGTTTTAGTGAAGCATAAACTATAAATACTTCTTGATCAACACACTGTAACTTAACTTGTTCATTATTTTGATCAATAAGAATTCCGCAATTTATTTTCTCTTGTATTTTTTGATTTCATCAATTTCAACAGTTACACAATACTCTTTTTGGGGTTTTCCTTATCGATAAAGTACGTTTGTGTATATTAAATACTAACTCGAGAGCGATCTGGATATATCTAGATCCGGTAAATTAAATTAGTTTCACGCCCAATATATATTTTTATTTCTACCAGATATCATCGACATGTAAAACCAAGAATATGAACTTACTCCAACTGAACTTACAGAATATATATTCTTCAATCGAATTTGACTTAAAACCAAACGAAACAATAATTTGATGAAATCTACATACCAATAATGGGAATCTTATTTGAGTCCAGACATGGATTTCTTTAGTTTGCAAACACATATTCTTTGTTTCACCATATGATTGTCTCATCATTTTCACCATTGAGAAACAATGTCTTTATATCCATCTAATGCAACTCAAGATCCATATGATTAAAAAAAGCCATGGATTTCCTGAAAGATCTTTTCAAAGGAACCAAAGAGAAAGCCTTTCATAATCAGTACTTCCTCATGAGTAAATCCCTCAACGACAAGACAACCCTTATATCTTTTCACAGTACTATTTGAATCCCTCTTGGTCCTAAATATCCATTTATGACCAATAGGTTTCAATCCTTTTGGCAGTGGCATAAGATCTCAAATGTCATGGTCCTTCTTGGACTCCATCTTATTTTGCATAACCTCAATCCACCTATGAGAGTTAAACCTTTCCATGGCTTGGGGAAGGGTAACCAGATTGTCCTCCACAATTCTAGGATCTTTATGGTCAAGGAGATAAATAATATAATCATCCTGAATTGTTGATCTCATCTCTCTAATGGAGAGCCTAAGTTATTTTGGCGCTGATTCCTCATACGGTAACTTGTGTGATCATGTTTATCCCATATAGGTTCTTAAGAATGTTGAGGTTGCACAATATAAGGTTCAAGGATATTGTCATAAACTTTAACTAGCAATGGAATGTTAGGAAATCAATCGAGTAGCGCAGCGGAATTTCAAAATTTGATTTCCCAATCCAGGATCGACTTCGTTTAAACAATAAATATATAAGAGAGGGGACGGTGATACTACCTTGGTTGATCTAAAAGATCGACGCTTTGACCATCTGGTAGGAGTAGATGTGTGCGAGCCATCCACGTGTCCGGCCTCTACCAGTAATCCGCACGAGCACCTCGCCGGAATCCCGCCAAGGATTGCTACTAGAAAAACTCGACTGCTAGGTCAACATTTTCTCTCTCTAAGAAGCTCTCTTATTTTCACGAGAACAATTAGCTCTTGGAATTATGGTGTACAAAAGATCTAGCCAATCCTCCTATTTATAATAGAAAATGGCGCCCCCATCAATCCTATTCCCAATAGGATTAGCTTCTGTGTAGATTAAGCAGAATGAAAACATTTTCCTAATAGGAAAATCCTTTTGATTGATTTATCTCATTAATATTTAATATATTATATTAAATATATTTCCAAGATATATATTGTCTATATCCAATATTGAATATAACTTTTATTATATTACCATAAATCAATTTACACATGTGTGCAAATCTATATATATTAATATTTAATATTAATACATGCCATAATTGACTAACTTACAAAGTCCTTGTGTATCAACATAAACTAAAAGGTGAGCATCATATATATGTAAATATATATCAAATTAGTCAACATGATTAATGTAACATAATACTATTAATTAATTGCACAATCTACGTGTATCTTATACACTCCAAAATTGCGCCACCTTTAGCCAACAAATTGGTATCCGGAATATTCTTAATTAATATAATACTATGATTAATTAATTTTCAAAATACATGTATATATATATATATATATATATATATATATATATATATATATATATATATATATATATATATATTAAACATATACATCAACTATGTATATTTAATTAATCAACATAATTAATATATCTTGTATTACATTTATTCATAATAAATAAATATATATTACCATATTAATTTACCACTATAACCTTTATAGTATGAGATAAATTCTTTCCTTATTTGGTTATCAACTATAACCACATATTAATCCAACTCGATGTTCATATGTGTGTGACCCGATAAGCTCCCAAATATGTTGGCCATAGACATAAGGCGCAATTACGAAAATGCCCTTCACATCTAACGATCACGGATAGCGTTTAGAAACACGTCCATGACCCCCAATCATCAGAAGAGTCAATACACAATGACTACTACCTTTCATGGGCTCGGTTAGCGTGTAAATAGAATCTTATCACTGTAATAATACTCATACGGTCGTACGTCGAGTGTCAAGCATTGACGACCGTATCTTATAATCTGGATATCATACTCTCTCCAAATAACTCATTTACATCCACTTTGCAAAGATTCACGAGAGTAGGACATTCCCTATAAGAAGTCCATTTCGGATATTTATCCCTACTCATATGATACACTATTCCCAGACGACCTAACATGTATACTCCGCATGCTTCAGTATCATACCCAATCACTATCGCATGATCGCCCCATGGCTAAGGGAAACCTCAATAGTGTCAAAGCATGACAATCCATACCGTGATGCCATGTAGACTCTGGTCCTAAGGATAATTACACAACCATCACATAGTGTGACACTTAACAGTGTAAGTAGGTCAGTCTAACGTACGCTTTCTCTATTACACGTCCGCGTATAGTCCAAGTGTCTCTACATTTTGATAGACAAGATCTATCCCTGCCCTTAAAGACCAAAGACATCTAATACGTGCTAGCCTGTTTGTACTATCAATGCCCTGTTTAATAGTACATAAGCCTAGAGACATTTAAGTATCAAACTTATTAAAGTGATTAGAGATCTCATCAACCATAATCGCCTATCATGGTTTCCCTATCACAGTTTAATACTAATGACGTTATCATAACAATTCATAATTGGTTCTTTAAAAGAACAATTATTTAACAACAGAAAAACCATTTATTATAATGTATAATCATAAAGAAATAGTAGAAATGATCCGACCCGGTCGGATCCGATCCAACCCGATTGGGTTTAGGACACTATTTCAACATGGAATACATCCAATTGGGAACCCAAATTGTTACCAACTGCCACTGTAGTCTGAGTCATGGTTGGCTCTTCTTCAAAACAATATGTCATGCCTTATCTTCCATACAAGATTTATACTCTCAAAAGAACCTTGCAGTTCCCAGCTCAAGAAAATGATCTAGAAGTTGGATCATAGAGCTTAAACAAATGGATTAGATGAATGTAAAGACATTGTTTATTAATGGTGACATTGATGAGTTAATTATATGGTTTAGCCAAAAACATTGCATGTCTATCATCTGACTCAAGCGTGTTTCTCGTTATTGGGTTGTTAGAATTTATTCAAATTATATTCTCGTTTGGTATGAGTCCAATTCGGTAGATGAATATATGAACTATAATTCAGTTGGAGTAGGTTCATATTCTTGGTTTTATATGTTGATGATATCCAATAATGATATAAATTTTGGGCGTGAAACTAAATTATTTCTATCGTTAGGATTTGAGTTAAAAGATTTAGGTGACGCTAAATTAGGTTTCGGGACCAGATATATTGGAATTGTTATCGAGTTATTTTTATTATCACATCTATAAAGTTTATAAGAGACTCGACATGGTGGATGGCAAACCCCATGATACCCCAATGTATAAGGGAGACAAGCTCAATACTTTATAATGATTTAAGGTAGGAGGACATGCAGTAGATTCCCGATGATTCATTAATTGGGAGTATAATGTATACTCAGGTTTGTACACTTCTGGATGTTGCGTACAATAAAAGAATGTTGGGAAGATACTTAAGGGATCGTGGAAAGAAACATTTGGTTGCAGCCAATAAAGTTATGAGGTATTTATAGAAAGCAAAATACAAGATGCTCACATGTCATGATTCAGATCTAATAGAGGTCATTTGGTATACCGACTCGAAGTTTTTGTGGGTTTAAAAATACATTTAAATCAACATAAGGTTTGTCTTCATTGTCACAAAAAACGCTTATTTAGAAAAGTGCTAAGTAGACACTTATGACTTCTTCAACTTTGGAGACAAACCTTTTGAGCTTGTTTTGAAGACATTTTTCATGGAATATGGGTGTAGAAGTTTATTTCATGGCTGCGAGTTTTGGTCATTGAAAGACAACTAAGATTTCTTGTGATAAAAATTTCGATGTGTTGTATCCAAGAACATCAAGAGTTCGTCAATGTCCAAAAATATTGACATAAAGTTTCTAGTTGTTAAAGAAAGAGTTCAAAGTGGACAAATGTCTAATGAAAATATCAAAACAAAATCCCTGATTGGGGATCCATTCACCGAGGGTCAACCACCCAAGATATTGATTGATCAAACAACTCATATGAGTGTCATGGCATTGAAGGATGCAACAGTTTAATGGGAGTTTGTAATTGATAATGTTTTTTTTTGGTTTCCCACTGACCCGAACATCCAGCGACGTGGTATAACTCTGGTGCCTAAGTGCTTTACGTGTCATCATGGGGACGATCTGCGACACACGTTTATTGATTGTCACTTTGGCAGTTCTGTTTGGAATTACTTTATGAATCACTTCGGGCTACGGTTTATTCCTACGTTAGGGATAGTGCCTATGCTGCACTTCTGGAAGAATTCAGCTCCTAGTATATCCAGCATTCGCCTTATTGTGCCGGTTATCGTTTGTTGGGGTATTTGGGCTGAGAGGAATAGATGCAGGCATGACGAAATCCATCCTTCTACCCAGCGCACCATCATTCAAATTGAGCGGGCTATTAGACAACTTGCTTTTCGGAAGGAACTAGAAGCCAAACTCTTGGGATCCGACAGAGGCACTCCTTTCTTCCAACCCTTCAAGTTCAAATCGACCCCTAAGCGGAAAGTGACTTACCTGAGATGGACGCCCCCATGTTCTGGCAATGTCAAATTGAACGTGGACGGGAGTGTCAGGAATGGAATTGCCTATGGTGGAGGTATCCTCAGGGACTCTGACGGCGGGTTTATAATGGCTTTTCATTCGTGTTTTGGGCAGGGGACGGTGGTGGATGCTAAGGTTAAAGCTCTGCCGTTTGGTCTTCGCATGCGCACTTATGCACAGGCTGTGGATATCGAGTCAGATTCTCTTTATATGTATCGTATGGTGTCTGGAGCTAGTAGTGGGGATGGCCCATGTGCCTCTCCATCACTCAGATTTGTGCTATCCTTAGACCGCTGCCATTTACTATTTCTCACGTCTATAGGGAGTGCAACAGGGTCACTGACGCCCTAGCAGTGTTGGAAGGGGATGATCACATTTTTATTCTCCAGAGGGATGTCCCACCCCACATATTGAATTTAATCCATGATGATCTACATGGCCCAGCTCATATCCGATACATCACTGATAATCCGGGAAGCACTCTTCACTCATGAATGGTGCAAACTAGGTCGTACTGTTCATTTCACCAACTTTTCTGTTTTCACCAATTCGTACCCATATGCTGTGTATCACACTTTGTGCATATATATGAAGCTCACTAAAGATTATAGCCGTGCAGTTTGCCTGACGTTTACTCATGGACATGGCGTACATGATCGTGCCTACCTTTGGACGCACCCCTACCGCATTGCTAGGGGTGCAATCCAGGTGTCTTTGTTGCTTTTGCTATCAAACGCTGTGCTCGTACTTTTTCTAGTATTTGATCTACCCCTTTATTTACTTGGTACAGCTTCTGACATGGGTGTAGCTGCTCACTTTACGGACCGGTCATGTCGAAATTTCACCAGGAAGGACCACAATTCTCTGTTGCTCGTGCAAGTTCAGATGAGGGTACGGAGCGATCTTCGACTTTATCTCCTACGATGGTATACACGATGCAGACGACAAAGTTACAACACTTATTCCACTTTGATTTCCACTGATGTAATTATCTATGGGGCAGGGATTTTATTGGGAGTGCATAGAGCGAGTACTCTTCCCTATGTGATGGATTTTCCTACTCTGGGTTTGCCACACATAGGGTTTAAGGAGGCCATATTATGCACTCTATTACGTAAACTTGGGGCGGGCCAGGATACGGCAATGAATTTTGTAGCTCTTTATTTGGTTTATCAATAAAAATAAAGTTGCTTTAAAAAAAAAAAAAATTGTTTTGGTTTTGGTATAAAAACATTTTTTGGTGATTTCAATAATAAGGTTAAAGTTAAAGTTTTTATTCACACTTTGATTTCTATATATGCTCATCTCATTAAAGTTTAAGGCGGACAAATCAAAAATATACATGTTAAGCACATTTAATTCCCAAAAAAAATCACATTTCACACGCAAAAAATAGATCACATTTCATGTAATTTTCCATGCTACACATCCATATAATTATCCATGTCATTTAGTTATATTTCATGTAATTTTCCATGCTACACATCCATATAATTATCCATTCTACTTCAGGAACCGCAAAAAAATAAAAACGTTACTTCATAGACCACAATTTTATAAAATTACAATCAAGTCATTTATTAAATTAATAGAACATGTTAGTCCTTCATTAATAATATAATCTTAACATTAACCAATAATCCATATCTTCCAAAATCTTAATCTTAATCCAAAACACAAATCTTCATCTTCATTCTTCATCTTCATCTTCATCATCATCCTTCTTTCATCTTCATCTTCAACAAAAATTCCATTAATAAACACCGTACACAACCTTATTTTTCATCATCATAACAATCCACAAATTTAATCTTCATCCAAATCATCAACATTAACCCAAATACTACAACTTTCTTCATCTTCATCATCAAATTCATTTCTTCAAACCTGAAATAGGTCAATGGGTTACCCTATTACAATATTAAGAACATGTAAAAACATGATTCGTGGAGAAAAATCATGTTTCCATGCGTTTTCCGATCAAATAGAGAGGTTTTTCGACGGTTTTCCGATGTTTTCGAGCATCCCGTTTCTGATACTAGAAACGTCGGCAACATAGACGTTTTATGTAAACATAAACGCCGGAACCGTTGACATTACAAATGTGTAAACAACGTCGGATCAAATTTTTACATCAGCCAAACTGACGTTCCGAATGCATAACAACGTCGGAGTAATCGACGTTAAGCAAACGTCACCCACACTGGCGTTGTCTTGCTAAACGTCAGGCCTATCGACGTTCCAACATTTGTCTGAGTTTTCAGATTGCTTAAAACGTCAGTTGTCGTGACATTGTAGCACCAAATCAACGTCAGTAAAGCAAGAACGGTTTCTTATCCGACGGAAAAAAATTGAAAACCACCGTTTTTTTCTTCCGGCGAACTCTTTTAGATTAAACCCACCGCCTATAAGCAGTAGTTTTCAGATTTGAAGATGTTTATCTTGGTTTATTTGCTTGTTTTGGGTTTAATAAAATGTTTTTGTTTTAATTCAAGTTCTCCGGCCAACTTCTCTTCTCCGGCCAACTTTTTCTTTTTGTGCTTTGTTCAAATGGAAAAAAACGGAAGACAGAAGATAGATAGGTGACGTTAGTTATTATTTTAAAATTAAAAGTTAATGGGGATTAAAAAGTGTTACTTTATAATTTTTAAAGGCTAAGAGACTAAAGTGTAAAGTTATTAATAGTTATTTAACTGAAGTGGTGCATTTAGTGATTTGATTGATTGTGTAGTGAAGTAATTGAAAAATAATAAAATAAAAGGTGTCGATAGTAAAGGAAAAATTAGTTTATAGTCCTTTTTTTCTCCCTTAATTAAGTGCTAATCCAACTTCAAATTTTTAGTTGCAATAAGGACAAATAATTTCGATCGGACTAAATTATCCCTAATTACACCTTAAATCAGATAAACTTCCCTCCTCCTTGGCACCACCTCACCTCTCCGCATCGGCTAATTCTCCTTCCCCTCACTTCGAGGGTTTCGATGCCGATGATATTGGCGGTGATGAGGAACTCTTATTTTCCACCGAAATTCCCCTCCGTTCTCTCCCCGCCGCCGACCACTCTTTCTCCCAATGACCCGATCGAGTCTCACCATGGTCCTCCTCCTCATCAGTGCCAACTTCCTGTAAAACACCTACCCCGAATTGAAAGCATTGCTTTTTAGTCTTCAGGTCTTTTCGGGAATGGGATGAGGATGAATTTGAAAGGCATTCCCGAAACTCCTTCGATTCCGGATGTTGAATTCATTGGTTCGATGCTACTTGGAGGCGGACCTTAAACTAGAGTCCCAAGTGAAGATGCTTACTCACTAGATGCTCCGGAAGTCTATCAAGTCTTTCACGGTTGAAATTTTGTGTGTATCCTTTTTGATTATGTTCGGTATCAATTATTTTCAAAAGGATATTATAGCATGTGGAAAAGTAGAAATTCAAATGGATTTTGCCTGTGAGGGTGTAAAGCTTAAAGACAAGTGTCATGTACTGTGTTTTGACATTGCAAAGCCGAGTAAGACAAGTGTCATAGCCTTGATACTCATCGAATTGATACTTAAAGCCGTCGTGACTTGATATTCAAGGTTAGTTTACATCGATTCATTGAGTAGCAATAACATTTTACCCTCGAGAGAAGGAGCTACAGCTCGGCTAAATCAGCTTTGGCTTGGGTCAAGCAATTGAGTTGGATCAAAATTGAAAAGGACAGAAATAATCAGTGACTCCACATTTATGAATTATGGAATAATGAATATGATTTATGTCACCGTCAATATAAATTACTCATAAATAGTGATAAAAAAACTGAAAATCTCAACACAAATAGATAATAGTAAATTGTGTTGAGTCAAGTAATTTTTGAGTTGAAGATGGGTGAAACGTAGGAGGATTCATGTTTAATTCCCACATTATAATGATGTTTATTTTAATTATTTTTATAAGAAGCTCGGCTAAATCAGCTTTGGCTTGGGTCAAGCAATTGAGTTGGATCAAAATTGAAAGGACAGAAATAATCAGTGACTCCACATTTATGAATTAGGTCTTTTACTCATAAATAGTGATAAAAAAAAAAAAACTGAAAATTTCAACTCACCGTCAATATAAATATAAATTTTAATCTAGTTTTTTTTTTAATAGAATTTTAATCTAGTTTGTATTTTTTTATTGATTTAAAAGAACAAAACATTTCATTCGGACTATTTTATACTTTTTTTGTAATCCTTAATATTCCGTTCTACAATACTCTGTTCATTAAATCAAACTCATCCAGAAAGCCGCCGACCGGTGCTGGGATTAAACCTCCTATGCCTTCCGCCACCAACCACCAATGACAATCTTCTTTATTTTTATCGAATTTCCGCCTTCCTATATACTGCAATTGATCTTATGGCCGCCATCTCCTTTAATTTAAGCCTGGCTTCTCTCCCCTCCCCTTCCATACCGCCGGATTCACCTATAGCACCACCGATTCCGCCAGGTGCGGTGGAGATCCGGTTCAGAAGAGGATCGAAACGTAGAAGAATGCAATTGAAGGTACTAATATGATTTTGTGCACATTTAAGCTAAATCTGAATGAAACGCGTGTTGTCAATTCGAAAACTTTGAACAGCTGCTTGCTTGTTTCTTTCGATTCTAGATGTTGCTGCAATTTGATATTGATATTTGTGGAACGATTATGATTTTCTGCACACTTTGATCCACTAATTATATACTCTTGCTATGCATTTTTACTCTGATGGCATTGAAGTAGTTCCAAAAGCAAATATAGAAAGTGATATTATGATAATCTGCTTAACTGAACCCAAGTGTTTATATCTCTCTGATAATCTGTCAATCCTAATAAAATCTTTAATAATTGTTAATACTTCCCTCTCTGTAGTATTTGTGTGCTCATAACGATCCAATAGTTCGTTTCGAATCGTCTTTTTTTACTTGTTTTTAAGGGGGTGGTGGGAGCTAGAGATCCAATGTCCAAAGAGAAATTTAAGTAACAGATGCAAGAAGCACAAAAACATTAGATTAGAAATAAAATCAAGTAATAGTAGCATCATATCTTACATAAAGCATTGAGTTCGTTCATCGGAACTTGATTTATTTACAAGGCATTGATTTAAAGGGATCCTAAAGAAGGATGGTTTTTTTCACACTATAAATAGGCTAATGATGATGATGAAGGCACTCAAGTGGAGGATGGAAACGTACAAGAATGCAATTGGAGGAGAATTCGCAGCCTCCACCTAAAGATTGGGAATCCATGACTTTCGCTGAGAAAGCAATGGAGTCTCAAAAATGGCACTTTCAGAACAAAGTCGGGTTTCTACGGGGGCTGTTGCTAGTGGAAATGGCAATTCAGAGTATGCTACGGGTACAATTTGACTAATTCAAAGGTGAATAACACTTCTAATGTTTCTGTTTTGGACATTTCAAGGTTATAAATTCTGAAAATTCACGTATTGAGTCTGGAAATTCTAGAAATTCGCGTATTGAGTGCAGGACCGCCCTCGGGCAACCGAGGTTGAGGAATCCCAAAGCGGTATATTGAACTATATGGTAGATATTGAAGCTACCATTGTCAACTATTTTGATAACCATGGAGCTGAAACTAATTGTTCTGTTGAGAACACAAATAATGGTAAGTCTGTTGTGGTTGATAATATTGGTGATCCCACAGTTTAAGGGTTGGTTTAAGGATGCATCTATGATGTTTTAAGGAATATTGATTGTGTTGTTCACATTAAGCTTTCTAATACACTAGTTTTGGGGGTGTTACTTGTTACTGTTAATATCGTTATGTATTCTTCGTAAAAGGTGTTATTGCAGGCATATGGTGTCTTTATATGGTTTTAATCTTTCCTTGCATTCCACTATTTGTTGTGGTGTGGTTTTGGCCTAGGTGATTGAAGGTTGTTGATTCAAATGGTGAGGCAATGTTGGTGTTTTTTTGTCTTCAGAAAAATGGAGGAGCCTAAATTCTCTATTGATGAGGCCGAGCTGTTGCTACTTAATGCATTTTCTGCTTCATACATCTTTCATGAAGTTTGATGTGGTGCGGGTTTGAAGGATAAAGGTCTATAGATGGTAAAACAGACTGCTTTGGTCTTCAACAACTTGAAGATGTTTTAGTTCCCCTGATATGTTTTTTGATTATATTCAATAGTATTAGGCTTTTATTCTCTTGATTCCCTAGGAGTTGCATCTCCATTATGCTTTGATAGATTGTTTCATTATGATATCCACCATTTTTTGATAGATTGTTGTATTATGCAATGTTAATGGTGATATTTTGTCTATTAATAAAACGTGTTATTGTTATTGTGTTACTATGTTACCGTGTTAGTGTAAACGCCGCGATAAAATTCGGCTTTCAAATACTACGTCGAAAAGGTATCAAATGAGGTCCCAAAATGAAGATAAAAAAAATATGAATTTTGGTGAAACAATTTTGATGATCAGTGTTCTAAATCAAAAGCTTACTGATTCGTTTATAAAAAACGCCCATGAATGCAAATAATATTTTCTGATTTCAAAATTTACGTCGGAAGGGTATCGTATTTGGGCTCGAATTAAAGAGCAAAAAAAATATGAATTTTGGTGAAAAAATTTCGATAATCGGAGTTATAAATCAAAAGTTACGGGTGTTCGAGAAAAAAAAACAAGAAAAAGACAAATAAAACACTACAGGTGAGCTAAGCAGGTATCAAACCCAGCGTGCCAAACCCAACGGGACTTTATATATGGGTTGCTTTTGCCCGTCTGAAATATTTTTGTCATTTTTGCAACTAAAAAAAGAAGTGTGTTATATTTATTCATTTTGTAATTTTTTTTTTGTGCTTTTCCCTCAATCCCCATTATTTTATTAAATAAGAAAAGCAACCAGGGGCGGCTTTACATAGTGTTTGAGGGTGCAACCGACCCCCTAACATAAAAATATTATGTACAAATAGTGGATAATTTTTTTATAGACGATATATATATATGTGTAATTGTCTCCCTTATTTTTATGTATTGACCAACTGTTTTTATCTATTTCTCCATAATTACATTATAAAATTGAATATCCAAGTATAAAAAAAAAAAAAACTAATAAATTTTTGACCCATAGTGAAAATCCGGCTACCGCCCCTGAAAGCAACGTACATTCCCAGCTCAAACAGTACAAACTAAACGGCAAACACCAATTTATATTATATTATACAGAAATAAAAATATTAACATGATGAAGTACGCCAAAATCTCTTGAATTACAATTTTGTTTTCACCGGCCAAAAAAAAAAAAAAAAAAAAAAAGAAAAACAGCATACATTGCATGAGTACATCCTAAATTGCACATGGAACAAAAGCCAACCAAACACGTAGTCAACATAGAGACAAATGCCCAAACAACCACACCAAAAGCTAACAAATACGATCGAGTGGCGGGGCAATATACAATCAATAGGGAAACTCAGTGGTGGATTCAGACATTTTTTTCAGTGGGGTTATCGGACCATAAAACTGTTAGAAGTAATATCGTCGGATCAATCATGATTGGCCCGATTCTGTTAATGAAAATGTCGGATCTGATCTAAACGAAACAAAATACATAAATAAAAGATCTAATCCTACAGGGGTTTAGGGCTTCATATTTTTATGCCGCTTAACTCCAAGAACGATAGATCTCCAAGAACACGTGTATCGAGAAGCCACACCTTTCCAACGCGTGTGTCTCCCAAAGAACACCAGCCATGGATGGTGTTTCCCTTGCCGGACACTCCTCGATGATATCTACCGGAATAATCCCAAGATTATTCCAACTCAAACCCGAAAGAACTATAGCCGAAAATTCAAAGCTATATTCTTCCAAAAATGGCGTGTACATGTGTTGTGTCAAAAGCAGAAAAACTTCTCTTTATATAGGAGATTAAAACTTAACCTCCAAAGATTAAATAATTAAGAGATAATTATTACATTAATCCTTTTTCCAAATAAAAGATAAATAAAATAATTATCCCAAACAAATTAGGATAAATCATATTATTATCTAATATTCCATGAATTATCATTTAACAAATAAAAGATAAATCACATATTAAATAATTATCCAAAAAACTAATTTCCTAATAATTAAATAATAACACAAAAATGCGCCATATGCAAACCCCAAAAAGGTTACACGCATTTTACTACATTTGACCAATTAGGTCAAAAAAAGTCAACACACTAATTTGGGTAATTAATCCACAAAAAATGTCTTTTAGTGTATTTAATTATTTAGTCCAACTAAACAATTAATCACATATCAAATTAAATAGTCCAATCCACTATTTAATTATAATTGAGTCTGCAACGACGAAAACCTATATGATATATTA
This sequence comes from Gentiana macrophylla, assembly GCA_026214975.1. NCBI lineage: Eukaryota > Viridiplantae > Streptophyta > Magnoliopsida > Gentianales > Gentianaceae > Gentiana > Gentiana macrophylla. The sequence goes on along the minus strand of CM047807.1, from coordinate 14,437,428 downwards.
GGAGCCACGTCGGGGCCAATGGACCCATATTCAAGAAATTACAATAAATCGAATAAAAATTATTCATCGTGAGACGGAATAATTATATCCAACCTATTAATTCCGGGATTACACCACCATAAACCCAAATCGAACTCTATCGAATATAGATAACTTACACTCAATTTATGAGTCGAAAGTCCCAATGATATAATCATTACATACGGATAAATCCTCCATGTATCGCTCATTTCGATTCGGGATAATTCCGTAAACCCTTCTCAAAACATATTATCATTATTTATCATTAACCCCTAGTGATCAATTTGTTCATATTCAATATAATATGAACTCGGCCGATCGATCGCTTTAGGGTCAACAAATAAGAATCGTCTCACTACTTCCCGAGGAAGGAATGGATTCCATATCTGTGATAGCACGTACCACTCACTCATTCCGGAATCAGAGCCAACGAGTAGTGTTGGACCACATACTTCAAGTGATCCTTACTAACACATCAAACTCTACCCTAGTCTAAGCGATGCCTCATGATCACCTCGGGATTAAGATTAATCCATATATAATCATCTTGTGATTCGATAAGACTTCTCGATTACGGAATTATATCGAGAACTCAAATCAAATCGGTCCAAATTTCTATATGATTATCATCATATATAAATGCCCCACTAGTGTACTCCTATTACCGATAAATCGGATAAGCATCAAGCACACCTAAAGTGTTTCACGCGATTAATAGCAAATTAATCATGAGACCCATACTCAGATTAATAAACGCTACGGACTAAGTTAATTTTAAGTACATCTCACTAACTCAATCCTCTTGTGTATAGCCATACACTTTGAGTTATGTGATTACATAAACGGCGACTTATGGTTTTGAAGAGTGTTTTAATTATAAGCATACATGCATATAATAAGATGAATTATTAATTCACCCCAAAACAATTATATAATTGTCTTTCGGGCACTACACCTTACAAAAACTACATTTTTATTTAAATAATTGTTCATGTGGGGTCACCGAACCCTAAAACTATATTTTTTTAACAACAAAACTACATCGTTTAAAAACTAAAAAAAAATTTCCCTGGATCTCAGTGGGGTCACGTGACCCCACATGAGTATACATAGATCCGCCAGTGGGGCAACTGCTCCTCTTAATCCGGAAAAATTACACTAATATATGTAAAAAAATATCGTTTGCCTCCACTTAAATTTTTTATTTGCCTTTAAAAATTTTATTGTCCCCCTTACCCGAGATCCTGCGTCCATCCCTAATACGACCCAGAAACACTCTTTAGTGGCAAAAGAATACGGATATCGATTACATCATTCATTAAGGATGTAAGGACAAAACTGGTGGGGTATTTTGGGTGGAGCTCAACCATTGTTTTTTTTTAACAAATGCGTATCTTATAGACGGATACAAACGTTCAAAAGATGTGATACAATTTATCATTTATTGATTCATTTTACTGCATTCTCTCCATTAAAGACTCACAGGAAAACATACCATAGGAACTAGGAAGATCAGTGTAATATCCCGGTTTTTGAAAAAGGTAATATCCTGGTTTTTGAAAAGTCAGACGTGTTTTCTTACAAAAATCCGAATATTATATTTAATTATTTGTGGATTTAAGTTTTGAAAATAAAGGGGAAATAATAATAATAATAATAATAATAATAATAATAATAATAATAATAATAATAATAAGGGGGAGTGAGTTAAAAGTCCACTTTTTAATACAAAATAAATAAACATGACACACTCCTTTTTTTAGTTGCAAAAAGGACGACCAATATCCGACGGACAACTCTACCCTTGAAGTAGCGCGCGAAACAGCATACTTTCTGCTGCTCTTTTCCATTTTCTTATAAAAACTGTAACTTTTGACGTAGAACTCCGATCATCAAAAAAATTTCACCAAAATTCATGTTTTTTTGCCCTTTATTTTGAGATCTCATACGATACCCTTTCGACGTAAATTTTGAAAGCCGAAAAAACATTTGCATTAATCGGAGCGTTTTTCTTATAAACGACCGTAACTTTTGATTTAGAACACCGATCTTCAAAATTCTTTCACCAAAGTTCTTTTTTTTTTTCTCTTCATTTTGAGATTTCATACGATACCCTTTCGACGTAGTTATTGAAAGCCGAATTTAATCGCAGCGTTCTGAATACAAGATGTCGAATATCATTACCATTACCATTACCATTACTATTAACAATAGCAATGTGGGAATAGACAAAAATCATGGACTCGGCTTGCTTTACAACAACACCGACACCCAATATTCCTTTATGGATTAAAACGGAAACAAACCGTAAACTAAAAATCATTTGACAATAACATAATCACATTAACCCCCAAAAAACTTGTGTATTTTCAAATAACACATTCAATCACAATGGAAAAAAAATTACAACATATACGATAAACAACTATAACATCAACATATATTATAATTAAGGTACATCAAGGAAATAATTACTCATGCCATTTTTTATTAAAAAAAACATAGATTTACGAGAACCAACTAACTAGTAGTATATAAATGCAACATATGGCTCTTAGGAATGTGATGATCTTGATTTTTTCTTGTATACTTGTGATTGTTGAAATAGTGTCCTAAACCCAATCGGGTTGGACCAGATCCGACTAGGTCGGATCATTTCTACTATTTCTTTATGATTATACATATATAATAAATGGCTTTTCTACATTTGTCATATATTTGTTCTATTAAGAACCAATTATGAATTGTTATATGATAACGCCCTTAGTATTAAATCGTGATAGAGAAACCATGATAAAGCGATTATGGTTGATGAGATCTCTAATCACTTTAATAAGTTTGAAACTTAAATGTCTCTAGGCTTATGTACTATTAAACAGGGCAGTGATAATACAACTAGGCTAGCACGTATTAGATGCATTCTATCATTAAGGGCAGGGATAGATCTCCTCTATCAATGTGTAGAGACACTTGGAGTGTACGTGGACGTGTATTAGAGAATGCGTATATTAGACCGACCCACTTACACTGTTAAGTGTCACACTATGTGACGGTTGTGTAATTATCCTTAGGATCGGAGTCTAAATGGCATCACGGTGTGGATTTTCATGCTTTGACACTATTGAGGTTTCCCTTAGCCATGGCGCGATCATGCAGTAGTGAGTGGGTGTGATATAGAAGCATGCGGAGTATACATGTTTGGTCATCCTGAAATTGCGTACCCTAATAGTAGGGGTGAATATCCGAAAGGGCCTTCTTATAAGGAATGTCTTACTCTCGTGAATCTTTTCAAAGTGGAAGTAAATAAGTTACTACAAGAGAGCATGATATCCATATTATAAGATACGGTCGTTAATGCTTGACACACGACGTACGACTGTATGGATATTATTACAGTGATAGGATTCTATTTACACGCTAACTGAGCACATGAAAGGTAGTACTCATTGCGTATTGACTCTTCCGATGATTGGGGGTCATGAACGTGTTGCTAGACGCTATCCATGATCGTTAGAGGTGAAGGGCATTTTCGTAATTGCGCCTTATGTCTAGGGCCAACATATTCGAAAGTCTATCGGGTCACACACATAAGAACATCAAGTCGGATTAAAATATGGTTATAGTTGATAACCGAATAAGGAAAGAATTTACCTCATACTCTAAAAGTTATAGTGGTAAATTAATATGGTGGTATTTATTTATTATGAATAAATATAATACATGATATTAATTATGCTGATTAATTAAATATACATATATCAGATATGTCAATCGAAAATATGTATATATGATATACATGTATTTTGCAAATTAATTAATCATAGCATTATATTAATTAAAGAATATTCCGGATGCCAATTTATGGCTATAAGGGGCACATGTATTAAATGTATAAGATACACGTGGATTGTGCAATTTAATTAATCAAATTACCATAATATTAATATTGGATATTAATTGATTTTGGGAAAATAGATTTATGGTAATATAATAAGATATATTCAATATAAGATATTGTCAATATATATCTTGGAAATATATTTGATATAAGATATTAAATATTAATGAGATAAATCATCAAAGTGAATTTCCTTATTTTATTAGGAAAATGTTTTCTTTCTCATAATTATACTAGAAGCTAATCCCAATCAGTTGTGGAGACTAGAGGGGCGCAGGTCACCCTATATAAAAGGGAGGGTTGGCTAGCTCTTTAGTACACCATGATTCCAAGAGCTAATTGTTTTTGTGAAAAATAAGAGAGCTTCTTAGAGAGAGATTATATAGAGAGAGAGAAAATGTCGACCTAGCAGTCGAGTTTTTCTATTAGCAATCCTTGGTGGGATTCCGGCGAGGTGCTCGTGTGGATTACTCATGGAGGCCGGATATGTGGACGGCTCGCGCACATCTACTCCTACCGGACGGTCAAAGCGTCGATTTTTTAGATCTACCAAGGTGATATTATTGTCCCCTCTCTTATATGTTTATTGTTTAAACAAAGTCGATCCTAGATTAGGAAATCAATTATTGAAATTATGCTGCGCTACTCGATTGATTTCCTTACAGTGGTATCAGAGCGGTCTTCGAGCTTAAGCAATAAACATCTTTTATTCTCATAGTAAATTAGATCCAATAGATTAAAACATGTATGATATTGATCCGTAATAGATGCACAAAAAGAAAAAAAAAATGAGAGGCGGCGGCAGCGGCACCACCGCCATATCGGCACCGGCTGCGTCAGCGGCCTCTGGTGTGCCGGCGGCTATCCACCATCCTCTCTCCCCTTCTTGTTTTGTTTTGTGCATCTTTATGTTTTCAATATGGTCCATAGTTCATGGTTGCTTTTCGATTGTTTGGGACCAATGGTTCAAAAGGTTTGAACCATTGGTCAACCTAGGCCATTCCAAATCTGTTTGGAATAGGCCTAAGCCTTTTCCAAAATTTTTATTTTGAAAAAGGCCTAGATGCCTTTTGGTTTGATTTTAATTAAACCAAATGCATTCATTTTGATTATGAATCAAAAGGGAAAAGAACAAAATGGGACCACGTGATTTTAATTCTTATTTAAAATAATTTAAATTTGAAAAATTGAAATTAAAGTTATTAATTAATTAAACGTAAATTAATTAATTGATTGGATGCTTCATGACGTGAGTAGTTAAAATTTAAATTTTATCTTTTTCATAAGATATTGATTGTATGGATTAGATAGTAGATTAATATGATTATATGGACCCCGATTGATCATAGACTCGACCAATAGGATATATTTGAATGCTTTATTTTCTGTTGGTTTTTATTGTTGTCCTAGGCCGTTATAAAGAACATGACCTAGTTTTATTTCTGCATTATCTCACTCCCGTTATCCCCTCCCCCCGTGTGTGGCGGGTGTAAAATTTATTAGATAGATTTTCTAAAATAAATTGAAGACGAAGATGGAGACCAAAGAAAGAAGAATTAAGATTCCATTGGAGAATGGCGCATTAAATATCCATTGGGGGTTACAGCTACCCTTAGTTTGTGACTTGCGGTTTCGTCAGTTTGTATTCAAAACCGCAGTTAGGAAAAGTCCATGATCATACCGGTTAATTTTGTGCGCAGAATGTTGTGTATGTTTTACTTTATACAATATTGTAGAAATGTGCATGTAAGAGATGAGACCCTAATTAAATATAAAATTAATTAAGTGAATTAATTTAAAATTACTCCCACGACAAAAATCGAGTTATAATATGTCTCCCAATATTTTAGTGACGGTGAAAAGCCCTTGTTCGGATCCAACTGATCGGCCCACGTCGGGAGTTGACCTACCTCGGGTATATCGTCATTATCGAGATATGATTGTTATGAGATCTCCTGAATACTTGGGTTACAACTCGACTAAGAATCTTGCGGTGATTGGCCCACGTCAGGACCGTCTGATTTTAGAGACATGAGGTTGACTATCACATAGACGAGGTGAATTGTCAAAGAGTTGACTAGTCAAACCACTGGAAGTCGCATTAATTGACTGTGACATGGGGTGATACTTCCTGAGAGAGATATCCAACACCTTTCTCAAGAATCGTAACACACTCCCACTATCCCTCTTGCACATTGGACATATCATTTCTTTTGACTAAATCAAACTCTATTGATTATCAAACAAAGAAATTGTCTTGAGAAACTTGTTTGAGTCCATAAATGGATCTCTTGGGCTCGCATATCATGTTATCTTCTATGAACATTGAGCTTTTTGCCGAACGTCTTCAACACAATCATATAGCCATGATACAAAGTTATAACAAGCATAGTCTGAATAGAACTGGGCTCAGTTAGCAGCATAAAGATAATTACAAGGTTTACACCCCGTACCCTTCAGCCGTCACTAAAGCCTTATGGTAATCATATTACTATCCATGTCAGCCTTTTAAGGACATTCCCTCTAGGTAAGACAGACTAGGTTCACAACCTGGTTATCACTGATGGAATCTAATTCATATATTATGGCTCCTGGACATATCTCTCAATCTTGCCTTTTAAACATTCCTTCATAAGTCATGAGATATTCATTCTTCAAGATGAACATACCAGCCGCCTTTTCAGGCTTGAGGTTATCCAAAGACTTACAGAACATTTGTGTGCACTGAGCAGTGTTCTACACCTCATCACTATGTGGCGTCTGCTCACGTTCCTATGGTTGAATCTCTCTTTGTGGCTCTCAAACTCTTTTTAGATGTCACTTACTCCCACTATCTCTTTTGGAAGAAATACCTCCAACATGTTTGGAGACAAACATTTTGTTCCGCAGGAAAGTAGACAATATCTAGCATACTTGCCAAGACATTCCACAAAGTTGCATATGTCGTACTAGGCTCCAACCCTTTCTGACATTGCCTATGACAACTTCAAATCATCGGTTAAGATAGATTCGACATTATCCCCTTCCATATCTAATATGGAATTTATTCAACCTTATTCTTTGGAACTCGGTTAAGTATGTGTTTTGATTAAGGGCACTATCCCTAAATGGGTAAGGGATTCTTTGCATGGTTTATGTCACAACTTTATCGTATAAAGTGCCGCTTACATTTCGGAACCGTAATCCGATTGCGCATCTCAAAATGATATCATTTTAGGGAGAATCTGATTCCTTTTCAGACGACTTCTGAAACACCCTCCAGCTATTAATTACTTCAATCCAATTGATGATTAATTCCTAAGTTTCATTTATCTCATATTTGTACTAGCTCGAACTTTACGGGCTTTCTGCATTGTCGTACTTCAATAAGTACATTCAACTATTTCTAAAATAGTCCAAGAAAGAGATAAACAATTATTTATGGTATAAATTGTCATAAGCCAACAAACATCAATATGTTTAGGCTCTAGTCAATTTTCTAGATTTTATAACCATTTCCATAAAAGGGTATTTTAGTTCTCTTTGGATAAGATATGTTTAACCCATATGATTCATAATCATATGGTTCGGCATCATCAGAATGATGTTTGATTACACGTCTCCCTTCCATAGAGACTATGTATAGAACAACCACAGAATCAAGGATAACATCCATATAAATGTTTAGTTGATATTTCATCACTCATATCAACTATATGGTGACAATAATCTAGCATGTTAGATTCAGTGATTGTTCAACCTTATCGGAATAACATTTATTCCTTACAATTGAATTTGTCCATTAAATCCTAACGTATAGTTGAAAATATGTTCTTCATAAGAACCAGAACATAATAACATTTATTTAGTTCCCTTATCAGTTTACTAGATTCAGAATATGGTAAGTGTTACAACGTTTGCTTAACCTTCCAAATCTGTATTTAATCTTTCTAATTTAATCACACTCGTAGGATATCATATATCCGAAAGTTGACTTGAGTTTAGATAGATTTATCTGAACGTGCTTGCGTGAAATAAAGACTTCAATAAGTTCTCTTATTTAAGCACATGCCATAACTTTCCATTTTAATCCTTCAAGCTCTTGTAAATATTTCTTAATTTAGACTTCAGAAGACTTAAGAAAAATCGTACAATTTTTAAAAACAACCTTTCCAAAATTCGACGTGGTCATCCTTATCCAATCCATCTAATGTTTGAATAATCATCATCGTATGACGGGGTGACCCATTGGATATCGTTATATCCAATATGTGAGCTTCCGTTAATAATTAAAGTCTTAGAGGACTCCATCAAATATGTAGCATCCTTGTCTTCAACTACAAAAACGCGATTGCTCATGTCATTGCTTATTTTAAAAGGATTAGAATTACTTAACCAACTTGAGAGCATTTTTTAAAAGGTAACCGTCATTTAATTTTGGTTTTTAACTATTGAGAATACAAAACATAAATAAAATTTGCTAAAACTACAACATAAAATAAAGATAAAGAGTTTTGTTGTTTATACATGCAAAATCAAATATGGTCTTTGGGATTATGATTTTGCTCCCACTAGTCAACTACTCCAAATTGACTTTCAAGAATTTTCCAAAATTATTTAGTGGCTGGAATCCTATCTAGTTGACTTGATCCCCGGTGTGGGCCGATCGACCGGGTCAATTTTGACGAGTAGGTACTTCTTACCAATCGTGTCCAACGCTTGGTAGTTCAAGGCCATTACGAAAGCACTTGGATTAGCAGTTCTTATTTTTAGAAATAAGAATCTACAGTGATAGATTGAACTACTGTTAGTTTATAGTTTATCTGTATAGATGTGATGTTAAAAGAGTTTAGCATAGATCGTGACAGGAGATACTGCAAGCCGGTGTTCTCAAGATCTATCTATGTTAGGACATTAGTCCTAAAGATAAGGTGAAAGATGATGCTAATGAAAGGTTTCCCTTGCTACTGCGATAGGAACAATCATAAAAGTAATGTCAGACATTCATAGTCCATGAAGAGTTATGAGCAAGTATGAAAGTAAATCTGGTGAATGTCGATAATATCCTTAAACAGGTTAAGTATGGTTTCCTAGTTTATCGAAACTTGGAATCGTTTAAATATAGATATACACACGTGTATCCTGAGTCTTATGAAGGTGAGTGGGAGCTACTGATGCTGGTTCGCAGTACTTTGATTAAGTGATATAGTGAGTGGAAGTGTTCTTAGCGGAGATCACTTTGGATTCTACAGATGTACCAAAACACCGTATACGCCTTGGAGGCGTAGCGGGAGGCGTAGCGGGAGCAGTACATGGATCTAGAAGGTTCATCCTGAACCATGTGTGGTTCTTCCACCTTTACTATATAGCTGATATAGTGGTGGATTCATTGTTTAAAGCAAGGACCAAGGTCTCATCGGAGATTCATGTGTGTTGAGGCAGTTCCTTTTGACTTGGTCATTTGGAGCATGATATGAAGATAGTATGATTCCCCACGGATAGTGATCCATTCATGGCTAGGGCTGGTTTCGAGTATTGCATGAGATTCTTGTGTTTCAACTTGGTCTTGTGTGTGCAAGTGATTGGTTTTAGGCCAAGTGGGAGATTGTTGAAATAGTGTCCTAACCCAATTGGGTTGGACCAGATCCGACCGGGTTGGATTATTTCTACTATTTCTTTATGATTATACATATATAATAAATGGCTTTTCTGTTGTCATATATTTGTTTTTTTAAGGAACCAATTATGAATTGTTATATGATAAAATCCTTAGTATTAAACTGTGATAGAGAAACCATAATAGGCGATTATGGTTGATGAGATCTCTAATCACTTTAATAAGCTTGATACTTAAATGTCTCTAGGCTTATGTACTATTAAACAGGGCATTGATAGTACAAATAGGCTAGCACGTGTTAGATGTCTTATGTCTTCAAGGGCAGGGATAGATCTCGTCTATCAATGTGTAAAGACACTTATACGTGGATGTGTATTAGAGAATGCATATGTTAGACTGACCCACTTACACTGTTAAGTGTCACACTATGTGACGGTTGTATAATTATCCTTAGGACCAGAGTCTAGGCATCAAGGTGTGGATTGTCATGCTTTGACACTATTGAGGTTTCCCTCAGCCATGGGGTGATCATGCGGTAGTGATTGGGTGTGATACTGAAGCATGTGGAGTATACATGTTTGGTCGTCTGGAAATCGTGTACCCAAATAGTAGGGGTGAATATCCGAAAGGGTCTTCTTATAAGGAATGTCTTACTCTCGTAAATCTTTGCAAAGTGGAAGTAAATAAGTTACTTCGAGAGAGGATGTTATCCAGATTATAAAATATGGTCGTTTAATGCTTGACACTCGACGTACGACCGTATGGATATTATTACAGCGATATGATTCTATTTACACACTAACCGAGCGCATGAAAGGTAGTAGTCATTGCGTATTGACTCTTACGATGATTGGAGGTCATAGACGTGTTACTAGACGCTATCCATGATCGTTAGAGGTGAAGGGCATTTTCGTAATTGCGCCTTATGTCTATGGCCAACGTATTCGGAAGTCTATCGGGTCACACACATAAGAACATCAAGTCAGATTAAAATGTGGTTATAGTTGATAACCAAATAATGAATGAATTTATCTCATACTATAAAGGTTATAGTGGTAAATTAATATGGTTGTATTTATTTATTATGAATAAATATAATACAAGATATTAATTATGTTGATTAATAAAATTTACATATATTAGATATGTAAGTCGAAAATATGTATATATGATATACATGTATTTTGCAAATTAATTAATCATAGCATTATATTAATTAAAGAATATTCTGGATACCAATTTATGGCTATAAAGGCCGCAGTACTAATTGTATAAAATACACTTGGGTTGTGCAATTTAATTAATGAAATTACCACAATATTAATATTGGATATTAATTGATTTTGGGAAAATAGATTTATGGTAATATAATAAGATATATTCAATATAAGATATTGTCAATATATATCTTAGAAATATATTTGATATAAGATATTAAATATTAATGAGATAAATCAATCAAAGTAATTTTCCTTATTTTATTTGGAAAATATTTTCTTTCTCATCAATCTACTAGAAGATAATCCCAATCAGTTGGGGAGACTTGAGGGGCACAGGTCAACTTATATAAAGGGAGGCTTGGCTAGCTCTTTAGTAAACCATAATTCCAAGAGTTAATTGTTCTTGTGAAAAAAAAGAGAGCTTCTTAGAGAGAGAGAAAAGGTCGACTTAGCGGTCGAGTTTTTCTAGTAGCAATCATTGGCGGGATTACGGCGAGGTGCTCGTGTGGATTATTGGTAGTGGCCGGACACGTGGACGGCTCGCGTACATCAACTCCAACCGGATGGTCAAAGGTCAAAGCGTTGATCTTTTAGATCAAGTAAGGTGATATTACCGTCCCCTCTCTTATATGTTTATTATTTAAACGAAGTCGATCCTGGATTGGAAAATCAATTTTTGAAATACCACTGCGCTACTCGATTGATTTACTTACAGTGATGAAACACCAGCATTTTCTCACCATTTTGAATCAGCAGCCTTCAATCACCTGGGCCTAAACCACATGCAATGACACCTTTTACTAACAATACATTTTGATATTAACAGTATCAGTAACACAACATCAGGCTCTTTAAGGCTCATTTAAGGCTTAATTCAAGGGACTACTTCAAGGCATGCATATAAGGCTCATTTAAGGCATAATTCAAGGGACACAATATCATATAAGGCTCATATAAGCACACTATATCAGTAACAGTAGCATATAAGGCACACAGTATCAGGGTCATATAAGGCTCATTTAAGACTTGAATTGACTACTTCAATAAGTTGTAAGTGAGGAGAAATAAAGTATATTAGCAAAGATACTGTGTAGCTAAAACCATGAAGACACAATGTAGAACCATGAAGAAACACACAAATGTCTACAAAAATTAGCTGATTTTACATACATTCACAAGAATTATAACCGCATTTCAACTCTAATCTGAACAAAACTCCTATGTTTTTTCTTCCATTTTCGTAGTAAAAGATGATTTTGAAGATTTACTATTAAAAATACAGAGAAATTATAGCATTATAGAGAGAATAACTTGAATGACACATTAGAAAAAAAAAAGCTTAAAGTTAAGAGGAGAAAATAGAAACAAGATACACAGTCAAATTGCAGTTCATATCTAAAAAGAATTTAAATCCACAGCTAATATGATAATTAAATTGAACCAACAGCAACAAGAACTGATTGATCGGAATAGAGGAAATGGTTTTCATTTTATCTATAGAATTCACAAACAGAAACAAAAATCAACAAGCCATGGAACCATCATCAAAAGTCAAAATAGAAAGGAAAGAGAAAGGACTACACAGAAGAGCTACGAAATAAAGTGTTGAAATATATACATAAATTATTAGAAACCCAAGATATTCAAGCTAGACTATGAATTATGCTTCAAAACTCTTTTGCTTTATAAATTTTGTATAGAAAACACAAGATTCACTTCTCAGAGTCAAATCATTAATTGTCGGAGTTCAAACCTCAAGAAACAAATATTTTCGGAGGAGCCGACGCCGGCAACGCCGCGATTTCCTCCACGTCGGTGCTGCAAATTGTCTCGAGTAGCAATAGAAGAAGTTGATGGAGCAAATGGAAATTTGAGATTGAGGAGGTCTAATTGATGGTCGAGTAGCCATGGAATTTGATGGTACATGAGGTGGAATTTGGGGACGAAGAAGCTCCGTCGAATTTCTCGATCTAAATCTGAAAAGCGGTTGGTGATGATGAAACTAAAAATAGAGGGTATTTTAGTCCAATCAATTTAAGTTTGTCTTTATTGCAACTAAAATTTTTTGTGTGGATTAGAACTCAATAAATTCCCAAAAGGTGGATTTATACCTAATTTTTCCTAATAATAAATATCTTCTAGGAAGTTATATACAGAAAATAAAACTTCCTTTTACATGGAAGTTGTCAGAAAAGAAACCCCAAAATTTGAACTTCGGCCATTAAGAGGAAACATAAAACTAAAAGTAGAGAGGGAATCTTTAGAGGATCTTTTTAATTGTTCAATGGATTGCAGATACGAGTAGAGAATCGGAATCCTCGTGAGAAGGGCGTCGTTTTGGTATCAGGATCTTCAAGTTCTGAGAAGGTATAGTTTTTGCCCCAGTTGGAATATTCAAGTTCTGATCTTCTTTGGCTGCCTGTAGTTGTGCGATTTGTAGTGTAGATACTGTAAAAACTCGTAATCATGATTAATTTAGGTTTTAATTGTGATCAATTAGGTTGTTGGTTGAAGAAATCAAGGTTTTGTTGGTTTGGCTTGAAGTTCTTGGCTTTTGCTTTGGATTTCAAGGTAAGAGGGTTTTCATATCGAATAATATGTGTTTTATGATGTTTAGGTTAAGTAAAATGGTATTCAAATTGATAAGTTTTGCTTTATAATGTCTTGGTCAGTATTTGGTCTTGTTTTGGTGTTTATAGTATGAATTTTTGTGTTGGAATATTTTGTTTTTGGCCAGGGTCATATAGTAGAAAATTTTGCAAGTTTTAGGCTTTCCTGGTGCTCAGGCGCATGCTTGGATAGGCCAAGCAAATGCATGGCATGAACAGAATACAAACAAAATTTACCGAGAGCATAAGCGCATGCTTGCTCAAGGCAAGCGCACGCTTGTGCTAGCAGAATGAAAAAACGGAATGCTAGCTGTTACTCCCTCCGTTTTTTTATAACCGTCAGAGAGAGAAGAATCACACAGATTAAGAAAGTGATTAATGCGTCTGAAATAGAATGTAAAATAATAAAATTACCCTTCATTCGTTGTGCATGGAAAACTGTAGCAAAATTTCAGTTATTTAAATGTAGAAAGGTGGAAAAAAAATAATAAATGATACATTGGTATTGTAAAATGACAAATAATTTTTTAAAAAAAAAAAAAAATTCTGAAAAGTTACAGTTAAAAAAATGGAGGGAGTACAAAAGAGCACGCTTGACTAAGGCAAGCACACGTTTGACCTAGTTTCTTAAGAAATTTGTCTTTTAATGCTAGACTTGGTTTAGGGACTTTCTAATGGATCTAAACAACTTAAATAAACTTAACAAAGCCTTGATTAAGCTTCTGATGCGTTTAGTTCCGATACCAAATGGATTCTTCCTAAGAGTTGAAGTTCGGGACCGTTGGAAGAGCATGAATGGCCTTGTGCTTTGACGGATTAGTATCCATCAATGTCCGTGTATGTGATAGGGTTTGTTAATGTCTAGTTGTCTAAGTGAGGAGTAGAATGGTCCGTGATCTTTTGCCTGGAAAACACTTAGGTGGCTAGTTATCAAGTAATAACATACATACTTGTTTAGTTAAAAGCCTAAACATCAAAGATTCTTGGTAAGACACAAAACAATATCGCGATTTGTGGTGTGGTCAAATAAAGTGAATAAATCCGCATGTTCCTAATACCCCAAGTGTGGAGGGACTTCTCCGAACACACACACACTATCGGGACTAGGCCGTGGCTCTGAGTGTAAGCCTTACTACTAGGTTGCAAACCGGATGCCCTTGAGTACTTGATGTAACAAAGATGGGCTAAGCTAGAAACAAAGTAGGACCTCACGACATGTTGATGAGAATGGAGTGAACCCTGGAGTTTGAGTCGTGTTTGTTAAGGGTGATTTTATACGTTTTATAAGGATATATTTTATATCAATTCTCTCCATATTCGTATGTTTCTCATAGAAATCGAGCTTTATATTGAAATATTGAGCAAATGAGTTTTAGAAGTATTAAAGTGCAAAATCGGGTTAATTATGTGATTTTATTGGATAAATATCTTTAGATGTAAGATGTTACATTTTGCATGGTTTTATCATGATGTAGGTACGCTTGCATGAGGTGAAAGGAGCTTAAAAGATGTTCAAGTGATGATTTGCATGGAAGGAAGAGATAGAGATGAAGTTGGAATGAAGATCAAGATGAATTTGGAAGAAAAAGAGTGAACGCGCGCCCAAGTCCCGTCAGAGGGATGGCGTCGAGAATATTGGATCAAGGCGTCAGGAGGAAAAAGTTGAATGAGAGAGTTTGGGCGCTGAAGCAAACGGGCGCCCATCTGCGTCAAAGAGAATGAACGAGCGCTCAGCTTGAGTGGACGGGCGTCCCAACACCGACTTAAGCAAAGCCGCTTTACTTTTCTATAAATAGCGCCAGCGATTTCAACCCTAAAACACACAATTCGATCCTCTTGACACACAAACATTGAGAGGAACCTAGGCGCGCCCCCCTTTTTGGGAGGCTGGGGTGGCGGATTAATTAGGTTTTATTTTCGTTTCTTTTCTTTTCTTGTTCGTTCATGGTGCTGTCCTGAAGCTGTGAACTTGGAGCAGCCATGGGAGATTTTCCAGCAGCGTTTTACTTTCTTTCTCTTGGATAATCTTGTGAGTTTAATTTAAAGTTTGTATCTTTCCTTTGTTTATTTGTTTATGCAATCGATATCGGAAGATGTATTGCTATTTGATGTTTACCGTATGATGGAAATCGGTGTAAACCTTAGATCACCATAGAAAGATTAGACTTTTAACCTTGACATAACGGAAGTTGATAGGTTAGATTTCTAGGTTGTTAGATCTAATAAATCTTGCACCTTGTTTTGAGAGCGTTAATCTCTATAGATCGGAAGATGATGAGATTGATAGACGGATTACTTACGGAAGTAGGAATTCATACCTTTGATTAGGAATTCTTCCTAAGAGTTGAAGTTCGGGACCGTTGGAAGAGCATGAATGGCCTTGTGCTTTGACGGATTAGTATCCATCAATGTCCGTGTATGTGATAGGGTTTGTTAATGTCTAGTTGTCTAAGTGAGGGAATAGAATGGTCCGTGATCTTTTGCCTGGAAAACACTTAGGTGGCTAGTTATCAAGTAATAACATACATACTTGTTTAGTTAAAAGCCTAAACATCAAAGATTCTTGGTAAGACACAAAACAATATCGCGATTTGTGGTGTGGTCAAATAAAGTGAATAAATCCGCATGTTCCTAATACCCCAAGTGTGGAGGGACTTCTCCGAACACACACACACTATCGGGACTAGGCCGTGGCTCCTAGTGTAAGCCTTACTACTAGGTTGCAACCAGATGCCCTTGAGTACTTGATGTAACAAAGATGGGCTAAGCTAGAAACAAAGTAGGACCTCACGACATGTTGATGAGAATGGAGTGAACCCTGGAGTTTGAGTCGTGTTTGTTAAGGGTGATTTTATACGTTTTATAAGGATATATTTTATATCAATTCTCTCAATATTCGTATGTTTCTCATAGAAATCGAGCTTTATATTGAAATATTGAGCAAATGAGTTTTAGAAGTATTAAAGTGCAAAATCGGGTTAATTATGTGATTTTATTGGATAAATATCTTTAGATGTAAGATGTTACATTTTGCATGGTTTTATCATGATGTAGAACGCTTGCATGAGGTGAAAGGAGCTTAAAAGATGTTCAAGTGATGATTTGCATGGAAGGGAAGAGATAGAGATGAAGTTGGAATGAAGATCAAGATGAATTTGGAAGAAAAGAGAAGAACGCAGCGCCCAAGTCCCGTCCGTGAGTGGATGGCGTCTGTAATATTGGACTGGCGTCCAGGAGGAAAAAGTTGAACAGAGAGTTTGGACGCTGAAGCAAACGGGCGTCCATCTGCGTCCAAAGAGAATGAACGAGCGTCCAGTTGAGTGGACGGGCGTCCAACACCGACTTAAGCAGCAACCGCCTTACTTTTCTATAAATAGCAGCGCGATTTCAACCCTAAAACACACAATTCGATCCCTCTTGACACACAAACATTAGAGAGGAACCCTAGGCGCCCCAGCCCCCTTTTGGGAGGCTGGGGTGGCGGATTAATTAGGTTTTATTTTCGTTTCTTTTCTTTTCTTGTTCGTTCATGGTGCTGTCCTGAAGCTGTGAACTTGGAGCAGCCATGGGAGATTTTCCAGCAGCATTTTACTTTCTTTCTCTTGGATAATCTTGTGAGTTTAATTTAAAGTTTGTATCTTTCCTTTGTTTATTTGTTTATGCAATCGATATCGGAAGATGTATTGCTATTTGATGTTTACCGTATGATGGAAATCGGTGTAAACCTTAGATCACCATAGGAAGATTAGACTTTTAACCTTGACATAACGGAAGTTGATAGGTTAGATTTCTAGGTTGTTAGATCTAATAAATCTTGCACCTTGTTTTGAGAGCGTTAATCTCTATAGATCGGAAGATGATGAGATTGATAGACGGATTACTTACGGAAGTAGGAATTCATACCTTTGATTAGGTGAACCACAACTTTGATTGAATCATCATAAGATAATCTAGGGAAGAATTAAGGGTTGCGGGATGGTGGATCATGGTTTGTTCTATGTTGATTTGCTTGATCATTATCATGTTCGTTAGTTTTATTGTTTTCCTAGTTGTAGTTTTATTTATTTATTATCGCTTTTATCCTCCTGGCTTTGGGTGACAATCCTCTCATCGAGCTTTATTTTATCGCTTTTAGTTTCGTTTTAGTAGTAACAACCTTAGGAAAATTAATGAACTAGATACCCGATTCCTGTGGACCGACTCCGGTATTAATCGCTATACTACGATCCCTACACTTGGGAATACCGGATTTAGAAATTTTATTACTTGTTTGCTTTGTTAGATAAAATCCGTGACAGTGTTCATAAAGATAACTCTAAATAAATAATATAACGTTCTCCTTTCATTATAAAGCGTAATTGTTCAATATCTTCTACATTTTACAAAGTACGTTTGAACTTACTCTTTTGTATGTTTGTATGTTTGCTTTGTGTGAGAAAAATTGCAGGATGAACCGGATGTTGATGATGATATTGTGGGTGATGTTTGATCCCAAGATGCCATGCTATGCTAGAACTGTTATGTTTTCATATTAACTATGTTGTAATTTCTATATCAAGACTTGTTGTACTTTTATTTTAAGACGTGTTGTAAGATAACTAATTTTGGTTTGGTTTGTAAGAGACATCGTACAATGTAAGATATTTCATCGTTGTAAGTTCCCTTTTCTACCTTTAAGTTGGATGGCATTGTAATTCTATTAACTTTTACGGTTTCACCCAAGTCTCTTTAGCTTCCGTTTGCTTAACTCGATACGACGACGTAGAGATTTACATATAATATTATATTTATTTAATGTTATACGTGTTGAACGATCTTTTCTGGATAAGGACTCGGTATCCGGGAACAGGGCGTTACAATCAGAATTCAGGAAAATCGAAACTCCTTACGAAAATTAGAAAGACCAAATTCGGTGATTTATAAGTTACTAAGTGTTAGTGGAGGGTAGATAGGTCCGTCGTCATTGCTTATCCTTTGCCTAAAATGATTAATTCAGGTTATCAAGTGCATTATGTTATGACCTTCCATCTTAATACTTTTCTCATGCATTTTCAATATGAGACATTACATTATCCCCTTCTTGACAGAGGCGTGGATTCAAAAGGTGACCCACGCTGCCTCTTATGGTGTGACACCTCTCTCAATGTGGAACTTAGTTTCGTCTGGAAGTCGGCTTTGATATCAAATGTACTTTTTTGTCACATTTTCACTGTGGGGTATTACATTTTCTTCTCTTAACGAGGAAAACGTGTTATCACTAGGACCCACCAGAGTATACTAGAGGTGACCTCCACCACGGTGTGACTTAGTTCCGTCAGGTAATCGACTTTCATAACACATATAACTCCACAGAACTCGAGTCTGAGGATGCTTCTTAATCCAAATGTGAGACATTATATTCTCCCCCTCTAACGAGGAAGATGCGTCATCGCCGAGAACCTACCCGAGGATACTAGAGATAACCCTCACTTCCGGGACCCTTCTAGAGGATATTAGAGGTGTCTTTCACCACCTAACATTTAGTTTCGTCTGGTGGGTTACTTTAATACCACCTGTAACACCCTAGAACTCGGGTCTGGCGGTAGTACTTAAGCCATAATGGATCGACTAACTATTTAAGCTCATCGTCATCGCTTGGCTTAAAATAGTTAACCCATATTACTGAATTCATTACGTCTCAACCTTATATCTTAGTATTATTCGCCTATTATTCCCTACACTTCGTACAACCCTCAAATCACTGAAATATCATAAATTTTCTCCCATTTCTCACCCCCTTCTTTCCTGTTTTTTCTCGTGTAGTTCACTGTGTGACTTCAGATTGTTTTCCTTCTTATTTATTTTTTCCGGTTTTGGGTCTCATTATTATCCATGCATCGTAGGTTGTTGTGGATTCGTTTTGTGACTATCGCGGATGAGAGTTATTCCACTCGCTGGACTTTCTTGAAGATGCAATATGTTGGTCCCAGAGAAGGGTAAAACTATAGTCAGAGGGGGGTGAATGACTATAGTGGAGTTTCAAAAACTTTTCTTGTATTTAAAAGTTTTTGGGCAGCGAATAAGTCCTTTCTAAATATGTTTTTTCAAAGTAGTTTATGCAATCACTGATATGTAGTATGCAATGAAATAAAGTGCTGTAGAGTAAATTGATGAAAGTAAATAGGCACAAGGTTTATAGTGGTTCAGGGTGGTGTAATCCATTAATCCACTCTTCTCCTGTGATGATTGGAGGAATTCACCATTGTTTTCACAGATACAATAGCCTGATTGTCCTTGACTACACAAGCTTCACAATCTTCAAGACTATCACTCCCTGACTGCAATAGCTTTAGTGACTCAGTCTCTTTCACTGCTCCTTGAGAACAAATCCTTCACCAGCTATCACAAACACAACTCCTTCTCATATGGCTCTGATAAAGTTGCTTGATTGAAGTGAATTGGATTCACAAAACTTGTTAATCAGACTCAATGCTTGTTGTTGAAATTGTAGTTCTGAGTTTTGAGTTGATCACTAAATATTCCTTTTTAAGCATAGATGAAGGCTTTTCAATTTGACAGAGTTTCTGCTTGTTAGTTCTCAGATTTGACCATTCTCTTGTATATGTATCTTGTCTGTCAATGCCTTCTATTTATAGCCTTGATGAACCTTGATTTGAATTTCCGTCCGTTGGCTATATTGATGAGGGAAATAATCCTTGATTTTGTTCTCGATTCCCCCTTAATTAAATCCTCCTTGATTTTTGTTAAGGGTGATTTTATGTGATTTATACCGTTATATTTCGTAACGATTTCTCCCATAATCTGATAAATTGCATAGAAAAGTAAGTGCTTATTAGATTTATTGAGCAAACGAGTTTTAAATGTGTTTAAATGCAAAATCGAGATATTTACGTGATTTTATCGGTGTTTTACGTTTATTCGTATGATGTTACATTTTGCATGTTTCTATCAAGTTGTTAGGTACGTTTTCATGATGAGTAAGGAGCTTAAACGATGATCACATGAAGATGGAAGAGTTGAAAGATGTTTAAGTGAAGAATCATTGAAGAAACCGGAACCAGGCACTTCATGGGGATTTTTTCCACACTTGTAGGCACTTTCAGGGAAAGTTGTCTTGATGAAAGTTGTAGAGGATTGAAATAGCTTTCCAACGCATGTTGAATCACCTCATTTGGATCCCTAGAAGTGAAGTTATGAGCAAAATACTAGAGCAAGGTAGTGGACGGGCGTCCATAAAAGTGAATCGGCGTCCGTAATCGTATTTTACATTCGAGAGAGTTCAGACGCGCGTTACGAGCGAGCATTCATTCTCCGTTCATAGAGGTTGGACGAGCGTCCAAGATAGTGGACGGGCGCCCACGGCACCGACTCAATGAAACCGACCTAAAAATCTATAAATAGGCGCGATTTCCCAAACCCTAAATATACAATTCGAACCCTAATATCTTAGAAGGGCGGCTCAGCCATGCGTTTTTACCTATTTTCTTCCAGGTTTATGCACTTTAATTTCTAGATTAGATTAGGTAGATTTATGTTCTTTAATTCATCAATTTCAAGCTTTCAAAGGATGCTAAGAGGCTAATCCTCTTTGAACAAGCGTTGTGAAGCCGTCCATCAACAATTCAGTTTTGTTCGTGATTAATTCGTGAGTTTCTACTTCGAAGTTGTTTCTTTTATCATTGTTTATTATTGTGTATTGCAATTACATCGAAAGATCTTTGCTTTTATGATTGTTTTAACTTGATGAGAGTCATGTTAATGTTAGATCACCATGATAAAAGTTTAGACCTTTAATCTAATCAAAGCGAAAGTTATTAGATTGATTTTCTAGATTAGAAATCGAAGATTTCACGCCTAGGTTAGAAAGACGTAATCTTTAACATCGAAAGATAAAAGATTAGAAAACGAACTTGTCTACGAGTAGGAGTTTATGCCTTCGATTAGGTGAATCACGACTTGAGTAGAGATCACGAAATAATCCGAATTGGAATTGAATGTTGATAGGATAGGTGGATCAATTGCTTGTTAGTTCGTTATACTTGATTTAAATCCTTAAAACTTGAGTTGCATAGTTTAGTTTACCTTTTGCACTTAGTTTAGTTTAGTTAATAAGTTCGTTACCCGTATCTTGCCTAGCATTGGAGTAATCCTCTGCCTAGTTAATTTTCTCGCATATTTGGTAGTTTAGTTCTTCGTTTAGTTTAGCTTAGTGACATAGGTTAGTTTAAACAAAAGTAGGATTCACAATAGTCTAGTTCCCCGTAAGATCGACCCGGCATAGCCTCTATACTACGATCCTTGCACTTGAGGTTAACCGGTTTATTACTTGTTGTTTTGTATTGATAAAATCCGGGACAATTTTAGTGTTCAGATATTTCTTCAAACGTTTATTAGAAAATCCGTCCTTGATTGATCCTCAATTGATTGTGCATTTAATGCTTGATCCTCTGAATCTTCCTCATATTTCAAAATTTTATTAAGTTAAGTTTACTTGGCCGTTCCCTGAACGGTTGAGTGGTCTCTCTGACTTTGCCGCATAGGTCTTCCTTCACTGATTTGTCATTACTCAGCCGAAAGTCAGTTCACTTTGACGAAATATTGTTTCCTTCATTCATTTCAGTTTAGGAGAATTTATGTACTTCACTGATCCTTGTTTTATGTGAGATCATTGTACACCATATTTAAACATTATGTTTCATCACTTGGAATGTAACTTAGACTTATCCAAGGTCATCACAGACTTCCTTGGTTATAAGTTAGACCATTATGTCTTCATGCTTCTCTGCTGGTACTTGGCCGCTTTTACTTTACCGAACTACTGATTTCACTTTGCCGTCCTACCAAATAGTACAGTACTTTTCCGAATCAACTTATACAACATGTCAGACTCTAAATAAAGACTTATACAGAGAATTCTAACTTATTTTCAGGCTTGCTATAACAGCTAGTATGGCCATCATCAGAACATATCAAAATGTTCCTAACAATTTCCCCCTTTTTGATGATGCCAAACCCTCATAAGCCTGAAGATAAGTATAACAAAGTTTTTCAAAATAAACAATGTAATAAAAATTCAACAATTTTATTCATCCATTTTAAGGCAATAAGATAAGTAAGTTCAAAGCATATTCAGATAGCTGTAATTACATTTTACTTAGTCCTGCTTTGTACCTCTTGAACTTTGTGGTTTGGACCTCTTCCATATCTTTCCAGTCGATCTCTGGAAACTTTCACTTCCAGTATGCCATAGCAGTGTACTCAGAGACTCCATGAAATACTCTCTTGGCAACAAGTCTATTAAAATCAGGCATAGTCTCATTTGCCCTAGGTTCTCCAAAATACTTCTCAAGTCTATCCATAGCTTCTGCAATGTGTGCAAACTTGAGATTCTTGTTCAGACCCCATTGGTCTTGTTTGTTCATTCTCCCCATAGGATTGAAGTATTTTGCCATATAGTTGAAATCCTCTTGTTGCTCAGTTGGTAAATCTTCTGGTCCTTTTGCAGAAAGTGGTATGGCTTGTACTTGGTCTGCTGGTTCCAACACTTTGCTGGAGAGATGCATGTTGTCTTTTAATGTCATTGTATATTTTGGCCATGTCAACTCTCTTCTGTTCATCCTGACAGCTTAGCCAGTCTGCCCAAGCTTCATCTTGTGTTTGATTTGGATACAACCCTTCCTGGTCTCTGAAAAATTATCTTACATGATCTAGGATCTCAGCCTCATATTCTTGCTTGTTTCTGTGAGTTGGGAAACTTCTTTTCTCTCTGCTTGTGCTGGTTCTATGTTCTCTTGCTGATCTCCTTTGCTGATTGGATCCAGGTCTTTGCTGTCCACATGATCTATCTCTATCATCGTCTCTTCTTTGGATAGGATGTGGAAATCCTATGCAGGGTTCATTTGAGGCCTTTTCTCTTTCTTCTCTGGCCTTTCTTTGCTGCTCTTCAGCCTTATTTTCTGATTCTTATTTCTCTGTCCCTTGCTCTCACCTGTTCCTCTATAAAATTTAGGGGTGTGAGTGTTGATCCTTTAGGCTTATCACTTTCCCCCTTTTTGGCAGCATCAATGCCTTGTTGGAGCAAGATGTTGTTTGTAGCTTTAGCTGTACCAATTAGTGAGTCCAGTTTGGACTTAATGGATGTGAACCTGGAGTCATGATCAGTCATCTTCTGGGTTACACTTTTAAATCTGGTGCCAAAAGCAAGTGCCATGGACTCATTTTCTTGAGAGATGTGTTGTCTGAGTCCTGCAAGATTGTTGGTGATGTTGAGGTTTAGCTGTTTGAGCAAGTTTCCTTGTCTTTGCACAACTATATTCTGTGCATCAATGTACTCAGCAACAGCCTGAAATCTTCTTTCAATGGAGTGACTTGCATCCTTGAATGTTGAAGTCATGGATCTGAGATACATGGCTTGCTGTTCCTCTTCCTCAGCCAGCCGATCTGCTGCCTTTTCAAAGGCCTCATTTGTTATGCCAGTGTTCGAGTGAGTAAGTGGGTGATGGATGTCAGCTGGCTCTGGTACTATTTGCTGCCCTCTGTCTTGATGTTGAGTAACATCTATACCAACTTCCACTTCTTCAAGGACTTGAGTAGAAGTGTATTGTTGTGAAGCACTGTCTCCTATTCCCCCTTGCTCTGTGCTAGGAATTGCCTTGACTGGTGTTGCAGCAGCTGAGCCAGTATCCAACACTGCTGTGGGGTCAGCCGGAATGTCAGCAGATAGTGGCTGTTGTGTTGTCTTAGCTGGTGAGGTTGGTTTTTCTGATGCAAGTGTTTGTAGAAAAGAGCTTAAGAGAATGTTATCATCAATTGCATCAGCTGTTCGTTCATCCTTTTTGTCTTGGCCATCAGTGGTGTCCTTTGGATCATTTCCATCGCCATGTTGATCAGCACCATCATCATCACCATCGGCATCATCATGGTTATCACTTTCATCAGCTGACTCGTCACTTTCTTTGTCAGAGGGTGGATGGATCTTTGCCTTAGCCGCATCCACCATATCCCAGAATGGTGACTCATCTAGTACACGAACAAGGGTTTTGATCCCAAGAAAATTAAAGAACCAAGCTTCCTCATCAAGCATGCGTTCTGAGTCTTGAAGCTAAATTCTAGAATCACCTTCCTTCCATTTAAGATATGCTGCAATTTGATCATCAATATCAGTTGCAGATAGCTGTGCCGGTTCTTCTGGAGTTTCTTCATCATCTCCAGTGTCTGCCTCAACCTCCAAATTTTGAGGTTGTTCATCCTCACTTTCATTTTCCTCTGCTGGTTGTTCTTTCTCTACTTCAGAACCCTATTCTTCTTCTTCATCAATCAACTTTCCAAAATCTTCCTTATCCAAATTTATTTGAACCTTTCGCTTCTTTCTTTGGCCAGAAGTGTGTTTTGTGGTTTGCTTTCTCTTTCCTCCTCCTGTTTGCTTTTGCTATTTGACATAGGTAAACATGGATTTGGATTCATGCAGCTTATGGAGTTGGACAACTAGTACTTTCAAACATTGCAGAAGATAGTGTAGCTAGATCCCATAGGACTTTTTTGCCCAGAAGATCACTTTTTTCTGCCTTCCTTCTGCTAATCCCTTTTTAGCAGCAGTTGCCTCTCCCTGGATTTGTTCTTAGATTCTCAGGAAGAAATAAGTTGCCCAATTAAACTTTAGATTGTGATAGATGATTCCTATAAGGCACATTCTGACCTCTGTCATGGCATTGTTTGCCCCTAACTTTCCTTCAATTGTTTTTCCAACTAAGGCACTGAATTTGTTGAAGGATTTCTTCAAGGCAGATCTAAGACAGTTGAATTTATTAGGGCCTGGGTTTGTTGTTTTAGCGATTGTATCCAAGAGTTCATCCAAGTTTTGTGGGACAAGAGCCACTTTTGCTTGACCTTTATTTGAAAGTTTGAGGTGTTTGCGAATTACCTTCGCTGTAATAACTACTTTTGTGTCGTTGACAAATGCAACAATTTTGTCTTCCTCCCATTCGGCACCTTCTTCTGCAGGGAGTTCAGGGATATATTTTGCAGTCTTCCAGAAAGAGATTAGACTTTCATAGCAAATACCGGTGATTGCGGGATTTATGAAAGTCGATAGTTTTAGGTTTTTGCATCCAGTTGCCAGTTTTTGTACATCTTCATCATTTCCACATAGCTTTAAGTAGTGTTCATCTAAAAAGAATGACCTAGTGGCAATTGATTTTTCATACTATTTTCCAGTTTGAGTATTTGAAGAGGATGAAGCCATTGTTTGAGATTTGAGAGAAAGTTTTGGTTTTGCATTGAGAGAATAGGGTTTCTGATTTGCAAGAGAGCGTAAAGAATTCTGAAAAATCTCTAAGTGTGGTTTATATAGGGTGATTTGTGTAGTGTGAACGTGGTTGAATATGAAAGGATTTTGTGATGTAATGGCGTGCTTTTGTGTATATAAATCCTGATATTCGATTGAAGTAGGGGAGTGGATTGAGGCAAGTAATGATAAATCCCAGGAATCGAGGCGGTTGTAATTAGAAGAATAATATAGTCACCTCCACGATTGAAAAATGATCTCCATGTGTGTAATCTTTCACAATATAATCTTCCATAACATCTTGATTTGCCACGTGTATTAAGCTGATTTAGTTCACACTTTAGTTTGCTGGTGACTTTAATTCGTATTTCGGTGGAGTGACTTGGCTGGTCACTTAGCCGGTGTAGTGACTTCTTCACTGAGCTGCGGTATATAACTGTTCCTAACAATCAGTGCAGCTGACTTCGCTGAGTACCAGTGCCTTACCTGCTACATCTCCTGTAATGGAAAAGGTTTAATCAGTTGGTCAAGTCACTTAGCTGATTACTCCAGTTAGCTGCTTTTAAGTACTTAGTCAATTTCAATCATTCTCAACTCAGTTCTCAACATGCTAAATCTTTCATGACTGAGTGGTTTTGTGAAGATGTCAGCCAATTGATCTTCAGCGGGTATGTATCTTAGAATAACATCCCCTTTTTCAACATGATCTCTGATAAAATGGTGTCTCACATCATTATGCTTTGTTCTTGAGTGCAACACTGGATTTTCAGTAAAGATATGGCACTTATGTTGTCACACATGATTGGAATTGTCTTCTCGTCCATCCCATAATCCTTTAGCTGTTGTCTAATCCATAATACTTGTGCACATCAACTGCCTGCTGCTATATATTCTGCTTCAGCTGTTGATGTAGATATGGAGTTTTGCTTTTTGCTAAACCATAAAACTAGTCTGCTGCCTAGCATTTGACAAGTTCCAGAGGTGCTTTTTCTATCTATTTTGCATCCAGCATAGTCAGAGTCTGAATATGATATCAACTTGGATCCTTCATCTTTTGGATACCAAATTCCAACATTGATGGTGTTCTTCAGGTATTTGATTTTTCTTTTGGCTCTAGTAGGTGTGATTCTTTAGGTTGAGCTTGAAATATTGCACACACTCCTACTACAAAGGCTATATCAGGTCTACTTGTTGTTAGGTAAAGTAGGGATCCAATGATTCCTCTATACATTTTCTGATCAACATCTTTTCCAGCTTCATCTTTTCCAAGAATAACTCTTGCACACATTGGTGTATCTGATGTGCCACTTGTATCCATACCATACTTGTGAATCAAGTCTTTTGTGTACTTGGCTTGGTTAATGAAAATGCCATCTTTCATTTGCTTTACTTGTAAGAAAGTAATTTAATTCTTCCATCATGCTCATCTGAAATTTGCTCTTCATTAGATTTGCAAATTTCTCACACAACTTTTCATTTTCTGATCCAAAGATGATGTCATCAACATAGATCTGTACTAGCAATGTACTTGTTCCTTCCTCTGGCTTGAAAAGAGTCTTATCAATTGTTCTTTTGTTGAATCCATTATTGATCAAGAATTGTGATAAAGTTTCATACCAAGCTCTGGGTGCTTGGTTGAGTCCATAAAGGACCTTCTTGAGCTTGTATACTTTATCTTCTTTTCCTTTGAGTTGAAGACCAGGAGGTTGTTCCACATATACTTCTTCTTCCAGAAGTCCATTTAGAAATGCACTCTTCACATCCATTTGGTAGATTTTGAAGTCTTTGTGTGCTGCGAATGCTAGAAAGAGTCTGATTGCTTCCAATCTTGCTATTGGTGCATATGCCTCATCATAATCTATTCCTTCTGCTTGAGAGTAGCCTTTTGCAACTACCCTTGCTTTATTTCTGACAACTGTTCCTTCTTCATCCATCTTATTTCTGAATACCCATTTTGTTCCAATGATGTTGGCCATGTCTGGTCTGTCAAGAAGTTCCCAGACATCATTTCTTTTAAATTCTTTTAGTTCTTCTTGCATGGCTGTAATCCAATTAGCATCTTGGATTGCATCATCTATTGTTTTGGGCTCTACTTGAGATAGAAAACATGTTAGCATGTGCTCCAGTTGTCTTCTGGTTCTGACTCCTGTGTGAATGTCTCTAATGACTTGATCTACAGGGTGATCTCTAAGCCAATTGAGATCAGGTTGAAGTTGTTCTTGACTTGGTGCTTCCACAACTTCAGCTTGTGTATCAGCTTCATGCTCTTGTACTGGTACCTCTTCTGTTGTATTGACTGAAGGTTCATCTTGATTTCCAAAATTGTGATTTAGAATAGTAGTTTGTATTGTTGTATTTATATAGACTTGTCTTGGTCCTGCTTCTTCAAGTTCTTAGAGGTTTTCACCATTTGTGTTTGGCTCATCAAAGACTACATGAATTGATTCTTCAATTACCAAGGTTCTTTTGTTGAGTACTCTGAATGCTTTGTTGGTGTCTGAGTATCCCATAAAGATAGCTTCATCAGCATTTTCATCAAAAGTGTGCACTTGATTCCTGTTCTAAACAAAATATTTTGATCTAAACATATGCAAATATGAGATATTAGGTTTTCTTCCATTCCATATTTCATATGGAGTCTTTCCATGATATTTGCTGATGGTTGATCTGTTTTGAGTATAGCATGTTGTATTTGCTACTTCAGCCCAAAATCTCTTTGGTAAGCATGCTTCTGCAATCATTGTTCTGACTGCTTCTTTGAGTGTTCTGTTTCTTCTTTTTGCTACACCATTCTATTGTGGAGTCCCTACTGCTGATAGTTGATGCAGTACTCTATTTTCTTCACAGTAGGTTCTGATAATTTCATTTAGAAACTTTGTGCCTCTATCTGATCTAATCTTGATGATCTTCAGTTCCTTCTCATTTTGAATTCTTCTTAGCAAATCTGGTAACTTCTTGAGTGTCTCTCTCTTCTTGTTCATGAATATGGTCCAGGTATATTTGGAGAAGTCATCCACCACTACTAGAGTGTATTTCTTTCCACTTACACTGACTGGTGTGACAAAGTGTTGATTGTTTTGAAGTTAAGGTGGTTCAGTCTTCTATGCCAAATCCAGCTGGTTGATTGTTTATTTGTGACAAGCAGACATGTTTCTGCTTTGGATGTCTTCCAATCTACTACATACATGTTGTCTTCTCTTGTTCCTACAAGTACAACTGTTTTGGTTTGGCTGTGAATCACCTTGCATCCTTCCTTGTTGAAGTGCACATTGTAGCCTTTCACAAAATTGACCGATACTCAGTATGTTGAAGTTCAGTCCTTTAACATAGGCCACATTTTGAATCTTCAAGTTTTTCTTGTGCATTATGCCTTCCCCCTTAATTTTACCAGGGTTTTCTTTGCCTCCAAAAGTGACTTTGGGTCCTTCAAAATCTTTAAAGTCAGTGAGTCATCCCTTGTTTCCTGTCATGTGTCTGGAACATCCACTGTCTATGTACCAGACATCCTACAAAACAAATTAATTCTGTTTAGGTACCCAACACCGTTTGGGTCCATACCTATTAGCAGTCATGCCTCCTACTCTTAATGTGTATCCAAAGGATCTTCTTTTTGGATAATTGAAGTCATCAACTTCATATGTATAAGGCATGGCAGAATAACTTCTAATGTTTCTACTAGAGGTATTCTGATACCTTTCTCTACTTTTTGGTGCATTTGCATCCTTTTTCACTTTCCAATATGCAATGGGAAACCTGTGTTCATGTTGCTTCATATGTCTAGGAATGTGCCTAGGTTGGCTTTTCTTAAACACATGTTGCATATTATGAAATGGTTTCTTTCTGTATTTTGGAGGTGCAACATTCCAATCATCTTATGAAAGATAAAGTCTTCATTTACCCTTCAGAAAGCTTTTGCTTTTAGTTAGCTGGATTGATGGTTTGGTCTGCTGTTTCACTGCACTTGGTTTTGACTTCACCGGTGCAGGATGAGTGGTTGAAACTATGCTCTGTCCTTTTCTGAACTTTGGTCCATTCTTGATCCTAGATTCAGAATTGTGTTGTCCATTGTTTCTATTCTCATCATGACTGTTGTAGCCAGGACCGGATCTAGATCCAAATCTTTTTGAGGGTTTGTAAGCTGGTGCATTTAGTGGTGCAGTGGATGTCTTAACTGGTAGGGGGATTTCTCAGTTGGTCTGTCAACACCAGATTTATGATCATCTGCTATTTGTTGATCATTTGAGTAAGTCTCCTTACTAGTTAGTTCAACTTTTACTTTATCCAGTTCTTTCTTTAATCTTTTATTTTCCTTTCTTAGATTCTCATATTCATGTTCCAGAGTTTCATGATTCAACTCAATTTCATCAAATTTACTCATGAGACTTTGGATTATGTTTGCAGAATCTAGTGGGAGAATAGAAGATTATGCAGTGTTAGAAATGGATACACTGGATGATGAGCATGA
Source organism: Gentiana macrophylla (assembly GCA_026214975.1). Lineage (NCBI taxonomy): Eukaryota > Viridiplantae > Streptophyta > Magnoliopsida > Gentianales > Gentianaceae > Gentiana > Gentiana macrophylla. The sequence goes on along the minus strand of CM047807.1, from coordinate 14,407,336 downwards.
GCTTGATGTTACCTCAGTTTCATTAGATTCTTTAGCCATAAGGCATAGGTAAGCTTTTTCATTTTCTGAGCTATCAGCTTCATCATCATCTGAATCATTGTCTGATAATTCTTCATTCTTTTCACTGTTGGTTTCAGCTTTGAGTGCCTTCTTGCTTTTCTTCTTTTCAGCTATTTTGTACTTCTTCTCCTCATCTTTGTCATTTTCTTCAGGGCAATCTGCCTTGAAATGACCTTTCTTTTTGATGTTGAAGCATCTGTACTCATCATCCTTCTTCTTTGTGTCTTTGTTTGAGCTTGACTTTTTATATGATGATGATCCTCCTTTGAATTGCTTCTTCTTGGTAAACCTGTCAAAACATTTAACCAGTAAAGCTACCTATTCCTTCAGCTCCTAGTCTCTTGTTGTTTGCATATGATGTTTGACTTTGCTGGGGTGCAACCAGTGCACTGGCCTTATGTGCCTCTGCTGGTGCGCTGTCTTCGCTGTTCAACTCAAATTCATGAGCATTTAGTTGAGACATCAGAGTCAAGGTGTCAGTGTTTGCAAGATTTGTTGTCCTTTTGATTACTGATGTAATGATCTTCCATCTTTCAGGTAAGCCTCTCAAGATCTTCAGGCACACTTCTTTATGTGGATATGTGCGTCCAAGTTGTTGTATTTCACTGATGATGCTTGAAAAACTATTGTCCATTTGATCAATGGTTTCTCCAGCCTTCATTTTGAAGTTCTAAAATTTCTGTTTTGCAACAGACAGTTTGTTTTCCTTGACTGCTTCTGATCCTTCATTGATTAGTGCCAATTTGTCCCACATTTCCTTTGCTATTACAATCTTTGATTCTTATGAACATGTTAATGTCCAGAGTCTTCAGAATCATGTCTTTTGCAACAAAATCGAGATTTGCTCTTCTCCTGTCATCCTTGGTCCAATCTTTCGTGAGTTTGTCTATTACTTTTCCTTGATCTGCTCCTGTGGCTACCACAGTTGTAATCCCGATTGTGGCATCATTAATTACATCCAGCATCTCCGCATGAGTTGCTGCAAGATGAGACAACATTCTTATTTTGTATTCATCAAAATTGTTGACATTGAAAACAGGTACCTTTGACATAAAATTTGAGGAATCTATAAGTGCAAATAAGATATATGCATATATAGAATGCATAAATTTGAAAATTACTTTGAAAATATGTGATCTCCTTGTTACCAGAAATTAGATCTGAACAGGTTCTGATACTAGGAACACTGCTCCGATACCAATTGTTGGTCCCGGAGAAGGGTAAAACTATAGTCAGAGGGGGGGGGTGAATGACTATAGTGGAGTTTCAAAAACTTTTCTTGTATTTAAAAGCTTTTGGGCAGCGGATAAGTCCCTTCTAAATATGTTGTTTCAAAGTAGTTTATGCAATCACTGATATGTAGTATGCAATGAAATAAAGTGATGTAGAGTAAATTGATGAAAGTAAATAGACACAAGGTTTATAGTGGTTCAGGGTGGTGTAATCCATTAATCCACTCTTCTCCTGTGATGATTGGAGGAATTCACTATTGTTTTCACAGATACAATAGCCTGATTGTCCTTGACTACACAAGCTTCACAATCTTCAAGACTATCACTCCCTGACTGCAACAGCTTCAGTGACTTAGTCTATTTCACTGCTCCTTGAGAACAAATCCTTCAGCAGCTATCACAAACACAACTCCTTCTCAGATGGCTCTAATTAAGTTGCTTGATTGAAGTGAATTGGATTCACAAAACTTGTTGATCAGACTCAATGCTTGATGTTGAAATTGTAGTTCTGAGTTTTTGAGTTGATCACTAGATATTCCTTTTTAAGCACAAATGAAGGTTTTTCAATTTGACAGAGTTTCTGCTTGTAAGTTCTCAGATTTGATCGTTCTCTTGTATATGTATCTTGTCTGTCAATGCCTTTTATTTATAGCCTTGATGAACCTTGTTTGAATTTCCGTCCGTTAGCTATATTAATGAGGGGAATAATCCTTGATTTTATTCTCGATTCCCCCTTAATTAAATCCTCCTTGATTTTAGTGATCGGATTTTTCTTCAAACGTTTATCAGAAAATCCGTCCTTGATTGATCCTCAATTGATTGTGCATTTAATGCTTGATCCTCTGAATCTTCCTCATATTTCAAAACCTGATTAAGTAAAGTTTACTTGGCCGTTCCCTGAACGGTTGAGTGGTCTCTCTGACTTTGCCGCATAGGTCTTCCTTCACTGCTTTGTCATTACTCAGCCGAAAGTCAGTTCACTTTGCCGAAATATTGTTTCCTTCATTCATTTCAGTTTAGGAGAATCTCTGTACTTCACCGATCCTTGTTTTATGTGAGATCAGTGTACACCATATTTAAACATTAAGTTTCATCACTTGTAATGTAACTTAGACTTATCCAATGTCATCACAGACTTCCTTGGTTATAAGTCAGACCATTATGTCTTCATGCTTCTCTACTGGTACTTGGCCGCTTTTACTTTGCCGAACATCTGATTTCACTTTGCCGTCCTACCAACTAGCTAGTACAGTACTTGTCTGACTCAACTTATACAACATGTCAGGCTTTAAGTGAAGACTTATACAGAGAATTCTAACTTACTTTCAGGCTTGCTATAACAGCTAGTATGATTATCATCAAAACATAACAAAATGTTCCTAACACAATCTTCGTGTGTAAAACGCTGAAAACCTTTTCTTTCTCTTTGAAGAATTTTGGAACTATAGAATTTCTCATTGTGGTTATGTTGTTTCCTCGTTTGGGATTTTGCTGAAAGAGGATATTCATTAGTTTGTCATTTTTAGTCGCTATGTGAGTGTTTTTCATAGTTTGGCTTGTTCGAGTTGTAATCTTTCTACCAATTTTGGTCTCATACGATTTTATTTTATCAATTACACTTCATAAATAGTAAATTTTCAAATTTTAGGACAAATTGCATGGGTGATTATAATTTCGGCAATCAATTTGGAGTTTTTAAAAAAATTGACATGCTGGATATTGGACGCCGCCTTTTTGCGTGGGAGGATTAAATGAAAGGGCATCTAGTGCCACGTAGGACCAAATATTTATGGATCAAACCTGCATTGTATTGACTAGTGTTTTATATACTTTTTAATCATTTACTTGCTTTACGTGTTTATTTTAGTATAAAGCGGAGTTGTAACTTGACATTATAAATCCACAACAATCACTTTGATGTTTACATAGATCAAGACCATACAATCATTTGGCTTTTAACCGTACACTTATGTGGATTCAACCTTGCTCACCATGTCTAGGATACAATTGACCTGATGCATTTGCCGGTGATATATTTTGAACACTTAGATTAAGGCGATCACCAATCTGAGGCTAAGATACTTGAGTACAAGGTTTGTCTCACTAAAGCATCTAAAAGGTCAAAATCTATGGAAAATTAATTGGTTGAAATGAAGTCTTACTCGCACAAATTGGCCTCAACAAGTTATCCCATTCCAAATCTGAATTGATTCTTGCTACCCTGGGGAGTCTACATAAAGAATATAAGTCTACCATTGTTAACATTACCTTTAGAGTTGGCTTGCCAACTTTGCCTGAAGTTCACTCTCATCTGTTCACATATGAGAGGAATATAGCGCGTTTGAATCTTGAGATATCCACTAATATTACCCTGCCCTCTACTAACATGTCTACCACTGTTGGAAATACTGCTCCTAGAAACTTTAAACAATTGACAGGTTTGGCCACATGTACAGGAAGAGGTCAGTCATACAACAATTGATCAAGAGGAGGAAGATTACGATGGGATGAAAGAGGTGATAAGACAATTCTGGTAGAAGGATGGTTTGCCAGGTGTGTGGGAAAGTTAATCATTGATCACACTACAAAGTCTTGCCCGTTTAGTGCATGAAATCATTCTTTATTACAAAGATAATCGTCATGTGAATTTTCTAATGTGGAACTAACTGTATATTGTGTCGACATCAAATCATGAATCTCTTCTTCCTCTGTAAGCTTCATTGTGACATCGTGAAATGCCACTACAACAACAGTGGATGTCGCTAATGTTACAAATGAAATTTCACAACTTTTGAGATTACGTCGGAATGGTATTAAATGACATATTAAGAAAAAAGAAGGGATTATAAAACAATGATGAAAGAATTATTATTTGAGAAGGTTTAGTTCGAAACAATAGTTATTCGAATAATAATGTACGACAAAAGTTCAAAACTAAAAATTATATGTTTTTATGATGACATAGTTATAATTTTGTAGTTGTTCAGTGAAATTTGTCTTTGTAGTATATTATTGGTGATTATTCTCGCTTATCACATGGGTGATCCGGCTTTGATCCCTAGTAACGGTGCCAAAATTTCATGTGTTGTCAACCCACGATAATAAATCTCGATCGATTCTATCACTGTTATTGGGCAAGTATAAGTCAGTATCACATTGATAATGTTTATTTCTTTGAGAAACAACCTCATAAAGTAGAAGTCTATCTCACATGAACAATGTTTATTTCCTTGGGGAACAGTAATCAGAACAGATTGAGGTTCAACTTGTAAATTAAGGAGAAAACTAAAAAGTAAACAAACAAACAAAAAAATAATTATGTAAGGCTCGAACCTACAATATTACCGTTATAAGCGATATATTTCAACCAATTAAACTATAAGCACCTATGAATGCTACTTGCAATTCGCTTATATAGTGACGTGAAAATAAGTAGCAATACAATAATTAAAAAATTAAGTAGCAAAACAACGAGTTATTTATCGATGAGGAGAGTTACGATAGAGAAGCTGCGTATGTGCAAACATCCTGACCACACAGCTTTACGCCACGTATACAATTCCCTATTGAGGATGAAAACGGTGTGGTCAGACACTTGCGTATACAAATTTCTCTATCGTCTCTCCTGCATCGTAATAACCCCAAAACAACATCAAAATTATATGAAAAATTAAATTGTGATTAAAGTAGTTTTCTGTCACTCTCGTCCCGTTCAGAGAAAAAGTGTTACTGTAAACATAATGTGTGTTCCATTGATCAATCATGATGTCAGCTCAAAATAATATAAATTTAAAAATAAATTGTATTATTCAACGTGATTAGATGATTGTGACATTAACATTATTAGGGAATATAATTCCCAAAATTCTTCCGACCACCTACTAACTAGGAAATCACTAGCCTCTATTTCAATAGTAGATCAATGGACTTTTTTCTTGCAACCTACCATGAAGCAAAACTCAATAGACGGCGGATTTATTCTATTTAATATAAAGGTTATTTTTTTTACCCTCCGACCCGGCCCTTTTTGGTTTTGGGTTGGATTGTGGTTGGATTGGGTCATAAGAGAGAAAGTAAAATAAAATAATGTAAAGTAATGATTATAAGATTGAAATGTTGTATTAAAATTTGTGTTGATGAATAAATGATTGATGAGAGAAATTTTAATTAAATATTATTTTGATAAAGTAATGGTTGAATAGTGTAGGTGGTGAATAAAATGAATTGATTAATATTATTTTATTTGTTGATGGTGAAATGATTGGTGAGAGAAATATTAATAAAATAATAATAAATAAGATAGTGGGTGAATAAAATTTTAAGTTGGATCCAAATGGATCCAGTCCAGTCTGAAACCAAACGGGGCCACTTTATTTTAAGGCGGGTTCTATCGGCACACACATAATTAATTTTGACATCCATTTATTGATTTTTTTTTTTTGACAAAACGTCATCATTATCGGCTGGTGTTCAACACCAACATCAGCGACATCGACGCTGGCGGCGTTGGTGTTGAAGAACCAGCCGATCGACGTTCTTAAGTTAATCTTGCGCTTTTATAACGTGAATGTCGGTGTGACTCAATTTCTCTCTCAACACCGCCGACGTTGGTGTTTTCGAGAGGAACACCAGTGGAAATGATGTTCATCTTTTTTAAAACAATATGATGCCGAAGCAATTTATTGTGATGCCGAAATTAAATGGGTATCAAAAGTAATTTGATATGTGCCGATAGAACCCACCTATTTTAAGTTCTGAGAAAATTTTGAGTACTTAATATTTGTTTTGATTAGTTGTCATGGAACATGTGGTACGTGCTTATACCATGTTTTAAATGAGCTAGCTGTCCTAATTATTGGTCATTTCCTTTTTTTTTTATGGAACAAAATATAGTCACGTAAGCATACCTTTTGTCTCAATTGGAATTTAATTTTAAAATTTTCGGATTAAAGACCACAACAATAATTGCTGAACCAATTCCTGTAAAAGATGAAAAATGATAACTCTACTTCATTTTATTTACATAAAAAATAATAAAATTATATTAACTAAACATTTTAAATTTCTACGAAAAAAACTATACATTATAAATATAAAAAAACCAACAAAGCAGAAAAGCCATGTCACTGTCAATAATGTATATATTTTTTTATTTTTACAATGTATTACATCCATCTAATATTATAAATCATCTTAGATTTATGAACATAGATTAAAAAACTCACCAAATGATCTAACTTTGGTAGGATTGGACTAAAATACCTTTAGGTTGATTTATTAAATGGTATATGAAATGTTAAGCATTGAAAATGGTAAAACAGGAAAAAGGGTAGTAATTATTATATTGAAATATGAAAATAATTTATATTGTGGGACAGATAAAAATACTACGATGATTTATAATATGAGACTGAGGTAGTATATTTTTTAGAAACAAAATAATTTAAGAGTAATCATACGGGCACAACGGTTGTGGCACAACGAGTGACACAAAGGAGATCCGTACCGTTGATCATGTTACATTTATATCATGATCAATTTAATCTAACATGATCAACGGTGCGGATCTCCGTTGTATCACTCGTTATGACACAATCGTTGTGTCCGTATCATTACTCATAATAATTTAAACGTAAATTAAAATTTTTTTTAAATTTTTAAATTTTTTTTTCTTTAGAGGCTTTTTGGTTGGGACCACTCTACATAGTGAGGCATCATAAGTCAAATTTATACGTCTCCCAAACTTACAAGCATGTCGGAAATTATTATTTTATATGAACAAGGACTAAAATTCAAATATTCTGTATTATTTTAAATGAATGTGAACAAAATGCAATTTTCTCCACTCTCGAGTAGAAATTTCCTTCTGAATTTACTGTTGTCCCCACCCGCGGAGAGGTATAATGTAAAATAATACTAATTGATTAATTTATTTTGTGCCCTCCTTCTCTGCGATACGGAATCTTTATACGAAAAAAAACGTCTGACACGTGACATTCTGGATAACTCATAAATTAACGCAAGTATAATATCATATAAGAGTAATTAAAAAAACACATGGAAGAAAAAATGATAATCAAGAGACTCAGGAAACTTACCCTCACGGCCTTCCATTAAACAACTCAACCGAAATACAGTAGTCGTCAAACTAGAATTACAAATAAATGCTAACTTCCATTACAACTCAACTTGATTAAATGGGAATCTGTAGAAACACAAAAAACTTCATGACTCATTTCTAGGTTTGTTCTCCGAGCTCATCATCTAGCTCGTCTTCAACCTACGCGCATAGTTATCGGACCCGGCACGGTCATTGACCCGGAAAAGACACCGGGTCACCGGGTCGGTGGTTCAACCGGTGAGTCAGTGGTTTAGCCGGTGGGTCACATCATATACTTAAAAAATATAATTGAATATTCAAAACATAAATATAAAATAAAATATGACAATCATAATTATTTTCAAAATACTCCAACAAACACAATTACAAGTTAGACAACATAAAATGCTCAAATGATTATTTGTTGTGCAAGTTAAAGCGTAAATAATTAGCATTTTCTTTAGGTAAGTATTGTAGCTACTGCTACAATTTCATACAATCCTAAAAAAAACACAGTAATATATTCAATCCATATTGAAAACAAACACATTTTCTTCACTTCAAGTTTTCGACCGTAAAAAAAGTTCAAATACCCCTAAATACCAATAATTATTTCCTAAAAAATAAAAAAAAAATACATACTGCTGCTCGATTTTTTTGTTTTGGTGAGAGATCTGTTTGATGTTCTTTTTTTTTGACAAAATCTGCTCGATGTTTTGAGATTTATACTATTTAGAACTGAAACCTTTTTTTTAGAACCGGCTGAGGGTGAATGAAATCCTGATGGCAAAAAAAAAAAACGAGGCTGATGGAAAACCGCCCGGGTCACCGGGTTGACCGGTCCGACCGCCGGGTTGGACGGGTCAGAACGGTTCACTCCTTAAACGGTCGAATTATTGCATTTTGTATTAAAAACAACAAACTTTTACCTTTATTGTTTTTTTTTATTATTAAGTAGTCCCTTTATTTTTTTATCCCTTAGCATTATTTCCCAGAGTATATAAGGGAAAAATATCTTGTAATCTATTATTAAGAAAATAATGAAAAACTGAGGACAGCTTTTTGCTCCTCCCTTTCTTCCGTCGTTTCATCTTTTTGATGATGGTATCAGAGCAAAATTTCGAGTAATCTTCCGCTTTTCGTTCACCTTTTGTGTCAATTTCCTTCGTTTGATGCTTTATTGATCTAGCTATGGAAAATCCGGATCCAGATCTTGAAGTAATTCCAGTATCGAGTCCGTAATATATTCACCCAAATGAAAACCCTACTCTAACCCTAGTGCAGCCAATCCTCAGCGAAAATGGTGGAAACTACCACTCGTGGAGTAGATCGGCACGCATGTCGTTGATAATGAAGAATAAAGCAGGTTTTATTGACGGTTCGCTACCACGACCGGCCAAAAATGATGCAAGGTTTCACGTCTGGGAACAGTGCAATATTATGGTAACTAATTGGTTGAGGAACTCAGTAGCACCGTGAATTGCACAGAGTCTTCTTTGGATGGACACCGCACAGGCCGTATGGGAAGAATTGAAGGACAGGTTTGCTAATCTCGATTCCTTTCGGTTATCTGATTTACTTGAAGAATTGAATAATACTAAGCAAAGAGGTTCTAGCATTACTGAATATTTCACTAAGATGAAGTTGTTAATTGATGAGATTGCTGTCTTACGCCCTACGCCCAGTTGTACTTGTGTTCCGTCTTGCAGTTGTCAGGTGATACCAACTTTTATAGGATACAATGAGACAGAGTATGTTATTAGATTTTTGAGAGGATTGGACGAGGTGTTTGAGCCTGTGACATCACATGTTCTGTTAATGTCACCAATTCCAAACATTAAGGTTGTGTTTGGTTTAGCCCTAAAGTTTGAAAGGCAAAGAGGACATAACAGTCAGAATATCAATTTTGGGGATCCTACTGTTATGTTTAGTAAGTCAAGTGTGGGTCAGAATGATCAGAGGATGAGATCTGTTGATGGTGATCAAAGGAGGAGGTCTGCAGCAGATAATTTTTCTGGAACAAGACAGAGGAAGAACACTGGTTTTAATAATAGCAATTCAGGGAAGAAACCCCAATGTACTTTTTGTGGAATGATAGGACATGTAGAGGATAAATGTTACAAGAAGCACGGGTTTCCACCAGGGTTCAAGCCTAGGAGCAGGGTAAACATGGTAGAAGGGTGTGTTGAGCAACGCAATTCACAAGGAGAAGGAAATAGCAATGTGCAGGTTTCTCTCACTCAACATGAGTGTGAAAAGCTCAAGGAACTTCTATCCAGGAAACAAGACAGTAAGGAGACAGAGTCAAAGCCACAGCACCTCATCAATCAGGCATCTGTGCTCTCAGCTTCATATGCACCAGAAAAGGAGATGAGCACAGGTAAATCCCCTACACAATGGATATTAGATTCAGGGGCAACAGACCATATAGTCTGTAATGTGCATTTGTTCTCACACAGTCATGAAGTACAAGATGTAAATGTCAGTCTACCATATGGCACTACTGTGTCTGTTACACATGTAGGGGAGGTGTGGTTAAGTCCTAATCTAAAAATGACAGGGGTGCTGTGTGTTCCTAGTTTTTACATAAACTTGATTTCACTCAGTAGGCTCACTAAGAATCCTAAAATCAATGTTCTCTTTGAGTCTAATAGATGTGTTATTCAGGATCAAGAGGATGGGATGATTGGATCAGCTGAAGAGCACAATGGTTTATACATTATGGATACAACAATCACAAGGGTTTGCAGTATAGCAAGTTTCCAAAACTCTAAAGATATTCCAGAGGATATGATTTGGCATTACAGATTGGGGCATCCATCCAATCACAGGCTGAAGACAATAAACAAAGGTTTGGCAGAGGTTCAAGTGCCCCAGGACACCATTTGTCATGTCTGTCCTTTAGCTAAACAGAGACAATTGCCTTTTGCTTTAAGTCAGTCTTCAACCAGTACTTGTTTTGAACTGGTTCACTTTGATATTTGGGGGCCATATGGGTATGAAACTTTTCAAGGGCATAGGTAATTTCTTACTATTGTGGATGACCACAGTAGATTTACTTGGATACATCTTTTGCATAATAAATCAGAAGTTAGGTTGATTGTTCAAAGTTTCTGTCAATTTGTTGTTACACAGTTTGATTCTTGCATTAAGACTATTAGGACAGATAATGGTAAGGAGTTTGACATGCCAACTTTTTATGCTGAGAAGGGAATTGTTCATCAGACTTCATGCACACACACACCTGAACAGAATGGGATAGTAGAGAGAAAGCATCAGCACTTGTTATATGTAGCTAGAGCTTTAAAATTTCAGGCCTCCTTACCTATTCAATTTTGGGGATATTGTGTTGTCCATGCAGCCACTCTGATAAATAGTACACCAACTCCTGTCCTTGAAAATCTTACCCCTTATGAGAAGCTTTATCATACAGAACCAAATTATTTGAGGTTTAGAGTGTTTGGATGTCTAGTTTATGCCTCCACTATTAAGCAATATAGGACTAAATTTGATCCTATAAGTGTGGCTTGTGTTCATCTTGGTCATTCATCTACTACAAGGGGATACATCATGTATGATATAGAAACTCGTGATATCATTATTTCCAGAAATGTAGTCTTCCATGAAAGATGTTTTCCTTTTGCATCTTCTGATGTATCTTGTTCTTCTTCAAACATTCCTGTTATTTCAGAACCTTCCATGCCATTCAATTACTTAGGTGATGATATACCTTCAACTTCTAGCCAATTAAGTACTGGTCAACAATCCATTCCTGAGGATCAACCAGTCACAACCAACACTACCAACACTCCTTCTCCTCCACTTAGGAGATCAGGAAGAACCATACAAGTTCCCACACATTTGCAAGACTATATTTGTTCTCAAGTCAGATCCAACTCACTCCACACTCTACAACATTCACTGTCCCTCAACAATTTATCACATGCCTATCAAGCTTTTGTTTGTAACATAGATAAGGAGAGTGAACCTCATACTTACAACCAAGCCATTAAGAATCCTAAGTGGCAAGAAGCCATGAAGAAGGAAATAGATGCCTTGGAGGCCAACCACACATGGGACATAGTAACTCTGCCACCTAATAAGAAGCCTATAGGGTGTAAGTGGGTGTATAAAATCAAGTATAAACCAGATGGAACAGTGGAGAGGTACAAGGCTAGGCTTGTAGCAAAAGGGTACAATCAACTTTATGGGATAGATTATCAAGAGACTTTTTCTCCAGTGGCTAGAATGGCCACAATTAGGACTTTATTAGCAGTTGCTGCAACAAAGAACTGGGATTTACACCAGCTGGATGTAAATAATGTTTTCCTCCATGGAGATCTCCATGAGGAAGTGTATATGAAGCTACCACAAGGGTTTCAAACCACTGTCAAGAATCCTGTCTGCAAGTTAACAAAGTCCCTTTATGGACTAAAGCAGGCAAGTAGGCAGTGGAATGCCAAACTTACATCAGCTCTACAGGAAGAGGGCTTCAAGCAATCCAAAAGTGATTACAGTCTTTTCACAAAAGGCTGTGGTTCAGATTTCATTGCATTGCTTGTATATGTTGATGATGTGATACTAGCTAGCAGCAGCATATCTGAGATCACAAAGGTTAAAACCTTCCTACACAATCAGTTTCAGATCAAGGATATTGGTGAGTTACATTATTTTCTAGGACTTGAAATTGCCAGAAATCAGACAGGTTTGGTTATTTCTCAGATAAAATATGCACTTAATTTGTTAGAGCATTTTGGCTGTTTAGGGGCAAAACCTGTAGCATCTCCCATGGATACAAGGCATAGTTTACAGCATGAGGATTCTCTTTTTTTACCTGATCATTCCCTCTACAGGCAGCTTGTAGGGAAACTGCTATACCTCACCTTTTCTAGGCCTGATATTGCTTATGCTGTGCAATAGCTAAGCCAATTTATTGATGCCCCTATTGTTAATCATCTTCAAGCTGCCTACAGAGTTCTCAAATACATTAAACGTCATCCTGGACAGGGTCTTTTCTATAGTGCCAGAAATTCTTTGGTTCCTTGTGCTTTCACTGATTCAGATTGGGCAGGCTGTCCAGAAACTCGTAAATCAGTCATTGGTTACTGTCTATTCTTAGGGAGGGTCTCTGGTATCCTGGAAATCAAAGAAACAAAGCATAGTGTCTCGTAGTTCTGCTGAGAGTGAATATCAGGCTATGGCTACAACTGTGGCAGAAATACAGTGGTATAAATTTTTATTAACAGATTTGCAGGTCCAAGTTCCTCACTCCATTGCCATGTATTGTGACAATCAAAGTGCCATGCACATAGCAGCAAATCCAGTATTTCATGAACGGACAAAGCATATAGAGGTGGATTGCCACGTGGTTCGTGAGAAAGTTCAATCTGGGTTGGTGAAATTACTTCCTATTTCCACTTTTCAGCAATTGGCTGATTGTTTTACAAAGGCTCTCGATTGTCCAGCTCTCAAAACAGCCCTTGATGCTTTTCACACCAAAGATATATATATCATCCCAGCTTGAGGGGGGGTATTGCATTTTGTATTAAAAACAACAAACTTTTACCTGTATTGTTTTTTTATTATTATTAAGTAGTCCCTTTATTTTTTTATCCCTTAGCATTATTTCCCAGAGTATATAAGGGAAAAATATCTTGTAATCTATTATTAAGAAAATAATGAAAAACTGAGGACAGCTTTTTGCTCCTCCCTCTCTTCCGTCGTTTCATCTTTTTCATGACGAATGCTTGACCCGGCCCGGGTTTGGGACCGGGTCACTGGGTTGACCGGTTCGACCGCCGGGCCGGGCCGGGTTTGATAACTATGCCTGCGCGCATATATTCTCATTCTAAATAAAGGAGTGGGTATTCATGACTAGCAGGGAGAAATAATATCAAAAGGGTTATTCATGTTTGTCGAATATCGGGAGACATGACATAAACCTATTTCATCCAGTACAAATCATTTGAAAGCCATCACTTGAAACATTACGAAAACTACTTTTAAAACACAACTTGAAACATATGAATATCGCTTTTAAAACAAACTTGAACAATGCATAGAAAACATGTCTATTTATTTTGTTCGGTTCATCTTGCTCGTACTTGTTCATTGCATTAATTACTTAACAGGTTCGTGTTCTACTGATCTGATCAAACTTGCGTAAGCTAATTGTCACGGATTTTATCAATGGAAAAACAACAAGTAATAAATTTATAAATCCGGTATTCCCCAAGTGTAGGGATCGTAGTACATCGATTAATACCGGAGTCGATCACAGGGAATCGGGGTATCTAGTTCATTAATTTTCCTAAGGTTGTTACTACTAAAAAGAAACTAAAAGCGATAAAATAAAATTTGACAGAGGATTGTCATCCAAAGCCGTGAAGGATAAAAGCGAAAATGAAATCTAAACTATAAACTATAAAATAAACAGTAAACAAGGAGATGATCATGGTGATTAAACAATGAACAAAAAATAATCCACCGATCCCGCAACCCTTAATTTCCTCTCTAAAGTTATCTTGTGATGATTTAATTAAAGATGTGGTTCACCTATCAAAGGTATGAATTTCTACTTTCGTAGATAATTCGCCTATCAATCTCATCATCTCTCGATCTATAGAGATTAACGCTCTCATAACAAGGTGTAAGATCTCTCAATCTAGCAACCTAGAAATCTAACCTATCAACTCTCGTTATGTCGAGGTTAAAAATCCCATCTTTCCTATGGTGATCTAAGGTTTACACCAACTTTTGTCATACGGTAAACATCAATAACAATTCATCTTTCGATATTGATTGCATAACACATAAGCATAGAAAAGATACAACTTTAAATTAAAATCACAACATAAACTCAGATTAGAAATAGAAAAACCTGATGGAAAAGATTCAAATCGTTTGAACATGTTCAAATTTAAGCGTTGAGCATAAAACGCAAAGAAAAAAAACAGAAATAAAGCGGAAAAGAAACAAGAAAAATCGCAACCCCAGCCTCCCCTAAGGGGGCTGGGGCCGCCTAAGGTTTTATCCTAATGATTGTGTATCAATAGGTATCAATAATGTATTATTAGGGTTGAAATCCGCGCTGCTATTTATAGAAAAGTAAGTCGGTATTCAGCATGTCGGCCGTGGACGCCCGTCCAGATGCCTTGGACTTGCTTCAGACGCCCGTCCACTCAGCTTCCAAACTCTCTGAATCAACTTTCCTCTCCTGGACGCCAGTCCAATATTCTGGACGCCAGTTCAGCTTGATCGCAATTTGATCTTCTCATCTCTATCTCTTTTCTTCTATCCAATTTCTTCCTTATCTCTTTTTCATCAATTAAATCCAACTCTTATCTTTTTTGATCTCCATTTGAGCATCAAACACGTACCTACTACACATCAAAACATTGCAAAATGTAGTATCTTCCAAATCAATATAAAACCATCAATTTTACACATAAATCATACAATTTTGCAACTAACCCATTAAAAACATCACTTGCTCAATATTTCAATATAAAGCTCGATTTCTATGAAAAACATCCACATATGGGGGAAATTGATATAAAATATATCTTTATAAAACGTATAAAATCACCCTTAACAACTCCCCCACACTTAGCTTTTGCTCATCCCGAGCAAAACAAATCGAAAACCAAGGCTCGGAAAAAGAACAGGCATCTCAGACAAATATAACACATATTCAGTAAATCAGAAGTTCTCCACTGTGTGTGTTCAAAGCCATAAAAAACTTCCACTAAGTCCAAACTTGAGAAACTCAAAGCAAAACTAGCTAATACCCCCTCGTAGACTAGCAATAAATGACACTCATAAGATGTACCCTACAAACGTGACATATCCCGAAAAGAATGATCGAATATATCTAGGGCCTTTCTGAAATACTCAGAGGATAATCCCTACAGCATATCCATCAGTTTCTACTGGGGTTAAGATAGACGATAACTTAGTCTTATATCCATTTCATAACAATTCTTTAGTTGATTCAACTATTTCACTTTAAACACACATCAGAATGAGCTCTTGCCCTGTCATAGCAGAATAGGATATTCGAGATATACCCTACCTTACTCCAATCATAAGGCAGCTTCTCCTGACTGTCGTGAGCTTTTAGTCATCATAGTGGTATAGGACATACGTGGTATACCCTATCGCACTCAAATTATCGACTAGCTTTCGACACACCCAATTAATACATTTTGAATTCAACTTTTCATTTGACAATAAGTTACGTGTTACTTATCACATTCAAACCTCAGATATTCACAGTATAACATACTTCGGATCTAAATACAAACTATCATAAATCTCAAGATATATACGTAGCACTAAGCACATGACTTATAAGAAAATCAGAAATCACTCGTCCAAAAGGGGGTATAACTTTATAAATTAGCTCATCGTTCACTATGGCTCGTGAAAAATAGATCTCAGGTGAAACAACTAACTTATCAAACATACGATATATAGCTTGGATGACTATAACAATAATGAACATTGAATTGAATTGCCTACTCGGGACAAAACAAAACAAAAATGTCGAAATTTTTTGAAAATTCTAGCTCATTGTTACCTCATTTTGCATAGAAACATAACGAATTAAGCAAATGAATAGATACACATAACCAACTATTCCCTCCCCCACACTTAAATATCAACATGTCCTCATGTTGTGCAGAATTAAAGAAAAGATAAAGTACTTAGCTGATTTGGTAATGATATGAAGATAGGCTGAAGAAGGATAGATAATCGATCCACGGTTCCGAGGCACGAGATGTCATAGGTATTCCTCTCCAGATTCACTTCCAAGGCCAGCTTAACAAAAACAACTAAAAATGTGCCTGCACCACTTGAAAAACATGGCAGTATCTCGGGGACACGGGGGGAATATAACAAGCAACAATAATGATATAAGCACATGGTATAATTGCTCAGATGGAAAAATCACCACACAGTTAAAACACAGGACATCGAAGCGTCAATTAAGCCACAGCAGCCCAAAAACTTGTCACGGATTTTATCTAACAAAACAAACAAGTAATAAAATTTATAAATCCGGTATTCCCCAAGTGTAGGGATCGTAGTACATCGATTAATACCGGAGTCGATCACAGGGAATCGGGGTATCTAGTTCATTAATTTTCCTAAGGTTGTTACTACTAAAACGAAACTAAAAACGATAAAATAAGCTGGACAGAGGATTGTCAGTCCAAAGCCAGGAAGGATAAAAGTGAAAACGAAATCTAAACTATGAACTATAAAATAAACAGTAAACAAAGAGATGATCATGGTGATTAAACAATGAACAAACAATAATCCACCGATCCATAACCCTTAATTTCCTCTCTAAAGTTATCTTGTGATGATTTAATTAAAGATGTGGTTCACCTATCAAAGGTATGAATTTCTACTTTCGTAGATAATTCGCCTATCAATCTCATCATCTCTCGATCTATAGAGATTAACGCTCTCATAACAAGGTGTAAGATCTCTCAATCTAGCAACCTAGAAATCTAACCTATCAACTCTCGTTATGTCAAGGTTAAAAATCCCATCTTTCCTATGGTGATCTAAGGTTTACACCAACTTTCGTCATACGGTAAACATCAATAACAATTCATCTTTCGATATTGATTGCATAACACATAAGCATAGAAAAGATACAACTTTAAATTAAAATCACAACATAAACTCAGATTGGAAATAGAAAAACCTGATGGAAAAGATTCAAATCGTTTGAACATGTTCAGCCCCAAGCGTTGAGCATAAAACGCAGCAGCAAAACATAAATAAAACGGAAAAGAAACAAGAAAAATCGCAACCCCAGCCTACCCTAAGGGGGCTGGGGCCGCCTAGGGTTTTCTCCTAATGATTGTGTATCAATAGGTCTCAATAATGTATTATTAGGGTTGAAATCCGCGCTGCTATTTATAGAAAAGTAAGTCGGTTTTCAGCATGTCGGCCGTGGACGCCCGTCCGGAATTGTGGACGCCCGTCCAGATGCCTTGGACTTGCTTCAGACGCCCGTCCACTCAGCGTCCAAACTCTCTGAATCAACTTTCCTCTCCTGGACGCCAGTTCAGCTTGATCGCAATTTGATCTTCTCATCTCTATCTCTTTTCTTCTATCCAATTTCTTCCTTATCTCTTTTTCATCAATTAAATCCGACTCTTATCTCTTTTTGATCTCCATTTGAGCATCAAACATGTACCTACTCCACATCAAAACATTGCATAATGTAGTATCTTCCAAATCAATATAAAACCATCAATTTTACACATAAATCATACAATTTTGCAACTAACCCATTAAAAACATCACTTGCTCAATATTTCACTATAAAGCTCGATTTCTATGAAAAACATCCACATATGGGGGAAATTGATATAAAATATATCCTTATAAAACGTATAAAATCACCCTTAACACTAATTACCATCATGTACTCTTCTAGCATATCACTGTCTTATTTATTATTTTCATGTCTTTCATATTCATATTTCGTTACATAGCACTAATCTCTTAACTTGAAGGCATGTTGCGACCCGGGGAACACGATTAGTCATACGTCCAATGTGAGGTTGGGCCACGATACCTTATTCAGTACATCGTCTTAGAAACACATGGGGAATACAACTAATCACACGTCCGACATGGGACTTCGAATACTCGTGGTACTCTGTTTAGTACAATGCAATGTGACTAACTATAAGCTAGTAAGAGCACATAAAACACAAATTCACGTTGAAGTCCATATATAACATACGTGAGCGTACAAAGGTCGTAACAACACCGAACTCCCAACACATCTCCAATACTCATTACCAAAACTCATAAAATAATTTACAAAAATGTATCTAAAAAACCAAACAGTACTTTGAAATCAATATTACAGTTACCCGGTAAACACATAATCATGTCCGTATTCGTGTAGTGTAACTAAAACAGTATTCAAAACAACATAAAACATAATCTTTAAACTAAAAGTGGAACCTTCTAATAAGAAGAACTTCTTACTTTAAAGATAAGGCGAACTTCGAACCGAACATCAACTAACTTCCAAATCATAAGTGAATCTACAAATAAACAACGAATTTGACAATGATTACCCTTTGATTCTAACCTAATTACAATTGAACCCAAGAACTAGATTAGATCTTACCTTCACACGATGAATCTAAGCCTGAAACTACTGCTAGAATCGAAACTGCTTCATAATCACTGTTGTGACCTACCAAACGAACCAAGAAAATCCAGCCAAAGCTCCTAGAGACTAAATCTGAGGCGCTTTCCTGGGTGATGGGACGGGACAATGGCTGAGGCTTTTCTGAAAACATGAAAAACATGAATTCAAAGAAGTATATGGCTATATAAAGGCCTTTTATAGGATTTTTGAGTCTTGGTCGGTTTTAAGTTGTCTTCGAGGAAAATAAAAGCTTAATTAACCTTATACTAATAGGAGAAGAAAACATAATACGAAAAAGACACATAAGAAAAAGTAAGTGGATCTGGAAATCCTTTAGTTGAAAGTGACCAAAGCTAGATACGAAAGTGACTATGATACATGATCAAATCCTCGTGGGATATAATCTTGCTCGCCGTTGTAATATAACTGACCCGGTACCCTGCCGTTGAATGTTTGTTCACTATAATTTGTCCATCACCACACACTTCTGTTGCAGGAGCTGAACTGTCCTCTTATACCACATCTAGACCTTCCATCATTGAATCCACCCATGCAGCTGCCAGAATTTGAGAACTGAGGTCTCACTTCATAATTAAGTGGGTCATTACTTGGATTCATTATTGGCTGGGGAATTCAAAAGAAAAAATTACACAACATTAGGTGTAGAATAAATCTAGCTAGGAGCCTTTCATGAGTAAGAAGTTGTGAATGAACCTCCTGTCAACTCATGGATCAAACCCTAGTAGTTATGTTAATTATAGCAGACTCATACTCCTTGTCTAAACCTCCTAACACGTCAAGAATCAGCTAAGACTTGAAATAAGGTAACCAGTAGCGGTCAACTTATTAAAATAAGATTTCATTAAAGCAAGATAATCAGCCATAGTCCTATGCCCATCTTCGGTTTCAGTCAATGCATTTTTATACTCCAACATTTTAGCCTCTGGCTGACTATTAAATAAATTCTTCAATGTTACCCAGATTTAATGTGAAGTACAACCAATTACCTCTAGTTTGTTCAGTCATAGAGTAGAGGAGCCGCTCTCTGAAAAGCAGATAAGTTGACTGCTATTATTCTAGTGCCATGTTGCTTTGTAGTGACAATCCAGATCCAAGAGAAGGTTCAGAAGGCCCGTCATAGGGTTTAACCATTTTTAAAAAAAATATTTAACAGCATGATAAAATCTAACACAAGAATTTTCTAACAAACTTGTACTAACATAATCTAAGACTATTATAAGACATTGATGATCAATACAAATGTAAAGTGAAGATTATGCCACATCATCCTTTCTTAATAATATAGTTCTAGAAAACAAAAGGGAAATTTTTTTTTTCCGGTGTATAAAATATATAGGTTTTTGTCTAGAAGGACAAAGTATTGTATTTATTAGGCTACAAGGGAATGGATTATTAATTAGGACAAAACCTAATTAAACTTACCAAAATAACCTTTTTATAATTAAACCTAATTAACTTAATTATCAAAAGCCCTCATCCAGACGCCTCAGTCATCGTTCTTTCTTATTAACGCCAGTGAATCGTTCAAATTCCGGCGATCGAAAGCACCTATTCGGTTTTCTTCTTCTCCTTCCCAAAAACAAAAACCCTGTAATTGCATATGAAGAAGGCAACGCTGCTGCTGAGAGCCGGCGAGCCGGCGCAAGAAAGAAGGCAACGCTGCCGAGAGAGCGAGCCGAGCGAAGAAGGCAAGGCAACGCTGGCTGGCCGAGGAGCCGAACCCCTCCATGATTGAGAGGTCGAACGGAATCCACATCGGCCGGAATTTGGCAAGCTTTGCAGGCATCCTTGCTGCTGCTGCTATTTTGGCTTGAACCACTGCTCCTTTCTGGTGAGGCCCACAATCATCTTCCTCTGTTGTTACTTGAAGGAGACGATTATTGCTAATGGCCGGACGTGATGGTGGCCGGACGATTATTTTTTTGGTGGCGGCCGGACGTGATGGTGGCTATATTTTTTCTTCAGGATGTATTTTTTTTGTTGAGAAACTTTAGGGTTTAGGGTTGTTATTATTAATTTTTTAACTTTAGGGTTTAGGGTTGTTACTATTAATTTTCAGAAGTTACAATATTTTTTGATGTAATTTTATCTATTTTACGGGCTGTTACTACTTATTATTGGGCGTTACATTTTTATGGGTTGTTACTACTTATTTTTTGGCCGCTACTACATTTTACTGGTACATTACTACTTTTCTTTTTAGGTATTATTACTACTTGTTTATTGGGCACATTCTTATTTTTTCATTTGGATGTTCTGACATTTTATGGATTATCTTACTACTGTTTTCTACATTTATTCTTATTTGTTTTTCTTGGTACATTACACTTTATCCAAATAAGTTACTACGTGTTTAATGTGTAAAATGGTATTTTTATTCATTTATTATAAATTTATCATTTTTAATCACAAAACATATAGTAACATTCTTCTGAATCCAATTTTTTTTTTTTTTTTTTTTTTTTTTCTGACCCCTTCCCCTAAAATATAAATAACCCTATATGGCAGGCAGCTTCACTTTCCTTTTGTGTTTTTCCCTTGTTTTAACATCTAATTTCTTTAGTGCGGTCCAAACTCCAAGGACCAACTTTCAAAAAAGTAGGGAAAAGTTGAACCTTTGACAGGGACTTGGATTGCACTAACTTTTAAATACGGAAAGAAACAGGGCATTTTCGTGTTTGAATAGACAATCTTTGCGGTAGCAGCAGTAGACCTGCGGATCATAGGCCAACAACTTCCCAATGCAATATGCAGTCCTTTGGGAGAATATATGTTTGTACAAAAGGTACGAAAACAAATTGATTTATGATGAAGATATGTTGTAATTTAGTTTATGGGGGTGAATTTTCATTTCGGAATTACGTGGGATGCGCAAAAGTCTAAAGGACCACCAATGTAATTAGTACATCAAAATATCGATGTGGGAATATTTATAATTGATGTAAAATAACTTTGTATTTTCATACCATTATTTATTACCTATTTAGATTTAATTATGAGATTCTGTGATTGATTTAGACTTTTTTATTATTATTAAAGATTGATTTAGACTTATTTGTGTTTTATTTGCTTTCAAAGATATTTCAGACAATTCGTTACTTAGCTTGGACAGGGCTCAAGACAGATAACATTGAAATCTCGCTTCATTTCTTTGAAAGAGTAATGCTGTCGTAGGAACTTTTTATTAGAACGGATCGTCAGATAACCGCCACGTGTATAAACAAACAAATAGTTTTATCTTTTTCTACACATGACACTCATCCGAAGATCCATTCTAATAGAGAGTCCCAACTTTAAACGGGAAGTGAACCATAATTAGGACTCACCCAAGTCTCCTCTAGAAGGCATTCAACCTCGTAGCAAGAACGGTCTTAGTAAATGTCGAAGATTGTGCAAGTGTTGGGAGAGAATGCCCACACTTGAGAATGTATAAGATGTAAATTATCAATCTCCCCATCAGTTTATGCTTTTGGAAGAGATGGTAATTCAACATGGTATCAAAATCAGATATCATGAGATCGAACCCTGGTAACCCACATTTGAGGGGATGTATTGAAGATTGTGTAAGTGTTGTAGAATTTGATGAATTATCAAAAGAAAACGAAGAAAAAACTAAGAAATGTGATGAACATCATTAATGAGGGTGATGAACACCATTAGTGAGGGGAAATGATCAATAATGACGGGGAAATTTAGAAAACAGATTACAGCAGCGTTTTTCATCTAATTTGCATAATTGAACTGATAAAACTTCTCCTACACTATAGTAGTGTTTATATATGAGTGAATTAAGCTATAACTTACACTAACAACTTTACATAACTAACTTAACAACCCAATAACTAACTTTCAAGTTGAGTGTTTTGATCATTTGCTTGAATGAGCACTTGAACTTGTCTAACACATGAAATTGTTATGTGTTAACTCCAATACCCCCCCTCAAGCTGAGAGTAGGGAGAAGCTTGCACTTGAACTTATCTAGCACATGAAATTGTTATGTGTTAACTGGTTTGAAGATGGAAAATGTCCCTATTTTTTTGCAGTAGATAACTGAAAATGGGGTAATCCAGTGGCTTAGTAAGTATGTCTGTTAATTGGTTTGTAGCTCTAACTGGCATCAACTTTAGGAAATCATCTTGAACCTTAGCTCTAGTGATGTGGCAATCAAGTTATATATGCTTTGTCCTTTAATGAAAAATTGGGTTTTTGGCTATATGAAATGCACTTGCATTAGCACAAAACAATAGAATTGGTAGGGAAATTGGAATGTGGAGATCTTGCGCATGATGTAAACTAACCATTGCAGTTCACAAGTGGCATTTGCCATTGCTATATACTCTACCTTAGATGAGCTATTGGCAATGATTCTTCGTTTCTTGGATTTCCAAGAAATAGGTGATGAACTAAGGAACATTATATAGCCTGATATGGATTTTCTGGATTCTTCACAACCTGCCCAATCAGAATTTGTATACCCTTATAGCAACAGATCATTGTTGGCCTCAAATAAGATCCCTTGTCCATGATTATTCTTTAGGTATCTTAATAGCCTATGAGCAGCCTGCATTTGATTTACTGTAGGATTGGACAAAAATTGGCTAAGTTGTTGAACGGTGTATGCTATATCTAGTCTAGTAAAGGATAAGTATATGAGCTGCCCAACTAATGTTATGTACAGTGTGTTGTCTACAAGTAATTCTGAATCCCATGAAGTTAAATTCTGTTTAGAGTGCATTGGAGTACTGACTGGTTTGGCCTTTAAGAATCCATATTCTTCTAACAAATTTAGTGTGTACTTCCTTTGATTTATGTAGATGCCTTTGTCAGATCTGGAAACTTCAATACCTAGAAATTACCTTAAGTCTCCAATGTCTTTGATTTGAAATTTCTTGTGCAGTACTTGCTTGACTTCATTTATATGATCCATGGATGAACTGGTGGCTATTATATCATCCACACAAACAAGGAGTGCTATAAACTTTTTATCTGTACCTCTGGTGAATAAGCTGTGATCATGGGGTGATTGAGTGAACCCAATCTCTGTGAGGGCATAAGTCAATTTAGAATTCCACTGTATACTTGCCTGTTTAAGGCCATACAATGACTTTGTCAACCTGCATACTTGATTAGGCTTGTTTGTCTGGAATCCTAATGGTAGATCCATGTATACTTCTTCATCTAACTCTACATGTAGAAATGCATTGTTGACATACATTTGTTGTAGATGCCACTTTTTGGATGCTGCAAGAGCCAAACAGTCCTGATCGTAGTAACTTTTGCTACTGGTGAAAAAGTTTCTTGGTAGTCAATTCCATAGGTTTGTGTGTTGCCTTTGGCCACTAATCTGGCCTTATACCTTTCTATTGATCCATCAGCATGGCAGTTCACCTTATAGACCCATTTACAATCTATGGTAGATTTTACTGGTGGAAGAGTCACTATTTCCCATGTTTTTGTTGCTTGTAAGACATCAAGTTCTTTTTGCATTGTCTCTTTCCAACAATCATGCAATGGCTTGATTATAGGTCTTAGGCTCTTTGATCTTATCTGCAAGACATACAAACTTCTTATAGTTGTTGGTAAGACAGTCATATGTGATCACATTGTTTATAGAATGGGGTGATATTCTTTGTGAAAGCAAATATTCTTTTAGATAAGCAGGTGTAGTTCTCTGTCTACTAGATCTTCTTGTATCATGTTGTGGTTGTGGAGCTGGAGCATCTATCTGTGGTACTGAATTATCTTCACCATCAATGACAAGATATGAGGATCTTGCGGAATTTTTTTTTCAGTAACAACATAAAGGATTGGCAATGGCACATCGGCCCTATTTGTATCTGTAGAATGTCAATGTAAAATGAAATATGTTTTCATAAAACTGGACATCACCAGACAAAAAAATATCCCTAGTTTGTTGATCCAGCAATGTGACCTTTTGTGAATTGGGGCACATCAAGGCCCTGTTTGGTTTCGGGTTGAATGGATTCAGGAGAAAGAAAGTAAAATAAAATAAAGTGAAATAATGATTAAAAATTTGAAATGTTGTAGTGAAATTTGTGTAGATGAAAAAAATGATTGTTGAGAGAAATTTTAATGAAATAAAATAAAGTGAAATAATGATTATAAAGTTGAAATCTTGTATTGAAATTTATGTAGATTTTGAATTGATTGGTGAGAGAAATTTTAATGAAATATTATGTTGATAAAGTAATAGTTAAATAGTGTAGTAGATGAATAAAGTGAATTGTTTAATATTATTTTATTTGTTGATGTTGAAATGATTGATGAGAGAATTTATAATAAAATAATAGAATTAATAAAATAATGGTAAATAAGATAGTAGAGTGAATAAAATATTGGATTGGATCCAAATGAATCCAATCCAACCCGAAACCAGACAGGGCCCAAGGTACACACACTGTCTAGCCCTAGGATCAGACTTGGATCTGTTGTGTGCAAGGGTACAAGCTTATACAAGAGAACCAAAAACTTTTAGCTCATTATAATCAAAATGTTTATCATGCAATAACAAATAAAGAGTTCTATTGTTAATAACATGAGAAGGAGTATGATTGATTAAGTAAACAACATGTAGCACACAGTAACCCCAATATTTGACAGGAAGATTAGATTGTAATTTTAAAGCCCTAGCTACATTTAGTATGTGTTGATATTTCCTTACTATGTCATTCTGTTGTGGTGTGTCCACACAAGATGTTTGATGCTAAATACCTTTTTCTAAGTAATAAGCAGGCATACCAAACTCTGCACCATTGTCTGGCCTAATTATTTTAACATGTCTACCAAATTGGACTAAAGCATACTGAACAAAAGATTGCACGACTTGTCTAACTTCAGACTTATGCTTCAACAAATACACCCAAGTGAATATGGAAAAATCATCCACCACGGTAAGGAAATAAGATTGACCATGTACTGTTTCTTGCTTATAAGGTCCCCATATATCAAAATGTACAAGATCAAAAGCATTTTGTACAGAAGTTTGACTCAATGGAAAAGGATTTCTTTTCTCTTTGGCTAATTGACAAATATGACAAACTTGAACATTATGCACATAAGAACTATCTATACATTTCAAATCTAGAAGCCTCTTATTAGATAGATGACCAATTCTATAATGCTAAACTTGTTCATCTGTAATAGTAGACTTATCAGATTGTAAAGAAACACTACTGAGTGCATTAGTCTGTAGCAAGGCCTTCTTATTAGCTCTCAAAACATATAAACCTCTGGATTTCCTAGCTGATCCAATATGAATCCCAAGCTTCTTGTCTTGTCTAAGAGAAGAATCAAGATAAAAAATTATTGCAAATCAGGGTTAGCAGTCAATCAAGCCATTGAAATGAGATTGAAGTTAAAATATGGAATACACAATACATCAGTAAGTATCAAACTGTCATTCAAGCACACTGTACCGATGTGTGTTACCGTGACATTATAACTATTAGGCAAGCCAACCAACATGTTAGATATAGGTTTAAAAGTCTATAAATAAACTGTACTACTGACTATATGATCAGTGGCACCAGAATCTACAATCCAAGATAAAGAAAAACTAGGATCAACC
The DNA here is from genome assembly GCA_026214975.1 of Gentiana macrophylla. Lineage (NCBI taxonomy): Eukaryota > Viridiplantae > Streptophyta > Magnoliopsida > Gentianales > Gentianaceae > Gentiana > Gentiana macrophylla. Next base: position 14,381,141 of record CM047807.1, on the reverse strand, counting down.
AAACATGACACATCAGTGGTTGGTGCAAAGTTAGTAGAAACATCAGTTGCTTGATTGGCCAATTGATCATAAGGTTCTGACTGCAGAACATCCAAAAGTCTGAGAAACTGCTGATACTGAGCTTTGTTCAGTGTGAAACTTTCGGAATCTTGAGTGTTAGACATGACCCCATGTGCAGAAACCACCCTTGAATCTTTTGTCAATGTTTCTGCCATATTAACCCTATTCCTTGGTTTCCAACCAGTTGGATAACCATGCTTTTTATAGCATTTGTCCACTGTGTGACTGTAAATCCAAAGAAGGCACACTGCACATTCTTGCAACCTTGAGTATTCCCAACATTCTTCCTGAAATTGCTTGTATTACCAGTTGTAGATTTGTTAAGTCCATCATATGTGATAATTCTCGGATTGTTTTGGCCTGTTTTAATGCCTATTTTATGATTTTTCATATGATAAATTGCCTCATTTGGACTAGTTTACTATTGTGCCTTTGATATTTTGCAGATATGGTGAATCCGAGCAGAAAAGGAATTGAATAAGAGGAAAAGACGGCAAGTTTCATGAAGGCAGGAAGAATCACACCCGGGTGTGAAAGAATGGAACATTGTGTGATTACTATTCAGATTTTTTGCAGGCCAACGAAATGTTCTGATTGGTGGAGAGCTTTCCAAATATTTATTCAGAATTGGCAACGTGATATTGATGAAAACAAAAAGGAGAAGAATACACGCATAAAGAGTCCAAGAATGAAGGGAATTTGAGTTTTGGAGATTATCTTGATACAATTTATTTGTGGTAACTGATTATATTATGTAATTATCCTTTTATTTATTCCCCCAGGTCATGAAAGACATAATTCACGCCTCCAACATCAGATTTTTAGACAAAAATTTTCCCTCCTTCATCATCATCATCTTCCATCCTCAAGAACAAGTATTATAGGTTTAAGAATTCAAGAACGAAGCTTTTCCAAGGTTGAATTATGTTATGCAATACTTTTACGGTTTATTTATCTCTCTATTCTTCTTTTCTCTTTATTCATTTCTCTTTTCAAAGTATGAATTTATGATTGAATCTTGGAATCTTGATATGGAACATGAGTAGATATCAATTTCTAGGATTAGGAGAAACCATGATATGAATATATGATGTAAAAACTCAATCTTTCCCTTGTTTATGAATTTGATGCTTATAAATTGATTCTTGTGTTATTCTTGTATGATTGTTGAAAGTAATAGCTCCAGAGGGTGAATACTCGGAGTTCTACGTAGAGAATTCATTCGATTAAATAGTGACTGAAAAAGGTACTACTTAATTGATACTTTAGGAAACAAGAATTAAATCTAGGGTTTTATTGGAATGAAAATTTGATAAAGACCTTGATGACATGAAATTTTGGGTTTTTAAGGGATCTAAATTCATTCTTTATAGTGGGAAACTGAGTGTAGTATGAATTTCGGTACGAACACAAAAATATTTCGAAAGAATATTTTTATGATAAAATTTGATAATTGTCATTATGAGTGTAAAATTCATATGTTGGGGAACATTGTTGATAAGTCATAGAGTAATTCTGTGGTGACACCGAAATCTAGAAATGCTTTTAAATTTTTACTTGAATCTTGAAGTTCTTAGCTCGTAGTTATATTTTCTTTATTTTCTTTAATTTTAGGATTTTTAGATATAAACCTCCAAAAAATTGATTGTCTAGCTAATAAATGTCAAGAGTTGTTTGGTGATTGACTACAAGTACCTGTGGGATCGACATCCTATGTACTATTCGGTAAACAGTGCATGTGCGGTAGCATTTAGTGATTATCTATTGAAAATCACACATCGAGTTTTCTGGCGCCATTGCAGCGTACCTGTTCTTTTACAAAAAATATTTTATTATTTTATTATATTTTTTCTTTCTTTTCCCTCAAATTTCCGGTACACAACCCACCCCCTCCCCTTCCCACTTGTTGCCGTTAATTCCCTCTTTTCCAGCGTCCATCGCCGGCTGGCCGGCCTCCGACCACCACCACTCCACTACGTTTCTTCTTCTCTCCTTCCTCCTTCAACCATGAGATCCAAAATCTTCAAATCCCATACCCATGGGCCACCATCACCTACCACACTACCCCCACCATTCCGGCTCAACCACCATTCCGGTCACCGGACAATGACCACCGCCGGTCGCCGGAGTCCTTGATCGCGTGTAAGTCACTAACGTTGATATTAATAGGAAGAATACTAGGTACATCGTAGTATAGTAAATGCGAGTCAAGGTCGATCCCACAGAGACAATGCAACTATAATTATAAACAATTCTAACCTAATTAAGAAGCAACATAGAGGCGGTCATGGACCAACAATAAACAATAAGAAAACAAACTTGGTATTTCTCCCCCTCTTCTCACCGATCTACTAACTTGGATTAGTTAATCGTTATGTTTACTTCCCCACATAATTTCCTTAAATTAATCGTGAGCTTTCGTTTTAATTTTCATTATCAGCTACGGGTGCAACTCCTACTCCTATCTACTCCGACAATGGTAGTAGACAATCTATACGCAACCTACTCTCCTTAATTGGTTCGTAATAGCCCATACGCATAAAGAACTAGAATTGCTGATATCGAGCGGTAACTCATACCGCTAACCCGCGCTAGACAACTGTCGACATTGATTAGCACGTTCCTAGAGTCCATTCAAGACTATGTCCAAACTTAGCACTTCACTATTCATATTTCATGCCAGTTTACGATTACAATAAGCAGATTGGCCAGATCTAACCTACTGTTAATTAAACATGTCGATCAACAAAGCTGTAGTAATCCTAATATTAGGTTTTCGAAATAATGCCTCGGTAAACTGGTATAGACCGCCGGGTTACCGGGGTCAGCTTTTCCTATTCTTGGATCTACATTGCTCAATTATGATTAAAATAAGTAAATTATTGGGTCTTTAAACATGCTGATTAACTAACACACATAAATACGAACATGTCTACCATATTGAAGACAAAAAGGAACGTTCAAAGCTTCATACCTTCAACAATGGAGATCTAGCGCGATCTACTCAAGCTAGAGATGATGGAGAAATGGAGAAAACAATAAATAACTCCTCAAAAGCTTGGAATAACTTTATTTCATCAAATTTGTATATATGATTATAATACTAATGAAAAGTTATACAATAATCTGTAATTGCGGCCTTATATAAATACAATGACCGACTTAAGACTCTCTAAAACCCTAACCGACCTAGATAATGCGGCAGAATCAATTTCGTGTCAAATAAGCCACCGGTTTACCGGCCCTAGCCCTCGGTAAACCGGGCCGACTTTTCTCCTTTTTCTTCAACAGGCTTGACTTTAATCACTTGGCCCAATATACATCTTTTGGTCAGATCCATTCTCCAATGCCCCAGATTTGGTACATCCTATAAAACACACAAAATGATACAAAACATTACCAAATCTTCGAGAAAATAACATAGATGAAGAATTACGATCCTGGAAACACTCACATACATTTAACATACATTCCACATAATAACGAGCCTATCTATCCTCTCTGGAGTATAATTCGGGGTGAATAAGGGTACAATTATTGGTACCATTTAGAGCATTATCAACTACCCCCCACTTAGCTTTTGATCGTCCCGAGCAAAAAGGCGAAAAGAATATTGCACTCTGATCAATATACAAGTTAATTAAAAACAACCATGCCTCACAAAGTCAAGATCGAGATCATGCCACTCATATCCATCAGTGATGCATTAAACACTATTCATATCATGAGCCAATGTGTGTGTGCAATAACTTTCACAAGCGTTTAGTAATGTAGACAACCTCACATTACGTCAACCCATAGTCGAACTAACCAGTCTTGAACATGTTATTTATAAGTCAAATTAGCTGGCAAGGCGGATCGAGAACCGAGTATGTATTACTCTTAGGCTTGCGTTTATCGGCCTATGCAAAAGTTGTGTATTTTACGTTCCATCGACTCATATTTTGCCAAAGAGATTATAAATGTATATATTCAATGCACTTCTCTTTCTTGGCGGGTGAACTCTCATTGATTTAGCTATCCTCACGGCCCCACTCATGATAAACTACCGAATCCGAAATTCCTTTGCCTTCATAAGCGTTGGTGAAACATGATTCGTGATGAAGCCAGGGTCAACTCTAGTCAAAGCAATATGCTATCGACTACACACCAAAGGAAGTAAGTTATACGTGCTTAAAATGGTGGCACATAATAGAATATGTGCTTAATATGCCACTACTTTAGAAGTGGGCATTCCTTTCACTTGTGCAAAGTGAAACAAAGATGGAGTCAATTAACTCGAAAAGATCAAAGATATCATATGTTTTACGAAATTTTGTCGAAATGAATCAAATTCTAAGATGAAAATTGAAAATTGAAAAGGAACTTAGCTTCGGTTAAGGGCGGAACCAAAGAAGAATCGGATCATCGTATAAACCATCGGGCTCATGTAACAAGTCCAGGAATAATCTGCGCTAAGTATCTCAAACAAACCAAGAAGAATAGTGGTGACAAGAAACTGTATAATAAAATGGAGGCAGTAAAAGAGAAAATAATGAACTCCAAAACAAATTAAGCCGTCAAAACATTATATTAATAAAAATCTGCTACATTAACTAGATAGGAAAGAAAAATAAAAATAAAAATGGAAAACAACAACAACGAAAAGAAAAAAACTAATCCTCATCAGAATAACCCTCCTAGTCATCTCTAGGCTCAAAACCGGGAGGTGGACCAGAACTGGAGGCAGCAGCTAGGGCTCTAAATGAACCTAAGTATTTGATTCGATCCGGAGTATTCGGCTCGAAAAAGCTCGATTCGGGCTCATTTCGTGGGTTTGAACTTCGAGCCGAACCTTACAAATTAGATATTCGGTGGTCGAGCCGAACATGTTCGAACATGTTCGGCTCGGATATCATAAATTCATATACAGTTCGAGCCGAACATGTTTTTTAAAACCGAGCCGAACATGTTCTGATTTTTTTTAAAACCCAGTTCGAGCCGAACATGTTCGAACGGTTCGACATGTTCGAGCAAAACCGAGCCGAGCTTTTTTCCCTAAATACCAAACCGAACCCGAGCCGAATAATGAAAATATAAGGCTCGGTCATTTCGAGCCGAGCCGAGCCTAAGGTTCGAACACACCGAGCCGAGCCGAACCCTGCCAGGGTTTGGTAGGGTTCGGCTCGTTTACAGGCCTAGCAGCAGCGGCCAAAGAAGAGGCTCGGTGATGTGGGGCAGTCCTAGGTGGTGGGTTGATGGAGGTACGCCAAAGAAGTCTATAATCATATCCATTTTGTAATGCAAACTCGCAATCTCTTACGAGTGCTCCTCTAGCATAGCTCTTTGAGTCCAGGGTGCTCCTAGGATCGGAGTACACTCCCTCTCAGCTCTCTAACCGACCGTCTTGGAACTTTTTGAGCCGACTGTGAACTGATCATCGGCTCAGGGTCTTCCCAATCATCACTGACGAGAATTTTCACCTCGTCTTATAAAGCAAACATGTCAATCATCGGCCCGTATGGCAACAGCTCGCGCTCGGATATGGCGGCAAGCTCGTGAATACGGCTATGCATCAGTAGACCGATGTTGACCGGAGATCCCTGCTCCAGATAAAACATCAACTCCGCCCTCTTGGTGGTGACATATACCGTATGCTTGGTCGGTAGAAGGAGGACACAAACAAATTTGTTGACCATCTTCCGTTCCCAGGATAACTCATTCTCTAGGAAGACGGTGGAGGCTCCAGCAGGATTGCGCTTCCATTGCACCCCAAAATATTCAGCTAATGCTGTTTTTGAAAAATTCACCGTTGGTAAACCGACAGGTACTTCCGATTTACCGGCCTGATTTTTCTGGATTTCTTTCTGGAACAGTGCCTCCGATGATAAAATATGAAGAACTGCAGCACCTCACTAGCACAACTGCACTAGACAACAACATGGGTGAAGAAAATGGGTGTTTTGGTTGGTGAAAATGGAAGAAATGTTTGATTTTGGTGGAGGTTTGGTGGTGACAGTGGTGGTGATGGTGGCCGACTGAATTGGAGAAGAAGAAGAAATTGGAGAAGTTTGGTGATTTGAAGAGAAGATGGTAGATGAGAGTGATGATAATGGTGGTGGATGGGTGGTTTAAATAGGAAAAAATGAGTGAAGGTGGAAGGATTTGGTGGGATAGTGGGAGAGAAGTAATGAGGGTGAGGGATTTGAGGAGGTGATTGATGGGATTGATGTGGAGTTATGGTAGAGTGTGGGAAAGGATGAAAAATTTGAAAAGAGGGCAAATTAGGGCAGTTTCTACTGACTGGTGGTGTCTGATGCAACGTGTGTCCTCCATGTGGCTCTATAAATTCAGCTTTATAACTTACGTTCAGAAATCGGAAAATCCAAGCTCGGTAACCTAGGGTTTACCGGGGGTTCTTTTTTTTCCAGCATTTCTCTGTCTCCTTCACTGCACACTTTGCTCAACCTCTCTGCTCAATTATGGCCTCAAATTGACTAGTCTCTTACTTCCGTTGTTGTTATTTCCAACTCAATCCTAACCTACTTCACTAGAATCCACAACGAGTAAAAAAAACCTTTCCACAACCATCGGTTTCAAGCATAAGGGTGCGGTAGGATGTAAAAAAAGCTCGTTCCTTCTTTGGCTACTTTTATTCATTCTAAATCTACCTAAGAGTTTAAAGAAATATTTCTGAGTTTATAGTCGCCAGCTCGACTTTCTTCAGATCTCCGATCATTCAGGGGTTGGAGCTTTAACTCGCCAAGCTTTCGCTCCAGAGGTTTGTACCTTTGCAGAACCTTTTTAAGCTCTCTTCCTAGCACGACTCTCTCTTTGCTTGCGTACTAAGTCTGCCTCTGCGTCGAGATTTAGACTTTAGATCCAAGGACTCCATATTTCCTTCTTTCAGCTCAAAGCGTTCACTACGCAACACGGAAGGACTATCTTCCGTGAGCATCTTGTTGTGGTCCTTCTCTTCTCTTTCTCTCAGCATTAGTCTCATGAATTCCTGCTCAACGGTTTCTACTACAACCTCTCTATGCTTATGCCCTTCTATCTCCATAATTTCCACCTTTCCTGAAGCATACGTCATTTTGCATCCTTCCGGCCGATTTTCTAGGGGCTCTAAGATTTTGAAAGATACAGCATCATTATTCACCCTCAAAGTAATCTCCCCCTTATCAAAATCCATGATTGCTCTGCTCGCTAAGAAAGGTCTTCCTAAGAGAACTGGGGCACTTGGATCCTCTGGTACGTCTATAACCGTGAAATCAACTGGATAACTGAACCCTCCTGCCTTAATCGTGCACTTTCTAAGCAGACCGGCAGGCATATCTCTAGTTCTTTCGACGAAATTCATGGTTCGAGTTTGATTCATAACGACCAGAAGCTTAATCTTTTGGTAGAGGGAAAAAGGTAGAGTGTTGGAACTCGAGCCAGAGTCGCAGAGACCTAATCCTACTGATATACCATTAATAGAAATCGGGAGTCGAAACGTGCCAGGGTCTCCTAACTTCACCACGGTGTCTGAGTCTGGGTAATCCTCAGGCTCAGAAAACATCATGCCGGGATCCTCTTCAGGATCATCAGAATCATAATCCGAAGACGATATTTCAATTAACTCACAAGGGAACTCACCTGAACGATACGTGCTATACTCCTCTAAGTTCCCTTCAGGCTCTTGCTTGATTGCTTCTTTCTCTTTTTCCAACCGCTTCTTAATATCTTCATAATGCTCTTTTGCTTCAGATCCATGGTACATAGAAATTGGTGTAACGTTCAATATTGTCCGAGGCATATTGCTTGACTTGTTTGCTCTTTTTCAACTCCGGTTTGATCAAATCTCTGAAGTGTTTTGATCTTCCTGCGAAAAAGACAAAATAAAACAAATAAAAGGTTAGCAACTTCTGCTTCAGTTGGGTATGATCCCAACTGTTGCGGACCTACTAACTAAAATCAACAGGGAATAACACAGAATAATAGGGGCTGTCAGAATTCAATTTTCCAGGCCTCGGTAACCCGGGGGTAAACCGCGGTAAACCGGTCCTGAAATTCTCCTTCTGCCAGTTTAACAAGTGCAGGTTTGATCCATAACGACTCAAGACTCATAAAATAAAAACTACTTTTTAATCAGAATTAAAACGTTTATATTTATAATTTGCCATTGTCCCCGGCAACGGCGCCAAAAATCTTGATCACGTGTAAGTCACTAACATCGATATTACTGGCAAGATTGCTAAGTACATCGTAGTATAGTAAATGCGAGTCAAGGTCGATCCCACAGAGACAATGCAACTATAAGTATAAACGATTCTAACCTAATTAAGAAGCAACATAGAGGCGGTCATGGTCCAACAATAAACAATAAGAAAACAAACTTGGTATTTCTCCCCCTCTTCTCACCAATCTACTAACTTGGATTAGTAAATCGTTATGTTTACATCCCCACATAATTTCCTAAATTAATCGTGAGCTTTCGTTTTTAATTTTCATTATCAGCTACGGGTGCAACTCCTACTCCTATCTATTCCGAAAATAGTAGTAGACAATATATACGCAAGCTACCCTCCTTAATTGGTCCATAATAGCCCATATGCATAAAGAACTAGAATTTCCGATATCGAGCGCTAAAATACCGCTAACCCGCCTAGATAGCTGTCGACATTGATCAACATGTTCCTAGGATCCATTCAAGACTATGTCCAAACTTAGCACTTCACTATTCGTATTTCATGCCAGTTTACGATTACAATATGCAGATTGGCCAGATCTAACCTACTGTTAATTAAACCTGTCGATCAACGTAGCTGTAGTGAATCCCAGTTTTAGGTTTTTGAAATCATGCCTCGGTAAACCGGTATAGACCCCTGGGTTACCGAGGTCAGCTTTTCCTATTCCTGGATCTACATTTCTCAATTACGATTAAAATAAGTAAATTATGGGGTCTTTGAACATGCAGATTAACTAAAACACATAAATACGAACAAATCTACCGTATTGTAGACAAAAAGGAACGTTCAAATCTTCATACCTTCAACAATGGAGATCTAGCTCGATCTACTCAAGCTAGAGATGATGGAGAAAGGGAGAAAACCCAGAAATAACTCCTCAAAAGCTTGGAATAACTTTATTTCATCAAATTTGTATATATGATTGTAATAATAATGAAAAGTTATACAATAATATGTAATTGCGGCCTTATATAGATACAATGACCGACTTAAAACTCTCTAAAACCCTAACTGACCTAGATAATACAGTAGAATCAATTTCGTGTCAAATAAGCCACCGGTTTACCGGCCCTAGCCCTTGGTAAACCGGGTCGACTTTTCTCTCCTTTTTCTTCAACAGGCTTCTTCTTGGACTTTAATAACTTGGCCCAATATACTTCTTTTGATCCAGATCCATTCTCTTATGCTCTAGATTCGGTACATCCTATAAAATACCCAAAACGAGACAAAATAGTACCAAATCTTCGGGAAAATAACATAGATGCAGAATTACGATCCTGGAAACACACACATAGCATTTAACATACATTCCACATAATAACGAGCCTATCTATCCTCTCTTGAGCAGAATTCGGGGTGAATAAGGGTATAATTATTGGTAACATTTAGAGCGTTATCAGTCCGATGATTGACCATCATTTTTCTCAACCACTTTTCTTCATCTAATCTATTTTTCCTCATTATCCTTTACCATCACATGACCATGCACCTTATCCCGGATTCCGGCCACTGTTGAGGAGATTTTGCATCACTAAACAAAAAGAAAATTTATAAACCCTAACCTAATTGCAAAACTAACTCCTAACCGGCCGAATACCGGGTTGTTGATAGTAGAGCGAGATAAGTAAGGGGTCGATCCTCAGGGAAAAGGGATGTAGAATCTAATCCTAGTAATCCTCTCAATTGCTACTCATAAAAACAAATAAACGAAAAGCAAAAACATAAAAACAGAAAAACATAAAAGAACAATCAAAATAAATCTAACCTAAGAACAAAATTAACAAACTAATCTAAGGAAACATGGGAACAACCAAAGTACAAACCTAAGTGATTTCAATTCTAGTTAAATCTCATGATTCTAATTCGATTTGTGGTTTCACCCTTTCACGAGACACAAATCCCTAATCTCTTAGTGAACTTATCTCTCAAGCTATGAAAGCCTACTTTCGTAGTGAATTCAATTATCTATCTCTCATCTTTCGAGTGTTGAGACTGATTTACCAAACAAAACTCGGGTGTAGATTCAATTAACTCTCGTTTTTAAAGAACCTAACAACCTAGGAATCTAACTCATTAACTTGTCATCATTAACGGCTAAAAACCCTATCTTTCTATGGTGATCTAGCGTTTACGCAACTTCCGTATTATAAACATCAATCGTGAACTAATCTTTCGATTCTAATTCACATGGCATACAAATCGCATAGAAAATACAAACTAAATCAAACGTCATGAAGAAAAAACTGAATTAAATTAATTGAAAGAAATCAAACTCACATAGTCTTGATACAATGGTTGAACTCCATGGAAACGAAAAGAAAAGCTACATAATCTACTCCTAATCTAACCTCGGTTCACCCGAGCACAAGGCTCGGGTGACCGGCCTTCAACTCTCCAAGATGCGGCCAGGTGCTTCTTTTTGATGTGAAGAAAAAATATGGATTCCTTAGGGTTGGGGCGACGGCTGTTTAAATAGAAGATTAAGTCGGTTTAGGCAAAGCGCGGCGGGACGCTCGTTTGAATACATGGACGCCCGTCCATTTGCCTTGGACGGAGAGTCAACGCTGCGTGCGCTTTGTGTCCGAGACTCAATGTAAAATCTCTTCTAGGGCGCTCGTCCACTTCACCAAACGCCCGTCCACTATTGAACGCTGTCGCGCTTGGATGGACGCCGTCCATATTGACTTGAAATCGAATTTCTTGATTTTTCCATCTTTATCTTGATTTATTTCTTTCCTTATCTATTTTATTCTTCCATATCTTTAATTGATCCTCTTCCATCTCGAATTTAGCCTTTTAGGATCATCTTTTCCATCATTAATTGGGTATCTACAAATATCAAAAACATACCAAAACGTAATAATTTCCAAAATAATATAAAAACATCAAATAAACATAAAAATCGATACGTTTTCATATTTAATCATTAAAACACCATTTACTCAATATTTGACTATAAGGCCCGATATCTATGAAAATAATCCATATATGGGGGAAATTGATTCATAAAATATATATGAAAATCACTATAATTTGGCCCTAAACAACACCCCCACACTTATCTTTTGCTCGTCCCGAGCAAAACAAAACAAAAACCAACTCGAGATAAATAAACATCTATGAAAATATGAAGCATATTTATTAACTTAGAAGTTCACCCAAGTGAGTGTGTGCATAGCCATAATAAACTTCCACTAAGTTCCACAATTTGAAAGTTATTCAAACCAAAACTAGCCCGGTTTCCCATCTAAGTTAGAAATATTCAAAAACTATAACAGTGCACTTTTTACAAGACATACATATCCCAAAAAGAAATAGTAGAGAATATCTAAAACATTTCTCGATGCACTCAGAGGATAATCCCTACAACATATCTTTCATTCATACTGGGGATAAGGTCGATTTATAACTAAGTCGTTACTTATTCATAATAATATATTTCAATATTTTCACTTTTTCACATTTTTCTAACACACATCGTAATAAGCTTTTGCCCTCATAGCGTAATAGGACATTTCAAGATAATCCCTACCTTACTCCAATCATAAGGCAACTATAAACCGACCGGGTCGTGAGCTTTGGTCATCATAGTGGAATAGGACATACGTGGTACACCCTACCTCACCCAAATCATAAACCACTTCCGACACACACAATTACAATTATGTTTACTTAGAGATTTACATCGGCGGTGGTAAAGATTATTTTCTAGTAGCACAGACCAATGAGCATAACACCTCAAGTAAACAATTTATTACTATTGCAAAGACTTAATCACGTTTCACTTATCACATTCAAACTTACAGATATTCACAGTATGTCATACTTTAATCCTAGAATACAAACTACTAAACTTTTCAAGAATTGTACATAAGCAAAGAAACATGCTATAATCATAAAAAATCTCCAACTAAAATGGGGTAGGCTTTCAACATTTAGCTCATCATTTACTATGGCATGTGAAAAAGAGTGTCGGGTGAAACAACTAAAATTACTAAATATACAGAATATAGCAAAAATGATATAAACTCAAGCAAAGATATGCCTTTGTCTACTCGGGATAAAACAAAAATTTGAAAAATTAAGCACTTTTCATAGAAATACTAAAAATATGAGCAAACGAAAGTAGATACATAAATCATCTATCCCCTCCCCCACACTTAGATTGCAACTTGTCCTCAAGTTATACAGAAATAAAGAAAAGGTAAGAGTACTTAGTCGATCGGATCTTTAGCAGTGCGGAGGAACCAACAAGAACCAGGATTGCTTGCATAGCTCAGTAGACTGTGGAGCATCACAGGACAACTGAATACATCGTGAAAGTGCACAATCGCTATAGAAAGTATCCTGCAGACTTGATTAGTGCAAAAAGAGTCTACGGGGAAAAGATTAGACTTATACAAATAAAGCACATAAGGAAAAGAATTTATAGAGATATTCAAATTATGCTCAAATAAAGATGGAATACATATACATGAAAATATCACAAACTCGTGGCTAGGTGCAACTACATGAAAACAAAGTACAATGCAATCTATATGATATGCAATCCTAAAAATAAAAACGAGGTAGTATTACGGAAACCGACAGTTAACTACTCTCAAGAAAAATAGAAAAACAATGCAACTAGATGACTTGCAACTAAATGATATGCATCTGAATGATATGCAAAAATAAAAGAAAATAAAAGAAAGAAAACTAGCCCACTCATTTGCAACATAACATGCATATAAACGTCTACCACATAATGACAGGTTACGATAAACGACAGTGCTGTCACTACATGCAGACGCGCCTTAAGACTTATCTAAAGTGATAGACTCATGGAAACCAACAGTTGTCTATACTAAAAAGATATAACTCATATGGTCCGAGTTGTAGCATACGGAAAACCGACAGTAGCTACCCATATGAACTATAAAAACAAAGGAAGCACGTAAGTCTTAAATGCTTAAAAGATTCATTGGAGCGGTATGTAGCATACGGGAACCGACATTAGCTACTAATTAACCATAAGAACAGTTATAGCTTACGAGAACCGACAGTCACTATAACATGCCTAGATGAATCATATATAAGGAATTGATCAATTATCTAACATGGATTCATAGATGGAAAGGTAAAAACATATAAGTTCGTGGCATCTATGTAAAAATCAATTAGCCACGTAAGCTCGAATGAAAAATCCACATCAAATAAAAGCATTGAAAATAAAATCAAGAAATTTAGAACCTGGATCAACCCCCGGACGAACGTTCACTTAGCGTTGAATCGGGCGGGCGTTCCACCTTGCGTGACGCTGCCTCGCTTGAAAACCGACCGGACGGGCGTTGTAAAGTATAGGCGCTGCCTGGTCCTCTAAATCGTAACATGATTGAAAATATTTGAACGGACGGCGTCCAATACTTCCCAACGCTGTTCACTGCAGATGAATAATCGGGCGGCGCCCAATGCGAATGTACGCCGTCCATACAACAAGAATGCAGCATACGGGAAAAACACAGCAAAACCCTAAATACTTATGAACACAACACATCAACACGATCACAAAGACAAACCTTTATCAAATTAAGCACATGGGTTAGACTAGGTAACACATAAACATATAAACTTCACGTAAAACAAGTTGAGTAAAAAAACTTTTGCACATTCTTAACCTAACGGTCATCGAAACACGGCAAAATAAAAACTCTCAACTTGGTATACGCTACTTTTATTAAAAACAAAAACAAAACGTAACAAAATCGAGAACTAACAAAACTAGATTCAACATGACACCTATTCCCCGGCAACGGCGCCACTTTTGTTGAGGAGATTTTGCATCACTAAACAAAAAGAAAATTTATAAACCCTAACCTAATTGCAAAACTAACTCCTAACCGGCCGAATACCGGGTTGTTGATAGTAGAGCGAGATAAGTAAGGGGTCGATCCTCAGGGAAAAGGGATGTAGAATCTAATCCTAGTAATCCTCTCAATTGCTACTCATAAAAACAAATAAACGAAAAGCAAAAACATAAAAACAGAAAAACATAAAAGAACAATCAAAATAAATCTAACCTAAGAACAAAATTAACAAACTAATCTAAGGAAACATGGGAACAACCAAAGTACAAACCTAAGTGATTTCAATTCTAGTTAAATCTCATGATTCTAATTCGATTTGTGGTTTCACCCTTTCACGAGACACAAATCCCTAATCTCTTAGTGAACTTATCTCTCAAGCTATGAAAGCCTACTTTCGTAGTGAATTCAATTATCTATCTCTCATCTTTCGAGTGTTGAGACTGATTTACCAAACAAAACTCGGGTGTAGATTCAATTAACTCTCGTTTTTAAAGAACCTAACAACCTAGGAATCTAACTCATTAACTTGTCATCATTAACGGCTAAAAACCCTATCTTTCTATGGTGATCTAGCGTTTACGCAACTTCCGTATTATAAACATCAATCGTGAACTAATCTTTCGATTCTAATTCACATGGCATAAAAATCGCATAGAAAAATACAAACTAAATCAAACGTCATGAAGAAAAACTGGAATTAAATTAATTGAAAGAAATCAAACTCACATAGTCTTGATACAATGGTTGAACTCCATGGAAACGAAAAGAAAAGCTACATAATCTACTCCTAATCTAACCTCGGTTCACCCGAGCACAAGGCTCGGGTGACCGGCCTTCAACTCTCCAAGATGCGGCTGTGCTCTCTTTTTGATGTGAAGAAAAAAATATGGATTCCCTTAGGGTTGGGCGCGATTTGTTTTAAATAGAAGATTAAGTCGGTTTAGGCAAAGCGCGCGGCGGACGCTCGTTTGAATACATGGACGCCCGTCCATTTGCCTTGGACGGAGAGTCAACGCTGCGTTCACTTTGTGTCTGAGACTCAATGTAAAATCTCTTCTAGGGCGCTCGTCCACTTCACCAAACGCCCGTCCACTATTGAACGCTGTCGCGCTTGGATGGACGCTCGTCCATATTCACTTGAAATCGAATTTCTTGATTTTTCCATCTTTATCTTGATTTATTTCTTTCCTTATCTCTTTTATTCTTCCATATCTTTAATTGATCCTCTTCCATCTCGAATTTAGCCTTTTAGGATCATCTTTTCCATCATTAATTGGGTATCTACAAATATCAAAAACATACCAAAACGTAATAATTTCCAAAATAATATAAAAACATCAAATAAACATAAAAATCGATACGTTTTCATATTTAATCATTAAAACACCATTTACTCAATATTTGACTATAAGGCCCGATATCTATGAAAATAATCCATATATGGGGGAAATTGATTCATAAAATATATATGAAAATCACTATAATTTGGCCCTAAACCGCCACCAGTCACCGGAAAACCATTACTTCTTCCCCTTGAACATCCTTATTCAAAATTCCATCACCCATGCCACCCACATGCCGGAATCCAGTCAGCTTTCCTCTTTGACGGCTTCCGGCCGAACTGCGCCACTGCCACCCATTCCGACCAAGCTCAACCCACACCCGACATTATTCCTCCACCACGTCATTCGGCATATGGTGACCACTCCGGCCACTACGCACACTTGCTCTATGAACATTCAGATTCTTCGAGTGCTGAACGACGTGCTTGCCCCCCTGATTGCTCGTGCTCCCTCTTCGATCCATCTAACATTTCGGCGTCATGATTCGGTGAGTTTCATTCTTACCCTCAGTTGCTTTACATTTATTTACATTGGGGACAATGTAACATTTATATGTGGGGGAGGGTCACTTGTCAAGTTTCCTTGGTTGTTATTCGAGTCTTTTGTCTTAGAGTCGATAAAAAAATGTCAATAAAAGTCACTTAGGTAAAGTTTAGAGTTTATGAGTCGAGTTTTTTTGAGTCTATGTCTTGCTTGGATTACACGTAGTCATCTCGAGTATGATTTAAAATGCATGAAAAATTGTAGAGACTACTTTGATATGAAGATGCATGATATAATATGTTTGATTCTACTTGATAAACCATAAATAAATGTGCATTGATTTTTGTTGAGGATGATTGAGAGACTGAGTAAGAAGACAAACTGTCATGGTGAGATGTTCCGGCCATAATGACTGACCACTTCAGTCTCACCCGAAATGAGCGTTTATGTTTCTCTTCCGTGATTTTGTTCCTAGAACTTGTGTTGCATCTTATTGATATTACCATGGAACTTGCATTCATATTGAAATGATTAAGTCATTTGTTTCCTCCTTTACCCACACTTAACACCCTTGAGCCTTGACCTTTACTTGATATTTGACCAAGCCAAATTGATTAGCCCAAATTTCTATTTGCCCGGACTTAACATTAGTGGGATGTTGACTATTAAATTCAGAAGACTTGATTGCAAAGAGATTAAGCTTGGGAGAGTCCATTTTGTGTCTTGTATATGTTTTTCAAAAAAAAAAAGATCAGAAAAATAAAAATAAAAAAGGGAATGAAATGCAAAAAAAAAAGATCAATAAAAAAAATTAAAAAAATAGTCACATGTTTCACTAGTTTTAGTGGCCTTGAACCACACATAGTATGATATATATCCTACACTTATCCTTTTTTACCACCATTTCTTTTTCCTACCTTTTCCGGGCTATCCTATACTACTATCTTTTTCTAAGTCCTTATGATGTATGTGGTGCATGTTACTTTGGCGATTGATATGAGATAATATACAAGCATATAGTGGGGAAATTTTATTGGAATGAGCTTGAGTGATTAACCACCTCACAAATATGAGTGTTGAGCGATTTAATCCTGTGAGGGTCTACTTGTTTGGTTGATCTCATTCTTAATGAAAGTCGGTGTTCATGTTTAAGTGTGGTATTTTGAAAGAGGTTAACCATGTTTATATTATGCATCCGAACAATTGAAGTAGAATCTATCGAGGCCAAGGTACATTGCATCCTACTTGAGACTGTTCTATGTGTGTTCTAAGTGTTTCGACTTGAGTTGGTATTTTGACTTTCTTTGGGATAAGCAAGGTTTAATCTTGGGGGAGTTTGATAAGTCCACTATATGTGATAATTCTTGTATCGTTTGCCCTGTTTTAATGCCTATTTTCTGATTTTCATATGATAAATTGCCTCTTTTGGACTAGGTTATTGATGTGCCTTTGATATTTTGCAGATATGGTGTATCCGAGCAGAAAAGGAATTGAAAAAGAGGAAAAGATGGCAAGTTTCATGAAGGCAGGAAGAATCACACTCGGGTGTGAAAGAATGGAACATGGTGTGATTACTATTCAGATTTTTTTCACGCTAACGAAATGTTCTGATTGGTGGAGAGTTTTCCAAATATCTATTCAGAATTGGCAACGTGATATTGAAAAAAAGAGAGAAGAATACATGCATAAAGAGTCCAAGAATGAAGGGAATTTGATTTTTGGAGATTATCTTGATATAATTTATTTATGTAAACTGATTATATTATGTAATTATCCTTTTATTTAATCCCCCATGTCATGAAAGACATAATTCACCTCCAACATCAGATTTTTAGTCGACTATTTCCCCTCCTTCATCATCATCATCTCCCATCCGAAAGAACAAGTATTTTAGGTTTTAAGAATTCAAGAACGAAGCTTTTCCAAGGTTGGATTATTTTATGCAATACTTCGACGGTTTATTTCTATCTCTGTTCTTATTTTCTCTATTTATTTATTTCTCTTGTCAAAGTATGAATTTATGATTGAATCTTGAAATTTTGATATGGAACGTGTGTAGATATCAGTTTCTAGGATTATGAGATACCCGGGTATGACTTGTTTTATGAATTTGATGTGTATAAATTGATTCTTGTATGATTGTTGATATTAATAGCTCGAGAGGGTAAATAATCGCAATTCTACGTAGAGAAATTATTCGATTAAATAGTGACTGAAAAGGTACTACTTAATTGATACTTTAGGAAACACGAATTAAATCTAGGGTTTTATTGGAATGAAAATTTGATAAAGACCTTGATGGTATTAAATTATGGTTCTTTAAGGGATCTAAATTCATTCTTTATCGTGGGAAACTAGGTGTGGTATGAATTTAGGTACGATCAAGAAAATAATTCGATAGAATATTTTTATGATAAAATTTGATATTTGCCTTTATGATGTAAAATTCATATGTTGGGGGAACATTGCTGGTAAGTCATATAGTAATTTCGCGGTGACTCCGAAATCCTAGAAATGATTTCAAATTGAATCTTTACTTGAATCTTGAAGTTCTTGGCACGCAGTTATATTTTCTTTATTTTCTTTAATTTTAAGATTTTTAGATAAAAACCTTCAAGAATTTGATTTGTCGAGCTAATAAAGGTCAAGAATTGTTTGGTGATTGACTACAAGTCCATGTGGGATCAACATCCTAAGTACTACTTGATAAGCCGTGAGCTTGCGGTATCATTTAGTGATCATCTATTAAAAAGCACACATTAATTTGTTGAACTAGTGATATTGTCCAAGATTTTGTGAGTTCATACCATTTGTGGAGGCAACATTGGCTGGATTACCATTAAATGCCCTGTGATACAAAGTTGTGGCCCCTGGAAACCTGTTTTCTGACTCTCTTTGATCTTCTAAATTCAATGGCGTGGCAAAAACAGTCTATATGTCTGGCACAGGCACCATCAATTGTGCTTGTGTCAAAACTTGAGAAAAATCAATATTCAAACCTCTCAAAAACTTCACAGCCCGTTCAGTTTCAGCATAACAAGTAAAAGTAGAAATAACATCACAATGACACCTTGTGGTGCAAGAACAAGTAGGATATGGTTTCATTATTGCAATTTCATCCCATAGAGTCTTCAACTTTGTATAATAAGTACTAACACCCAAATCTTCTTGTTTAAGGACATGAACATGATCTAATAGATCTCCTAGAAGAAAAACATCCAACCTAGAAAATCTATATTTCAAATCTAACCACACTTCCCTAGCAGTTTCTTTCTACATGACACTCTGTGCAATATTGGGCATCACTGAGTTTAAGATCTAAGTTTTTACAAAAGTGTTGCATTGTAACCAAACATGAAATTATGGAGAAGTCACAGTTGGTTTTGTGATGGAGCCATCTATGAATCCTATCTTGTTCTTTGTGATTAAATCCATCTTCATTGAACAACTTCATGGATGATAATTCTTGTTGGTTAGAAAAGGATGAACCAATACCAACCTTGGGTTCTCATTGGGGTGAAGATAAAGTTGATTACAAGGAAGAATACCTTGATTCTGTGCAACAACTTCCACAATTTGCAGAAACAAACCTCAAGGATTGCAAAATTGCAGGAACATAGCAAAACAAGCAAAACATCAAGAAACTGTATAATTCTGCCAAACTTATCAGAGAATTACGCAATTAAACGGAGAAATTGCTCTAATACCATGTAGAATTTGATGAATTATCAAAAGAAAATGAAGAAAAAACTAAGATATGTGATGAAAATCATTAATGAGGGTGATGAACACCATTAGTGAGGGTGATGAACACCATTAGTGAGGGGAAATGATCAATAATGACGGGGAAATTTAGAAAACAGATTACAACAATGTGTTTCATCTAATTTGCATAATTGAACTGATAAAACTTCTCTTACACTCTAGTAGTGTTCATATAGGAGTGAATTAAGCTATAACTTATACTAACAACTTTTCATAACTAACTTAACAACCCAATAACTAACTTTCTAGTGGAGTGTTTGATCATTTGCTTGAATGAGCACTTGAACTTGTCTAGCACATGAAATTGTTATATGTTAACTCCAATAAGTGTTGGGAGAGATAGCTCACGCTTGAGAATATATAAGATGTCAATTATCAACCTTCCCATCAGCTTAAGCATTTGGGAAATATTATGGTTTAACAGTATAACTCATCATAGTAAGAAAGCTAAGCCTGCCGGTGTTTCCCCTGATGGGTATATATCAATCGTTTATCTAGGTTCAAACCCGTTAAATGTTGAAGAGAAACTTCCAAGGAGGGCCCTTCAATTTCTTGCGCTTCTTCTTTGGCTAGTGATTTGAAGGAAATAGCCAAGGGCTTGAAGTCTTGTGAACATAATTCGGAACAACAAAATTTTATCAATTTCTATAAATACCTCGGTGTTAATTTTAGTTGATGCGTCCCTAGTTGTTGTGGACTTGGTTCCTTGTTGTTAGGTCTTTCTCTAAGCTTCGGTTCGGTTTCTTTTGGTCAACTGTTACTGTGCTAAATTTTTGTATGGAGCTACTATGGCTTTACGGCTTTGTTCTTTCGTTCCTTTGGTTGTGTTTTTTTGGTGTGGTGTTTTTTGTTAAGGGTAATACATTTGTCGATGGAAATATTTGGGTCTTTGGTTATTGTTTTCGTTTAGTAGGCACGCGAGCTCGAGGTTTTGGTGTTTGAGTGTTTTAGGTCATTCGGTTTGAGCGTTTTTGCCATGGTTTTAGGTCATTCGGTTTGAGCGTTTTTGCCATGACAATGTACTATGTTGTTCTGTTTTGTGGTCTATAACCGTATTTTGAGAGTGATGTCAAAACGACCCCTTTTTTTATTTTCTTTATTGAGCCTGAGAAGTGTAAAAAGAAACGCTGAACAGTATAAAAATGCCTTTTTTTTTTTTTTGGGAAATGTCTTTTTTTGTGATATATTTTTTATATGGACTTTTTCATGCATCAAAGGGCCTTGTTTGTGTATTTAATTTTTGTGGGTTCTATTGACATCTGTAAATTATTACCCTCACTAAATTACATACAGATTGTAACATGTAAACGTGGAATCGGATGTAATGACATAGTGTTAATATAATTGTAACACCCAGTTCCCGGATACCGAGAACTTATCCGGAAAAAAACGTTCGACACGTATAACATTAAATACTTATGACATTATACGTAAGCCTCTACACCGTCGTATTGAGTTAAGCAAAATGGAAGCTAAAGAAACTCGGGTAATAACATAAAGTGTACCACAATTACAATGCCATACGTCTAAACATAGAAAGAAAAACTTACAACAACGAGATCAAAGTCTTACAATTACGAGGTCTTGCAAACCTTACAAGAAGGTCTTGGAAGAAAACTAAAGAAATACAACATGTCTTGAAATAGAAAAATATAGTTTCATGTTACAACATAGATATATAATAATTAATAAAGCATGATAAAATATTCTTGCATAGCATGGCAAGTTCACACATCATCCTCGATGTCATCATCATCTACCTGTTCATTGTGCATGTCTTCTCAAGACAAACAACATACAAACATGCAAAAGAGGTAAGTATTGGCGTAAATAGTAAAATGTAGAAGCTATTGAACAATTTAGTTTTATAATGAAAGGAAGGTATATTATTAATAAGAATTATCTTTATGAACACGTCTCTAATTCTAGGGTTCACTTCATTCTCATAACATGTTTTGAGGATCCTACTTTGTTTATAGCTTAGCTTATATTTGTTACACCAAGTATTCAAAAGCACTACGCATGATGCTGCTCATAATGAAGCATTGTTTGCAACTTACTAGCGATACATACACTAATATCCACAGACTAGTCCCGAGAGTGTGTGTTCGGCGAAGTCCCTCCACTTCTGGGGCCTCTCAAGGACCAGCGAAGTTATTCACTTTATCTGACCACACCAAACATCGCGATATTGTCTTGTGTCTTACCAAGAATAACATTGATGTTTATGCTTTTAACTACACAAGTATGTATGTTATTAACCATTAACTAGCCACTAAAGTGTTTTCAAGGAAAAGTCTCACTTACACTTCCACTCACTCACTTAGGCAACTAGACATTAACAAGCATATCACATAAACAGATATTGATGGATACTAATCCACCAATGCACAAAGCCATTCATGCTCCTTCGATGGTCCCGAACTTCAACTCTTAGAAGAATCCATTCGGTGCTAAAATTAAATGCATCATAAGCGTAATCATGGATTTGTTAAGTTATTTTAAGTTGCTTAGATCACCCAAGAAAGGCCAAAACCTAACCCGAGCTTTAAATTTCAAAAATACACAAAACATATTTTTGGCCCGCGATGACCATTTTGGCCGGTGCCAAAATGTTTAAAAACACGTTTTGACTCTATTTCGTTTTGGCGCGTGCCAAACACTTTCGGCTGGCGCCAAAATTCCTAAAAACGACTTGTTTGTTCTCTATTCAAGCTTGGCGCGTGTTAAACCTTTTGGCGCACGCCAAGTCATCGAAACAGCCTTAAACATGAAGTTTTCTGCACTTTTCGAAGCCAATGAAATTTCCAACACTTTTCCAACATATTGATAACGCCCTAAATGATACCAATAATTATACCTATATTCACCTTGAATTCTGCTCAAGAGAGGATAAATAGGCTCGTTATTATATGAAATATATGTTAAATGCTATGTGAGTGTTTCCAGGATCGTAATTCTGCGTCTATGCTATTTTCCCGAGGTATTGGTACTGTTTTGTCTCGTTTTGCATGTTTTATAGGATGTACCGAATCTGGAGCATTGGAGAATGGATTTGGACCGAAAGAAGTACATTGGGCCAAGTGATTAAAGTCCAAGAAGAAGCCTGCTGAAGAAAGAGAGGAAAAGTAGGCCTGGTAACCCGAGGGCTAGGCCCGGTAAACCGGCGACTTGTTCGACACTAAATTGATTCTGCCGCCTCTACTAGGTCGGTTAGGGTTTTAGAGAGTCTTAAGTCGGCCATTGTATCTATATAAGGCCGCATTAACAGAGTTCTAAAGGATGATTCACAAGTTTCGATAAGTTTTATATATTACATTACATACATTACAATTATTATTATGTAATAAAGTTTTCTTGAGCTTTGGAGAGTTATTTCTGGTTTCCTCCATTCTTCCATCATCTCTAGCTTGAGTAGATCTAGCTAGATCTCCATTGTTGAACGTATGAAGCTTTGAACGTTCCTTTACTGTCTTCAATATGGTAGATCTGTTCGTATTTATGTGTTTTAGTTAATCTGCATGTTTAAAGAGCCCATAATTTACTTATTTTAATCGTATCAGAGAAATGTAGATCCATAAATTAGGAAAATATGACCTCGGTAACCCGGCGATCTATACCGGTTTACCGAGGCAATATTTAGAAAATCTAAAACTGGGATTCACTACAGCTACGTTGATCGACAAGTTTAATTAACAGTAGGTTAGATCTGGCCAATCTGCGTATTGTAATCGTAAACTGGCATGAAAAACGAATAGTGAAGTGCTAAGTTTGGACATAGTCTATAATGGACCCTAGGAACATGCTGGTCAATGTCGACAGCTGTCTAGGCGGGTTAGCGGTATGAGTAATCGCTCGATATTGGCAATTCTAGTTCTTTATGCATATGGGCTATTACGGACCAATTCAGGAGGGTAGCTTGAGTATAGATTGTCTACTGCCATTGTCGGAGTAGATAGGAGTAGGAATTGCACCCGTAGCTGATAATGATAATTAAAACGAAAGCTCGCGATTAATCTAAGGAAATTATGTGGGGAAGCAAACTTAACGATTAACTAATCCAAGTTAGTAGATCGGTGAGGAGAGGGAGAGGAATACCATGTTTGTTTTCTTTTATGTTATTGTTGGTCAATGACCGCCTCCATGTTGCTTCTTAATTAGGTTAGAATCGTTTATACTTATAGTTGCAATGTCTCTGTGGGATCGACCTTGACTCGCATTTACAATATTACGATGTACCTAGTATTCTTTCTAGTAATATCGACGTTAGTGACTTACACACGATCAAGATTTTTGGCACCGTTGCCGGGGACAATGGCCAATTGTAAAGATAAACGTTTTAATTCTAATTAAGAAGTTGTTTTTATTTTATTTTATTTTGTTTTGAGTCTTGAGTCGTTCTGTATCAAACCTGCATTGTGATAGCAAAATACTTAACCGCTAACTTTCACCGACAGAGTATCGGGTCAACGGGAGTACAGTGGTCACAAGGTCGAATCCACAGGGAGTAAAGTCTAAGTACCAAAGCTGACGTAGAACTTAGTTCAGGCCAAAATATGGTGGAAGGTATTATTCTAATGCAGAAATAAATATTACACTACCGGTTTAACTTCTAGTTATTAAAAGGGTATAGCCGAACTATGATCCCATGAGCTACTTTTAACCCTTAGGAAGGACTTGACAGGGAGCGTGTCTTAACCAACCTACCTATCCAATGCAGTTTAACGACATCCACGGGTGCCAACTCCTAATTCTGCAACTCGATCTAACCACCCTATGTGAAGCTAACCGACTCTCCCTTTAGAAAACCGATTATCCTAACATGATTAAGTTCTAGAGCTGCTCGAACAATGATGACAAATCTCTGTATTGGAAACGGTCCTAATGTTAAGGGTGATTTTATACGATTTATAAAGCTATATTTTATGATAATTTCCCCCATATTTGTATGAATTTGCATAAGAAACGTGTGTTTAATGAATATATTGAGTAAATTATATTTCAAAAGAATTAATCGCAAAATAGGTTGATTTATGTGCTTTAATTATGTTTTTACGATTATTTGAGCGATATTACATTTTGTGGTGTTTTTATATGATGTAGATACATTTTTCAAGGCTCAAATGATGATCAAAAGAGATAAGAGTCGAAATATATGATGATAAAAGAGATAATGAAGGAATTGATAAGAAGAAAAGAGATAGAAATCAAGAAATCGAAATTCAATCATATTGAACTGGCGTCCAGGTCCCGTCCAGTGGACGGGCGTTTGCTGAAACTGAACGAGAGTCCAGGGATGGAAGGTTGATTCAGGAAGTTTGGACGCTGAGGTGGACGCTGCATGGACGAACGTCTGATCATGACTCGGCCCGACTCGAAGTTTTATTGAAGTATGGACGGGCGTTCAAGGATCCAAACGGGCGTCCGGTAGCCGACTTAGCGTAACCGACTTAGAGATCTATAAATATGCGGCTGTTTCTCAACCCTAAGGAGACCATACACTCATTATTCGAACCCTAAACCCTAGGGGCGGCTCAGGCTGCGTTTTTACATATTTTTCCTTCAGTTTTATGCACTTAAATCTTAGATTAAATTAGTTTACTTTATGTTCTTTTCTTCAACAAATCAAGCAATTCGAGTGATGTTTAGAGGCTAAGGCTTCCTTGAACAAGCGTTGTGAAGCCATCCATCAACATATTGATTTCGTTTCCGGATTATCTTGTGAGTATTTTATTCACGTTGTATCTTTATTATCGTTTAGCGTTGTTTATTGCAATTATATCGATAGATCGTTGCATGATTGATTGTTTGTTTGATTTAGATGAAAATCTTGTTAAGCCCTAGAATCAACATAATAAAGATTAGATTTTTAACCTATAAAATAACGAGAGTTAATTAGGTTGAATTTCTAGATAACTAGATTGAGAAATCTTACACCTTTGCTTTGAAAGTAATAATCTTTAAAATCGAGAGATAGAAGATTAAGAAACGAAATTTTCTAAGAAATTAGGAGTTCATGCCTTTGACTCGGTGAATCACAACCTGGTTAGAAATCACGAGATAATCTAGATCGGAATTGATAGTTGTAGGATAGGTGGATCAATTGCTTGTTCGTACGTAAATTATTGATTAAAATCCCTCGAACTTGAATTGTTAAGCTTAGTTAGTCTTTTTATCGCATATTAGGTTTAGTTTAGTTTAAATTGGTTGGCAACTATATTTTCCTGGCTTTAGATCTCGATCTTCTGTCCAGTTTACATTATTGTTATCTTCCTCGTGAATTATTTACTGTTTTCATATCTGTTTAGTTTAGTTTAATAATCGTGACATAGTTCAGGTTAAACAACAACTAGAAATCACAATCGTTTAGTTCCCCATAAGATCGACCCGGCATTAACCACTATTACTACGATCCTTATACTTGAGGTTAACCGGATTATTACTTGTTTTCTTTGTTAGATAAATCCGTGACAAGTTTTTGGCGCCGTTGCCGGGGAACCGGACGGTTGTCTAGTTTTTGTTTTATCGTTTTCTGTTTGTTTTTGTTTTTTCCTGTTTTTATTCCGTTTTAATTTCCTGTTTTAGTTGATAAACGTTTAGGTGATTAGTTAATTAGGGTTTTAGCTTAGGATTTAAGGTTCTCTGGTGATTAGTCCCCCCTCTATCACTTCTCTCTGTTTCTTTTTCTATTCTTTCGTTCCCTTTCTTTTCTGTAATTTTTCTGCAAATTTCCTGCTTCTGTTCTAATTTTCCCGCCACCAAACGGGCGTCTGAGATATTGGACGCCCGTCCGTTGGAAAATTTCCAACACTGCTCTGTTTTCTTTCACTTAGACGAGTGTCCATACAATTTGGACGCCCGTTCAAGTTTTCTGAAGACCAGACGAGCGTTTGGGCAAACCGAACGCCCGTCTAGTCCAAAAGTTGAGCAGACGCCCGTCCAAGCCTTTGGACGCCCGTCTGTTTTATCTTTTCCTTAATAATCTTGTTCCCTTTCTTTTCTTTTCTTTTTAGGCTTTTAATTTCTTAGTTTTTAGGCTTCTTTTTACTTGTTTTTTGGTCCGGTTTATGCAAACTCGGAGTCGAAAGGGACCGTTATTATTCACCCCTGACCCCGAGCGAACCGTAGTCCGGCCAAACAGGCGGATTTTCCGTTCTGCGGTTCTGGCAGACAGAGCCGATCAAGATCTTGAAGATCAATTAGCAAAGGAAATCACTGATTTTGTGATAATGGCTGCTAATAATAGGCGTACGTTGGCAGACTACGCCATGCCAGGCGAAGTCAAAGTCAACCCGGCTATTGTTATTCCAGCCATTACCGCACAAACCTTTGAGCTAAAGCCAGGACTTATCCAGATGATGCAGCATGCATCAATTTTTCATGGCTACCAATCAGAGAATCCGTATACCCACTTACATAGATTCTTAGAGATATGCGGTACTACACGCATCCAAGGAGTAAGTGAGGATGCGATTAAGCTAAAACTTTTTCCTTTTTCTCTGAAAGGAGAGGCTAAAGAGTGGTACACCTCTCTCCCTTCTGAATCTATCACTACCTGGGCAGAACTCGAAAAGGAGTTCTTGAGTCAATATTTTCCACCTTCAAAGACGGCCCAGTGTTTAAATGAAATATTCACTTTCTATCAGAAAGAGAATGAATCCTTCTTCGAATGTTGGAAGAGATTCAAGTATCTTCTTAGAAAGTGTCCCCACCATGGCTTGCCACTGGAAAGGCAAGTCAACACATTCTTCAGTGGATTGACCGAGATCACCAAAGGCATGGTCAACAGTTCATCTGGTGGGGCGTTTCTGAAGAAAACACCTGAAGAGGGATGGGCATTGTTTGAGGACATTGCAAAGTACAACTACGCCCCCTCTTATCAAGCAATTCAAGCACCTCCTCCTCCCAAGGTTGAGGAAGTCAATTTGCAAAGTTTGATCGCCATGCTGCAGAAGCAGATGGCAACACCTCAAGTTCCAAACCCGACAAATCAAACTTCTTCTTTTCCACAGAACCCTCAGGTTTTGTACTGTGAAAATTGCTGTCAGACTGGCCATATGAATGGCCAGTGTCAATTTATTCCCCCTGCACCTTATCAAGTGAATGCTGTTCATGATTATGGACAGTACAATCAAGTCACATGTCAGAATTGTGACGAGGTGGGGCACACTTCTAAATTCTGTCCTATGAACGGACAGAATGCGGAAGTGAATGCATTATATGGCCAGAACAATCCAAGGTTCAATCAGTTTCCTGGCCAGAGCAATTCTCAAAACCAAGGGTTTAGTCAACCTTCAAGTTTTAATTCTAATTCGAATTTTAATTCGAATCAGAATTTCAATATAAACCCTGGGTTTAATCAGAACCAAAACTCGAATTTTTCCAATCCTACGCAAAAATTCAATCAGAATTGGCCTACCAATTCAAACTCTCAATTTCAAAGTCGGCCCAGCCAGCCCTATTCTTCAAATTTCCAAAACTCTCAAGGCCCCTCCCAATCTACCAATCTTGAAGCTAAATTGGAGGAGCAAAGTAGATCGATGAAAAATCTTGAGAGACAAATTGGGCAACTGGCTGAACAGTTAGCTTCTAGACCCCCAGGGCAGCTGCCCAGTTTCACCGAGAAGAATCCAAAGGGTGGTCAAGTTGCTCAAGCTGACTTGAACAAAGGCCCATGTACTGACCTCGTGCCATCAATTCAATACGGTAAAGAAGATGCCAGTGCAATGAACCTCAGAAGTGGTACTCAAGTTAGTGGTCCTTCCCATCCAGGAAACCACTAGCCCCTCCTGCCATTGATAAGGCAGGAAGGGAAGCTGAGCACCTACACTCCCCTCAACTGCAAGAGAAAACTCAGGTGGCTAATCCCCTGAGAGGTGAAGAAGTTGGTGATCCTCAAGTGGCTGATCCCTTGAGGACTGAAAAAGCAAGTGGAAGTCAGGTGGCTGATCCCCTGCCTACAAAGAAATCTGAAAAAGCTGTTCGTTGGAAGGATCTGGAGGATAAAGTCAGAATGCATCTTCAAAGAAAGTCTTTTAGAGAACGATCTGAAAAAGCTTCCATTTCCACCACGGAAGAGCAACATTCCCTTGATTGAGGACAAAAGTACGAGAAGGTCTTGAACCTTTTGAAAAATACTCGAGTAAATCTTCCACTATCGGATGTCTTGGTTGAGATGCCTAAATATACAAAATTCATCAAGGATGTTGTGTCTTCGAAAAAGAAGTTAGCAGGCATGGAAAGGCAAATTGGTGAGGATTGCTCCATGATTAATTATGAAGACTTACCAATTAAAAGAGGTGACCCTGGCAAGTTCGTACTTACAGTATTAATGGGAGGTCTAGTCTTCCCTAATTCCTTGTGTGATCTAGGTGCCTCTATAAGTCTTATGCCAATGTCTGTATGCAAACAGCTCGGTTTACAAGGCCTTCTAGAACCCACTACTATGACTTTGCAATTCGCGGATAGATCTTCTAAGAAAGCTTCAGGGATCCTGAAAGACATTTTGGTTCAGATTGATAGATTTACCTTTCCAGTCGATTGGTATGTTTTAGATATGGAGAAAGATGAAAACGTCCCCCTGATTCTTGGAAGACCTTTCTTATCTATAGCTAGAGCCCTTATCGATTGCGATGGTGGGCAAGTGACTATCCGAGTTGGTGACCAAGAGGTGAGTTACAATGTCTTAAAGTCCATTCAAGTACCCTCTGGCCCTCCAACCGGCTTTTCCATTGATTATATGACGGATGATTTCACCGATTATATGGATAAGCAAGTCATGGCTGTAGAAGCGGAATACGAGCGATTGGTTGATAATCTAAATACTTATGGTGTGGTAAATCTAGATCAATTAGCAGCTGATTTTGAGGGAGAATTGTTGGAAGGAGAAGCTTTGGCAGTTGGACCACAAGGTAAACTCAGTGGTTTTGAGTTGAAAAGTGGAGATCTCAAGTCGAGTTTAGAAGACCTCCCTGCAGATTTGGTGTTGAAGCCGTTGCCTAAACATCTTAAGTATGTGTTTTTAAGAGAAGGTGACAAGCTTCCATTAATTATATCTGCCAAGCTATCTCGTTTAGAGGAAATGAAATTAATCAACGTCTTGAAGAAGAATGAAAAAGCATTTGGTTGGCAAGTAGGAGATATAAGAGGGATATCTCCCGACATCTGTATGCATAAGATCAAGACAAATGAGGGTGCGAAATGTGTTAGACAGCCCCAGAGGAGGCTCAACCCTCATATGCAAGAAGTTGTTAAAAAGGAAATCATTAAGCTTCTGGACATGAGAATCATTTATGCCATTGCGGATAGTGAATGGGTTTCCCCGACTCAGGTAGTTCCCAAGAAAGGATGAATTACGATTTAGAAGAATGAGAAAGGAGAGGAAATAGCATTGAGACTTGTCACTGGTTACAGAGTCTGCATCGATTATCGAAAGCTCAATGAGGTAACCATGAAAGATCACTTTCCCCTTCCATTCATTGACCAGATGCTTGAGCGTCTGGCGGGGCACGCATTCTACTGCTTCCTAGATGGATATTCAGGATACTTCCAGATACCCATTGATCCAGCTGACCAAGAGAAGACCACCTTTACCTGCCCTTATGGTACATTCGCTTACCGGCGAATGCCATTTGGTCTATGCAATGCCCCAGCTACATTTCAAAGATGTATCTTTGGCTATCTTTGACGGGCTCACATAGAAGTGTATGGAGATTTTTATGGGCGATTTTTCGAGTTTTGGTCAATCTTTTGATGATTGCCTTGACAATCTTGATCAAGTGTTATCCAGATGTGTGGAAAAGAACTTGGTACTCAATTGGGAAAAATGCCATTTCATGGTAGATGAGGGAATAGTTCTTGGCCACAAAATCTCCGCCAAAGGTATTGAAGTTGACAGGGCAAAAGTAGAAGCTATCGAGAAGATGAGCTATCCCAAGAATGTACGTGAAGTTAGAGGCTTTCTTGGACATGTCGGTTTCTACAGAAGATTCATTCAAGACTTCTCCAAGATAGCCAAGCCCCTGTCTACTTTACTGAAGGAAGACGTTGAATTCAATTTTGATGAAAACTGCAAGCAAGCGTTTGAGGAGCTCAAGGACCATTTAATATCTGCTCCAATTCTTATATCGCCTGACTGGAACCTACCTTTTGAGCTTATGTGCGACGCATCGAACTATGCGGTTGGTGCTGTTCTTGGACAAAAGATCAAGGGGAAATTCCAGCCTATCTATTACGCCAGTCACACATTGAACCCCTCTCAAGTTAACTATACCACTACTGAAAAGGAATTATTGGCCGTAGTCTTTGCTATGGACATGTTCCGTAGTTACTTGTTAGGAGCTCAAGTGATCGTGTGGACTGATCACGCTGCTTTGCGTTATCTGATGACTAAGAAAGAGGCTAAACCGCGCCTACTGCGTTGGATATTGACCCTACAAGAGTTTGACGTTCAAATTAAGGACAAAAAGGGCAGTGAAAACGTAGTGGCTGATCACGTTTCTAGAATGTTGAGTGAGGAAAAGGATGATCCAGATGATATAGATCTTCACTTTCCTCTAGAAAACATTATGTTGATAGACAGTTGTCCTCCTGATGTCCCATGGTATTCTTCCATTGTCAATTACCTTCATGCCAGATATCTAGACCCAGAAATGTCTTATCAAGAGAAGAAAAAGTTCTTCTCAGATTTGAAATATTTCGTTTGGGATGAACCTTATCTTTTTAAGATCTATAAAGATGGTTTGCTTGGGAGATGTGTTCCAGAATCCGAGCAACGCGATATTATTGCGCAGTGCCACAGTGGACCCACTGGAGGTCACTTTGGTCCGTGGAAAACCGTTGCTAAGATCTTCCAATCTGGTTTCTATTGGCCTACGATCTTTAAGGATACAGAAGCTTTCTGTAAAGCTTGTGATAGGTGTCAAAGAACCGGAACGTTAACAAGGCGTTTTTGACATGCCTTTGAAACCCATCCTAGAATGCGAGGTTTTTGATGTAAGGGGTATCGATTTTATGGGACCATTTCCATCATCTTGCGGTAACAAATACATCTTAGTCTGCGTAGATTACGTGTCTAAATGGGTGGAGGCTCAAGCCACTCCTCACAATGATCATAAGACGGTAATGAAGTTCTTAAAGAAGAACATCTTTGTGAGATTTGGATGTCCACGTGTCTTGATCAGTGATGAAGGGACACATTTCTGCAACCGACCCCTAGAGAAAGTGCTTGAAAAGTATGGTGTTCGTCACAAAACTGGCACACCATATCATCCGATGACTAGTGGTCAGGTTGAAAGGAGCAACCAAAGTATTAAGAAAATCCTGGAAAAGACGGTAAACAGTCATAGAAAGGACTGGAGTTTGAAATTAGATGATGTACTTTGGGCATACAGAACTGCTTATAAAACCCCTATGGGTACATCTCCATATCAAATGGTCTATGGAAAGCGATGTCATCTGCCTGTCGAGTTAGAGCATAGAGCCTATTGGGCTACAAAGTTTCTGAACTTTGATTCCCAATCTTGTGGACAACATCGACTGCAGCAGTTACATGAGTTAGACGAATTCAGACTCCAGGCCTATGAAAGTGCCAGGATTAGTAAAGATAAGATGAAACTCCTCCATGATGCTAAGATTAAGAAGAGAGAATTTCAAGTCGGCGAACAAGTTCTTCTATACAATTCCAGGTTACATCTGTTTCCTGGAAAGTTGAGGACACGTTGGTCCGGTCCCTTCGAAATTCTCCAAATTATCCCTGGAGGCGTTCTAGAACTACGAGGTTATGATGACCAACTGTTTCGAGTGAATGGTCAAAGGTGCAAGCACTATATTGGTGAGCCTAAAGAGAAACCTTTGATTGTCCGTTTCCTCGATATCATCGGGTGTGGTGTTGCGGAAGTCGAAGAATTCGACGAGTTTTCACCCGACCTGTTTTCAGAGGATGGCGGTAATGGTCCATCTGAAGAAGTTCTAGCTGGTAGTTGGGATATGGAAGAGTATTGGAGGGAGCGTCAACTGAAACGTCATCAGAAGAATGAGAAGAGGAAGAGGTCGGTCATGGGAAGTTTAAGCGTATTTGGAAAGTCATTAAAGATTTCACCCCATGTGTAAGATCTTTGTTTCTGAGCCACACTCTTGATCGAGCTTACATGAGGTAGTGGTGGCGGCGAAAAGTCAAATGGCCTGATCCAGTGAGCTTAAACGGTGTCGAGCTAACGACATTAACCAAAAGCGCCACTAGGGGGGCAACCTAGATATCATTCTCTTAGTTATTTTTGTTTTCTGCTTTAGTATTTAAGTTTAGTTTATTTTTAGCCTTACTAAGTTTTGCTATTGTTTGTATCTGTCAGTTAGTGTGCTTTATAGGTATGGATTTCGGTGTTCAGCGAGAGGAGTTACCTTTCCTTCGGAAGATCCCACTCATTACTGTAGATGACGGACCGGGAGGAACCATTATTTTGCACGTAGACTTCGACATTAGTACCCGCGTCAAGACGGTCACCTATGTTCTCATTGTTCCCCGCTGTTCGGGAGGTGGAGACTTTACTACTGAGGAGTTACAGGCAGCCCTAGGACGTCCGTACACAATCCTAAATGATCCGATGCTGACAGATTTAGCGCTAGTGCTGCAAGCTGAGCATTTTCGAGGTGTTGATGTAGCTGGTGAGGACTGGGGTTTACAAGATGAGTATGACTTCCCTCCGGCGATTGACATGCTCCGCCGTCTCATTCGAGTGATAGATTGGTCGGCCATTTACGATGACTAGCGTTCTTAGGATGTTTCGTCGAGCAAACGACGTAAAACAAAAGCGCTTCGTGGGAGGCAACCCACTGTTCTCTATTTGTTTTTATTTATTTTCTAGAAATTTTATGTACTTCGTTTGATTTTTACTTGTATTTTTGAAGCTTTATTTAAGTTTAATAAGAGATGACATTTTGAATTTGAGTTATATGGGAATTTTATGATTTTTGAACATTTTCCTGCTTGGACGCCCGTCCACTAAGCATGGACGCCCGTCCGCTATGACCAATCCTTGGACGAACGTCCACTAAGCATGGACGCCCGTCTGCTTTATTCCCTCCAATCCTGTATGTGATTTAAACTCTTGGACGAGCGTCTAATAAGCTAGACGCCCGTCCAGTTCATCTGATTTTCCAGTGGACGCCCGTCCACTGAGTTGGACGAGCGTCCAATCTCTCGTATATATATACCCTCCTTCGATGAACACTCACTTTTCAGAATTTTCAAACGCCAAAAACGGTTTCTCTTCCTCCTTTTGCCCTACAATCCTCAATTCTAAACCATTTTGAGCGATTCAAAGTGCTACAGGCTGCCCTTAATCCCCTCTCTTTGATTTTCATAACCAAATTCCCCAACACACCATATTTTTGGAGAATCAGACCCCATTGGAGTCCGACTTTTTAGAGAAAAAAATTCGATTTTGGACCCTATATTGGTGTTGTTTGGACTCGT
Organism: Gentiana macrophylla; assembly: GCA_026214975.1. Taxonomy (NCBI): domain Eukaryota; kingdom Viridiplantae; phylum Streptophyta; class Magnoliopsida; order Gentianales; family Gentianaceae; genus Gentiana; species Gentiana macrophylla. The sequence goes on along the minus strand of CM047807.1, from coordinate 14,346,961 downwards.
TTTCAACTCGATCAACATCTACTCACCCTACTTGGTAAGTTAGTCACAACTTTTCTAGCTTTCATTCACGTTTTTGCGAGTTCGATCTTTGAGTCGGCTCGTTCGCTTGAATACTACCTTAATTCGGTTTTTTTTTTCTGGTTTTGTGTTTCTTTTTGCTTTGTTTTGGTGATATGGTGTTGTGATGGGTGATGAATGGGGTTGTTTGGTGATGGTTATGGTTGTGGTTTGGTTGATTTGAAATCCCGCTTTGGATGTTAAACGGGTATCTTTTGTGCGTATTGGGATTGTTTGGTGTAGACTAGGCTTGAAAATGGTTCATAAGAAGGGAGTTGTGAAGAGACACGGGAAGGAAGTAGCTCGGGAGGCCGGGAAGAAGCGCAAAGAGATTGACCCAACCTTAGTTGATCCCAACCGAGGTGTGAGCATTCGGGAGCAACCCCCTAGAGCCACCCAAACTAGGGCAACCTTAAGAGATGAACCAACCTCAGACTCTGAGACGGACGACGATATTCCTTTAGTACGGATGCCTAGAGCTCAGAAAGGCGGAGCCTCGTCTAGGGTTGAGGAGGTTGTAGAAGCTACACGGGAAGATGAGCCGGTTGAACCTAGGGCTGCTCCACCTAGAAAGAGAGCCAAAACCGTACCCCCTATGCCTTTGCCTCGTAGATTCGTGAACCCTAGAGCTCACGATGCGTATAAACAACACTATTTCTCGAGGACGATGTTGATAGAAAGGGCCACTTTGGAGGCAAAGGTTGATCCCGGGTTTGTCAAGCTGTTAAGGGATCGGAAATGGGACGCTTTGATGACGATTCCAACTACCCCGGTCAATAGTTCCTTGGTTCGGGAGTTTTATGCCAATTGTTCAGAAACTGACTTGGAAACGAAGGTGGTTGTGGTTCGAGGAGTCCAAGTTCCGTTTACGCCGGAGGTGATCAATGCAAAGTATGGGTTGGCGGCTTTTGAGGGTCGGGATTACAAGGAGGAGATTTTACATAGGCAGAGTTTAGGGCAGATCCCTTGGAGGAGTTGAGGTTGAGAGTTTGCCCGGATGTGGCATGGACGTTAAGGCCGGGAGGCGACCGGAAGGAGTTGGTTACCACGACCTGGACGGAGGATTGGAAAGTCCAGTGTCGGTTTATTCAGAGTCGGTTGTTGCCTAAGAACAACTTGACACATTTTCATATTGGTGACCTAGGCATGTTGTATGCGTTGACGTTTGGCTTGAGTGTGGATGTGGGACAGGCTTTGTATGATGAGGTGGCTATTAACCAGAAGGTTTACACGCGGAGCTTGATCGTCCCTCACCTTATCCACAGTTTGTGTATCGATGCCGGTGTGCCTGAGTATGGAGCCGATCACAAACCGAAGAATCCGAGGCCTATACAGAGAGAGAGAGGGTAAGCCTTGGGTCGATCCTGAGTCGGGGCACCGCATGAGCCTGGTACGTCATCGGCCGCCGCCTCGGCGTCTTCACTTCCTACTTCATCTCCTTCGGTCCGGATGCGGCTAAGTATGGGCAATAGTATACGGGACTGGCTGGAGGACATCAGGACGTCTCAGAACAACATTTTGTCGATTCTGCAGTGTATCAGTGAAGGCCGGCGGCCAAGGGACGCCAGAGTTTTCGATCCGTGCGTTATTGATTACCATTTTTCTGACGAGATCGAGCAGGCCATCGCGGATGTTTTGGAGAAATCTGAGTCTTCTTCAGATGAGGAGCAGCCTGGCTCGGCAGACAGGACTATGGCCCCACCTTCTGGACCCTCCTCTGATCCTCCAGCTGACGATTCTGCGGCGCCAAGCCAACCTTGATTTTCTTTGTCTATTTTTTTTTTATGTTGGATGTTTTTGTGTTGACATTTTTACTTATATGATTCGTTGTAATTTTGATATTGCTACTATTTATTTTCGATGGATCATGTAAGCCATAAGGCACCCCATTACTTTCATTTCTGCTTTGTGTTTATACTTTTTGGGTGTATTGGATGCTTTACCTTTTGATTTCTCCTCATTTTTGATATCTCTTTTCCTTTTAGTATAATTCCCCGTTTTCCCCGAGATGGTTCCATGTTTGTCAAGTCCTGCAGGTATATTTTTAGCGGTTTTGTCGAGCTACGATTAATACGTTACTGAGTTCTCGGTGTCACTATGTAGGCTCCGGCCGACCGACATTCGAGTAACGTTTGAAATCAGGCTAAGTCTTTTATCTTTTCTTTAGTTTCGCACAACATGAGGACATGTTGATTTTTAAGTGTGGGGGAGGGGAATGTTCGATATGTAATTACACATTTGCTTAATTAGTTATGTTTCTATGCAAAATGAGCTAAAATTTTCAAATTTTCAAATTTTTCGACACTTTTGTTTTTGTTTTGTCCCGAGTAGGCAATTCGATTCAATGTTCGTTATTCTTATAGTCATTTAAGCTGTATATCATATGTTTGATAAGTTAGTTGTTTCACCTGAGATCTATTCTTCACGTGCCATAGTAAATGATGAGCTAATTTATAAACTTATACCCCTTTTGGACGAGTGATTTTTGATTTTCTTATAAGTCATGTGCTTAGTGCTACGTATATATCTTGAGATTTATGATAGTCTGTATTTAGATCCGAAGTATGATATATTGTGAATATCTGAAGGTTTGAATGTGATAAGTAACACGTAACTTATTGTCAAATGAAAAAGTTGAGTTTATAATGAAGAATTATTGGGTGTGTCGAAAGCTAGTCGATGATTTGAGTGCGATAGGGTATACCACGTATGTCCTATACCACTATGATGACTGAAAGCTCACGACAGTCAGGAAAAGCTGCCTTATGATTGGAGTAAGGTAGGGTATATCTCGAATATCCTATTCTGCTATGACAGGGCAAGAGCTCATTCTGATGTGTGTTTAAAAAGTGGAAAAAGTTAAATCAACTTGCAATAAGAAGTGTCTTGAAATGAATATAAGACTAAGTTATCGTCTATCTTATCCCCAGTAGAAACTGATAGATATGCTGTAGGGATTATCCTCTGAGTATCTCAGAAAGGCCCTAGATATATTCTATCATCCTTTTCGGGATATGTCACGTTTGTAGGGTACACCTTATGAGTGTCATTTATCGCTAGTCTATGAGGGGGTATTAGCTAGTTTTGCTTTGAGTTTCTCAAGTTCGGATTTAGTGGAAGTTTTCTATGGTTTTGCACACCACACACCGGTGAACCTCTAAACTATTGAATGTATGCTATATTTGTTTAGGTGTCTGTTTTGTCTCGAGCCCTAAATCTCGTTTTGTTTTGCTCGGGACGAGCAAAAGCTTATGTGTGGGGGAGTTGTTAAGGGTGATTTTATACGATTTATAAAGCTATATTTTATGATAATTTCCACCATATTTGTATGAATTTGCATAAGAAACGTGTGTTTAATGAATAGATTGAGTAAATGATATTTCAAAAGAGTTAATCGCAAAATAGGTTGATTTATGTGCTTTAATTATGTTTTTACGATTATTTGAGCGATATTACATTTTGTGGTGTTTTTATATGATGTAGATACATTTTTCAAGGCTCAAATGATGATCAAAAGAGATAAGAGTCGAAATATATGATGATAAAAGAGATAATGAAGGAATTGATAAGAAGAAAAGAGATAGAAATCAAGAAATCGAAATTCAATCATATTGAATCAAGTCGTGTCCCGTCCGGTGGGCGGCGTTTCTTTAAATCGAACGAGCGTCCCAGGATGGAAGGTTGATTCGGAAGTTTGGACGCTGAGGTGGACGCTGCATGGACGAACGTCTAATCATGACTCGGCCCGACTCGAAGTTTTATTGAAGTATGGACGGGCGTTCAAGGATCCAGACGGGCGTCCGGTAGCCGACTTAGCGTAACCGACTTAGAGATCTATAAATATCGGTTTGTTTCTCTACCCTAAGGAGACCATACACTCATTATTCGAACCTAAACCCCTGGGCGCTCTCAGGCTGCGTTTTACATATTTTTCCTTCAGATTTTATGCACTTAAATCTTAGATTAAATTAGTTTACTTTATGTTCTTTTCTTCAACAAATCAAGCAATTCGAGTGATGTTTAGAGGCTAAGGCTTCCTTGAGCAAGCGTTGTGAAGCCATCCATCAACATATTGATTTCGTTTCCGGATTATCTTGTGAGTATTTTATTCACGTTGTATCTTTATTATCGTTTAGCATTGTTTATTGCAATTATATCGATAGATCGTTGCATGATTGATTGTTTGTTTGATTTAGATGAAAATCTTGTTAAGCCCTAGAATCAACATAATAAAGATTAGATTTTTAACCTATAAAATAACGAGAGTTAATTAGGTTGAATTTCTAGATAACTAGATTGAGAAATCTTACACCTTTGCTTTGAAAGTAATAATCTTTAAAATCGAGAGATAGAAGATTAAGAAACGAACTTTTCTAAGAAATTAGGAGTTCATGCCTTTGACTCGGTGAATCACAACCTGGTTAGAAATCATGAGATAATCTAGATCGGAATTGATAGTTGTAGGATAGGTGGATCAATTGCTTGTTCGTACGTAAATTATTGATTAAAATCCCTCGAACTTGAATTGTTAAGCTTAGTTAGTCTTTTTATCGCATATTAGGTTTAGTTTAGTTTAAATTGGTTCGCAACTATATTTTCCTGGCTTTAGATCTCTATCTTCTGTCCAGTTTACATTATTGTTATCTTCCTCGTGAATTATTTACTGTTTTCATATCTGTTTAGTTTAGTTTAATAATCGTGACATAGTTCAGGTTAAACAACAACTAGAAATCACAATCGTTTAGTTCCCCGTAAGATCGACCCGGCATTAACCACTATTACTACGATCCTTATACTTGAGGTTAACCGGATTATTACTTGTTTGCTTTGTTAGATAAATCCGTGACACCTAACAACTAGGCCGAATCTACGCAACGATCCTAAAACCCCTTTTCCCACGTCTCACCGCAAAATGCATCTATAAGTTCGGTGTGTGTGACAGTGAACTAGGTGATCAAACTAATTCAAAGATGTTATAATCAATTTTAGGACGTGAATTAATCGTTTAAACATGATATTACGCACTACACAAATTCCAATCTCATCCCCCCTTAGGGTTTTCGCTCGCTTTCACATAATTCGGCTACACAATGGATTAGCTACTCATGACTATGCTAGAAACGGAATTAAAAGCAGAAATTAAACTAAAGACAATAAATAAAAGAGAAGTCATTACCATATAAATTGCTGAAAATCTGATCCACAAAATATGGAAGAAATAAGTGCACCGAAAAGCCAAATCTTTGATCTTGAAACGTTAATCTAAGCTATGGAAAGTATGTAGAATCGAAGGTTGTTATCTATGGAATCAAAGGATGATCAACCTACACTAAAACCGCACCAAAATTGCCCTAAAAGTGTCTAAAGTCGGCAGTACATGTCAAAGCGCTGAATGAGCTGCGTATTTATAGTGAAGAGTCGAAATCTGCTGCTGTCGGTGGCGGACGAGCGTTTGCTCCAAGGTGGACGCTCGTCTGTCTGGAAATCTGATGATGATTAGGGTTTTTTCTTCAATGAACCAACATTTGGCTCCTCTTAAACGCTAGTTCATGGATCATGCCTTTAGGGCAAATGCCCGTCTGGATTGTCTGTACGCCCGTTTAGATTATATGAGCTTTCTTGATTCGGGCAGAGCCAAGCCAAACGTTCGTTTGGAGGTGATCTGGACGCTCGTCCGTCTGAAAATCTAACTTTCAGTATCAAATGCTACTTCTGTGAATGACCGTTTGGACTGGACAAATGCCAGTCTGGCATGATGATAGATTCCTCAACCTTAACCTTGACTCAAACGCCAGTTTGCCTTGATTTCGCTCCAAACTTGATTTTTCTCCACTTTCATGCTACTTTCGTACCACGTACATGTTTCTCTTTCCAAAACATCACTTTCCGGGTTCTCGATTCACCTAAGTCCTGCACTAACATATACGAACAAACACCACGCGTAATTTTGCAAGACAAAAGTGCTCGGAAAAGAGATAAATATCGCTCAAAAGGCAGAATTTACTATCGATATGACTGTTTAACCCTCGTGTGTATAACTCTCGATATTACTCTTAATTAGGTCTAGAACTACCCAAAACATGTCAATAAAGTGACAAACGGGGGTTAAAATGCACACCAAAGTACAGTAAAGTTGACTTCAATCAACCACCCCACACTTAGCCTTTGCTCGCCCTCGAGTAAATTAGGCGCTTTAAAACAGGCCAAGGGATCAACTTTACGAAACATGCATAGTACTCACAACATCAAGGTGAACGTAAAGTAGACACTGAATGTAAACCACTTAACTCTATCTTACCACGAAAACAAAGTGTGTGAGATAAAAACCGAGGGCTACACTCAAAATGATTACCGGCTTCGAATACCGGCCAAATGACTACACACATCTCATACCGGGCTAGAATCTTCACTAATCGAGGCAACCGAGGCTAAATACGGTCAAGTAGGACTTGAAGGGTTAAAATGTTAAGCACGGGACGGGGTTAACCGAAAGGAAAATTCGAGACTGGAGAAAAGAAAATATGAGTGAACCTAATCGTCTCATGTGTATCTCCTCCTCAAAAACGTACCAAACCACACCACTCCTTCGATCTTTCTACACTCATTGATAAACAACTCCAACCTTAACATCATACTTTTATTCACTCAAACATCCTTCTTTGACTTCTTTTTCTCAAACTTTATTCAAACCTTTCTTTTCTTTTCTTTTCATTCTTTTTTTTCATTTTTTTTTCATCTCTTTTCCAATTTTTTTTTCGAACCAACAAGCCGCACAATAGATTTCTCAGGCTCATACCCTTCGTTATACTAGCTCATACTAACCAACTCCTCTCAAAATACTCACCTTCTCCCACCCCACATTTGATTCAACAAGTGTGTCTAAAGTAACAACCAAGTCCACTCGCAGGGTGATCAAAAGGAACGTGACCAATAATATAGCTCAGGGTTAGGGTAATACAAGCTAAGTAACCAAAACGGCTCATTTTCGGATGGTGGTCAGACCGTCCTATCAAGTCTTAGAGGGGGTACGAGGATGAAATGTCAGGATTTTGGCTTATTTGGCTCTGGTCGGGTCAAAGAAGCACCATGACTCTCATCCCGTATCCGGCCTAGGTAAACCTCTCTATTTCGCCTCGAAACTAGTGGTATAAGTGTGAATAGCAACCAAGCTAAGTATAACCACGGCTCTACGTGCACTAAAAGGGTTCGTATCGTGATAAAATAAAATCGCCTGAACTCATTACTCGACTACTAAGACATTTACCAACTCCATCGTGAGAAGTTGGCTACTCATGATTATGCTAGAAACCGAATTAAAAGCAGAAATTAAGCTAAAGACAATAAATAAAAGAGAAGTCATTACCATATAAATTGCTGAAAATCTGATCCACAAAATATGGAAGAAATAATTCCACCGAAAAGCCAAATCTTTGATCTTGAAACATTAATCTAAGCTATGGAAGGTATGTAGAATCGAAGGATGTTATCTATGAAATCAAAGGATCAAAGGATGATCAACCTACACTAAAACCGCACCAAAATCGCCCTAAAAGTGTCTAAAGTTGGCAGTACATGTCAAACCGCTGAATGAGCTGCGTCTTTATAGTGCAGGGTTGAAATCTGCTGCTGTCGGTGGTGGACGACCGTTCGCTCCATGGTGGACACTCGTCTTCCTGGAAATCTGATGATGATTAGGGTTTATTCTACAGTGAACCAGCGTTTGGATCCTCCTAAACGCTAGTTCATGGATTATGCCTTGAGGGAAAACGCCCGTCTGGATTGTCTGAACGCCCATTTGGATTATATGAACTTTCTTGATTCGTGCTGAGCCCATCCAAACGTGCGTTCGGGGGTGATCTGGACGCTCGTCCGTCTGAAAATCTAACTTTCAGTATCAAATGCTACTTCAGTGAACGACCATTTGGATTGGACAAACGCCAGTCTGGCATGATGATATATTCCTCAACCTTAACCTTGACTCAAACGTTAGTTTCGGTAGAGAAAACGCCAGTTTTACTTGATTTCGCTCCGAACTTGATTTTTCTCCACTTTCATGCTACTTTTGTGCCACGAACATGTTTCTCATTCCAAACATCGCTTTCCGGGTTCTCGGGTCACCTAAGTCCTACACTAACATGTACGAACAAACACCACGCGTAATTCCGCAAGACAAAAGTGTTCGGAAAAGTGATAAATATCACTCAAAAGGCGAAATCTACTATCGATATGACAGTTTAACCCCCCGTGTTTATAACTCTCGATATTACTCTTAATTAGGTCTAGAACTACCCAAAACATGTCAATAAAGTGATAAACGGGGGTTAAACTGCACACCAAAGTACATTAAAGTTGACTCCCATCAACCACCCCACACTTAGCCTTTGCTTGCCCTCGAGTAAATTAGGTGCTTTAAAACAGACCAAGGGATCAACTTTACGAAACATGCATAGTACTCACGACATCAAGTTGAACGTAAAGTATACACTGAATGTAAACCACTTAACTCTATCTTACCACGAAAATGTAGTGTGTGTGATAAAAACTGAGGGCTACACTCAAAATGATTACCGGCTTCGAATACCGGCCAAATGACTACACACATCTCATACCGGGCTAGAATCTCCACTAATTGAGGCAACCGAGGCTAAATATGGCCAAGTAGGACTTGAAGGGTTATAATGTTAAGCTTGGGATGGGGTTAACCAAAAGGAAAATTTGGGACTGGAGAAAAGAAAATACGAGTGAACCTAATCGTCTCATGTGTATCTCCTCCTCAAAAATGTACCAAACCACACCGAACTCCTTCGATCTTTCTACACTCATTGATAAACAACTCCAACCTTAACATCATACCTTTATTCACTCAAACATCCTTCTTTGACTTCTTTTTCTCAAACTTTATTCAAACCTTTCTTTTCTTTTCTTTTTCAATCTGTTTTTTTCTTTTTATTCTTTTCATCTCTTTTCTGATTTTTTTCGAATCAACAAGCCTCACAATAGATTTCCCGAGCTCCTACCCTTCGTTATTCTGGCTCTTACTAACCAACTCCTCTCGAAATACGCACCATGTCCCACCCCACACTTGATTCTTCAAGTGTGTCTAAAGTAACAACCATGTCCACTCGTAGGGTGATCAAAAGGAACGTGACCAATAATATAGCTCCAGGTAATACAAGCTAAGTAACCAATGTGCCTCATTTTCGGACGGTGGTCAGAACGTCCTATCAAGGCTTAGAGGGGGTACAAGGATAAAATGTCGGGATTTTGGGTTTATTTGGCTCTGGTAGGGTCAAAGAAATGCCAGGACTCTCATCCCGTATCCGGCCTAGGTAAACCTCTCTATTTTGCCTCAAAACTAGTGGTATAAGTGTGTATAGCAACCAAGCTAAGTATAACCACGGTTCTACATGCACTAAAAGGGTTCGTATCGTGATAAAATAAAATCGCCCTACACACATTACTTGACTACTAAGACATTTACCAACTCCATCGTGAGAAGGATGCATATAACGCGGTGTTAAACCGTGAAAAGTTTTAAAATTTTAAGCCATGGACTGACTCAAAAACGGACATTAACTAAGCATATCACAATTACCGGCACATTTATCCAACCAAATGATATAAAGCTAAGTTGTATCCACCCACCACTTCGAATGAAGCAATGTCCTCAGTGCGTGAATGAGATAGAAAAGAAGACTTAGCTTGTGAACCCGGCAGAAAAGCGCTATCGAATCCCGTAACAGCCTCGTGGAAGCAAGACCCGAATCCCTATACAATGTAGACAGAAAACAACGCAAAGCATGCACGGGACATGGTCCTCGTGCCAAGATATATAATAGGAGTATGTGGGTATAACAGTAATAAGGCCCTGTCACGTCAAAAAACTCGACACGCAATATGGAACGCACAAAACGGATCGCTATAGATGGATAAATAACCCCTATGGGTAAAGCACAGAACATTTAAGCATAATAGAAAAACCACAGCGGCACATAATAGAGAAATCATCCATAGTGCGTACAAACAAAAGCCAAGACACGAATGAAAGTGGGAGCATGCCTCAAGGCTTACAAAACCAGCCAAAGTGAAAAAATTAGCATCTCAAAACTTAAAGTATCATCAAAAGTAGTACAAATGTAGCAAACAAGCGACACAGCTCCTAACCAACCCTAACACCGGGCACAAACGACAAAAAGAATAGCATAAAAGAAATATAAAATCACGTCTGTCCGGGTGTAGCATCATCAGCAGCAGTGGAAGGAGCATCAGTGGTTGCTCCGGTCTCCGGCTCCTCAGTCTCCTCAATCTCCTCATCAGACGAAGACGCATCCTCAGCCACAATCTGCGTGATAGCCTGCTCAATATCGTCTGAAAAACGGTAATCCGTGTTACTCAGGGCGAACGCATTGGGATCCGTCGGTGATCTAACATGACTCATCAGGAGAAGGATAGTCAGGATATTATCATATGTCTGCTTTTGTTCCTCCATCCAGTGCCGGAAACTGTTAGCCATACCGAACCTCATGCAAACCGAGCAAGAAAAAGTGAGAACTAGGCTGCTGCGATGAACTAGGCTGCTGCGATGAACTAGGCTGCTGCGATGAACTGAACTAGGCTGCCATATGCCATATCTTTAATCGGGCGAGAGTCTTACCCTTTTCTCTTTTCAAAGACGGGGGGTGCTTGGGCTTGTGGTCCTCGGTGTACTCTGTCACCTTTGCATCCTTACACAAGCCGTAAATGAGATGTGGACAAATCAAGCTACGTGAATAGACCTTCTGATTGGCCGCACACTCGTCATAAATTTCCTGACCCACGTCTACATTAAGCTTAAAGTTTAGGGCATACTGCATCCCAAGATCGGCCATGTGGAAATGAGTCAAGTTGTTCTTGGGTAGAAGCCGGTTTTGGATGAACCGGCACTGAACCTTTCAATCTTCACCCCAAGATGAGGTGACCAACTGTTTCCTCACCCCACCATCTCCAAGGGTCCACTGAACATCCGGGAAAACCAATAACTGGAGGTCCTCCAACGGGTCCCCACCGGCATCCTTCCTTGCCTTTATCTCCTCCTTGTAATCCAACCCCTCAAAAGGTGTCAAACCGTACTTCTTATTGATTGCCTTCACAGTAAACGACACCTTCACTCCCCGAACCTTTACCATCCCCAACTCTAGGCTCGATTCTGAAAAATTAGCGTAAAACTCATGCACCACCGTAGCATTAACCTTACAATCTGGGGTTGTCATCAACGCCTTCCACTTGCGATCAGTCAAATTCTTTCTAAAATTCTTGTCGATATCGTAGTCATGGAAAGCTCTCTCGATAAGCTTCGAGCGGTGTGAATAATACCGATTGAACTTATTCCGAACTTTAGTGTTGACAAAATGCCTATCAAACGGGATCGGGGGAGCTGCAGTCTCTCCTCTGCCGGCTCACCCCCCTCAACTCTAACATCAGGTTCACCTTTAGGCTCTTGCACCACTTGTTCAACCCTAGCCCTTGGAGAAACTGTCTTCTTACGTACCAAAGGCTCGTTATCTGTATCAGACTCTGATTCATCTCTCAATGAAGCCCTAGCCTGAGTCTGGGTTGCCCTAGGAGGGTTATGTCCTTCTCTAATCTCGATCCCCCGGCTGGGATTTACCGGCTTAGGGTCCATCACCTTCTTCTTCTTACCCATATCCCTAGCTATCTCTTTACCAAACCGTTTCTGTCCTGAGGCCCCCTCTTTACCACAATCACACACCATAGTATCTCACACTGACAACCAAATCAAACCCAAAGCAACAATAACCCGATTATCATCCAATCGGGATTTCCCAACAAAACCAACACAAACCCACCCAAAACCGTAATGCAGACGTCCAAAACCAGCCAAAAGCATCCACAGAGCATCACCAAAGCATAAACAAAACAAAAAAAAAAGAATAATAAGCCTAATCAGTGATAGCTCGTTTAAGGTTCGAGTCGAAAATTGAACCTCAGAAAAACGTGAATTGAAACATGAAAAGCTTAGTGATTCTTACCAATAAGGATGCTAGAAGGACGATGGAGTTGACGAAATGTCCGGATGGTGCAAAAATTGGCCAGAAATTGAAGCTTTTTCACCTTTGAAACTGCCCTATATAGGTTCTTGAATGCGGCCAAAATAGGGTTGTTGATGGATTTGGTTTAGTGAAATGAAAAGAGGGGATCAAGAGGTGTTTGTGGGACTTGAAATCGCTCCGATCGGGTTAAAAATGAAGAATCTAGGTGAAAGGGGGCATGGGTTTTCGGTATTTTCGAATTTGGAAGGAGTTGGAATGATGAACCGCCGGGGGGGGGGGGGGTTATTTATAGAAGACGGGGCAAACGAGCGTTTGCCCCATGGTGAACGCTCATTTACCTGGGCTTTGATGAACTGAACGAGTGGTTTCAGTGTTCCAAACGCTAGTTTTGAGTGTTGCGAAAGCTAAACAGAGAGCAGGGATTTTGGACGAACGTGTATTTTCAGAGGGCAAACGCCTGTGGCCAGACTTGGGCAAAACTCAGATTTTTGATCCCGATTCAATTCTAACCTCCGTTCTAACACTTTTATTATCAAAAAGACTCAGAAAATTCAGAGAATGGTGGGTTGCCTCCCACCTTGTTTTACGTCATTGGCTCGACAGAAGACTTATACTGCACCGGTTTTTTCAAAGTTATACAACCGGCACGAACGAGGAAGTGAGGATAGAAAGATAGGATGGTGGCTTGATAAGATCAGAAAATGTCAAGATTTTAAGTCCATGATGAGACTCAGAAAAGATCAATTAAGGTTAGGGATCAGTTAAATGTACAACTTCGAGAGCCTCATCGAAAGGTAACTTCTGATACTTCTTCAGACAAAGACCGTTCGTGATGAACGTCCCGTGCTTTGGATGAGTTACCTCGATGGCTCCCAAATAAAAAACTCTCAAAACCTTATATGGTCCCGACCACCTCGACTTAAGCTTGCCTTGAAATAAGTGAAGGTGAGTATTATAGAGAAGAACCTCATCACCAATGTTGAAAACGCGAGGTTTGATGAACTTGTCGTGAAGCATATTGGTCTTCTCCTTATATTTCGCCGAACAATCATAGGCTTGAAGGCGAAACTCATCTAGTTCATTTAACTGGGCCATCCTCCTCTCACCGATTAACGCGTCATCCATATTCAGATTCTTAATTGCCCAATAGGCCTTATGTTCTACCTCTACGGGGAGATGGCAAGCCTTGCCAAAGACAAGCATGTATGGTGACATACTTATGGGTGTTTTGAACGAAGTTCGGTGTGCCCAAAGCGCATCATCTAACCTCTTAGACCAATCCTTAAGGTTCGAATTGACAGTCTTCTCCAAGATTCTCTTAATCCCTCGATTGGTCACCTCAACTTGGCCACTAGTCTGGGGATGATAGGCGGTGCCTAACTTGTGAGTCACCCCATACTTCATTACCAGCTTGTCAAACTCTCTATTTGTAAAGTGACTGCCATTGTCACTGATTATCGCTTGAGATACTCCAAAACGGGACAACATATGTTTCTTAAGGAACCTTATGACTACATGTTTGTCATTAGTAGGCGAAGCGATTGCCTCAACCCACTTCGAAACGTAATCACAGGAAACAAGAACGTACTTATTCCCAAAAGAAGACGGATATGGTCCCATGAAGTCCACTCCCCATATATCAAAAACTTCACACACTATTATCGGTTTCTGGGGCATCTCATTTCTCTTTGAGATCCGTCCTGAGCGTTGACAGGCATCACACATCTTTACATACGCATGTGCATCCTTGAAGATAGTGGGCCTGCAGAACCCACTTTGTAACACCTTCAATGCTGTTCTCTCGCCCGAGAAGTGACCACTGGCCTCTTTATCATGGCAGAATGAGAGAATACTCACTATCTCACTGTCATCAACACATCTCCTCAGAATTCCGTCCGCACATATCCTAAAAAGTAAGGGATCCTCCCACACATAACAATTCACCTCACTATAGAATTTCTTCTTCTGGTTCTCATTGAACTCAGGATCTACGAACCCACACTCATGATAATTGACGAATGGTGCATACCACGGGTTCCCTTTCTTCCCTCTCTGCATAAAATTTCCACGCTTAACCGGGAGCATCGTATCCACTACGAACAACTGCTCATCCTGAAAGCGGTCATCTATCTCAACTTTGGTAAGGCATCTCTCCTCACCCGGTTCCTTCCTACTCAGGTGGTCAGCTACCACATTCTCATACCCCTTCCTATTCTTAATCTCTACGTCAAATTCATGAAAGGAGCAAGATCCACCTCAACAAGTGTGGTTTTGCGTCTTTCTTGGCAAACAAATATTGCAACGCAGCGTGGTCTGTAAGAACTATGACTTTCGACCCTACTAAGTACGACCATAACTTATCGAAGCAAAAACAACGGCTAGAAGTTCCTTCTCAGCGGTAGCATACTTTTGTTGAGCGGGATTCAGGGTATGACTTGCATAGTAGATAGGTCGAAACAACTTATCGACCTTCTGACCTAGGACAGCTCCTACAACATAGTCACTCGCATCGCACATGACTTCAAACTCCTTGGACCAATCAGGTGCCACTAAGATAGGAGCCGAAGTAAGAAGTTTCTTGAGTGTTCTGAAGGCATCTAGACATGCCGCATCAAAAACACCGGGAGCTCCATTCATCAACTGAAGGGTAAGAGGTCTATCAATTTAGGAAAAACCCGGAATGAACCTACGATAGAAACCTGCATGACCCAAGAATGATCTCAGGGTTTTCAGATTTGTGGGCATAGGAAGCTTAGCTATTGCCTCTATCTTATCTCTATCAACCTCTATTCCCTTCCCCGACACTTTATGGCCTAACACAATTCCCTCAGTGACCATGAAATGACACTTCTCCCAATTTAAAACTAGGTTTGTCTCTTTGCAATGCTCAAGCACCTTATCAATATTAGACAAACACTCCTCAAAAGTGTCACCAAAAACACTAAATTCATCCATAAAGACTTCCATAAAACGTTCTATCATATCAGCAAAAATGGCAACCATGCATCGCTGGAATGTCGTGAGTTCATTACACAACCCGAACGGCATTGTTTTGAATGCGAAGGTGCCATACGGACAAGTGAAGGTAGTCTTATCCTGGTCATGTATATGAATGTGGATCTGATAGTATCCACTAAAACCATCGAAAAAAGCAGAAAAACGCATGACCACTTAAACGCTCTAGCATTTGATCAATAAACGGGAGGGGGAAATGATCCTTTCTAGTTTTATCATTAAGCATGCGAAAATCAATACACACCCTATGACCAGTAACTAAGCGAGTAGGAATGGGCTCACCTTTATCATTTAGCTCAACAGTGATGCCTCCTTTCTTGGGAACAACTTGCATGGGGCTCACCCACTCACTATCGGATATCGCGTAGATTATCCCTAGTTCCAGCATCTTCACCACATCTTTTCTCACCATTTCTTGCAAATGCGGGTTCAACCGTCTCTGAAACTGCAGGACCGGCTTGGCCGCCTCTTCAAGGATTATTTTGTGCTTTCAGATGTTAGCACTAATCCCCTTAATGTCAACCATCTTCCATTCGAAGGCCGTTTTGTGTTTCTTCAGAACATGAATCAACTTAGCTTCCTGCAAAACGGTTAGTGCAGATGAAATAATAAGAGGAAGTAATTTATCAGGTTCTAAAAATACGTACTTTAAATGATCAGAAAGTGGCTTCAACTCAAGATCAGTCAGTGGTTCCTCGATTGACGGCTTTGGTAGCTTACCAGTCAAACCGAGCTCTAATTTCTTGTTCCATCCCGCGTCGACATAGGGAATCGACTCCAAATGATATTCCTGAATTCTCATTCTCGGATCATCATCTTCCGCGGTGCTTGACTTCATCAAGCATTCCTGCATCGTTTCTTGGTATCCCTGCAGGTTAGTGTGCTCCAAAATACAAGGATATATAGCATCAATAGAAAAACAATCGCTCTTTTCATCCTCGGGATGTTTCATTGCATTATACACATTAATGGACACACTCTCTTTCCCAACTCGTAGTATGATTTCCCTCCTCTTAACGTCTATCAAGGTCTCTCCATATCCATATCTAAAACTACGAAATCAACGGGAAACACAAACTTATCAACCTGCACTAACATATCTTCAGCTACCCCCATAGGTGTCCTAACAGACCTATCCGCCATCTGTAGGGTCATCCCTATAGGTTCTAACTTACCCAATCCCAACTTCTCATAAATTCCTCTAGGCATCAAGCTCACAAAAGCCCCTAGATCACACAACAAATTTTTAAACACTGTCTCTCCAATGGTGATTGGGATGGTAAAGTTACCTCGATCCTGCATCTTAAAGGGTATCCTATTTTCAAAAATTGCAGAACACTCCTCACTTAGATGCACCATCTGTTGCATCTTTTTCTTGTTCGACAACATTCCTTTTAAAAATTTAAAGTATAGGGGAATGCTCGAAATTGCCTCTAATAGGGGAATGTTTACCTTTACCTTCATTAGGAGATTCAGAAATTTTGCCTAACCTTGGGTCAGTATGTCTTTTCTGGGTCCCTTAGGAGGGTAGGGTAACGTACTAACATCCAAATTTGGGGGAGGATGAAGGATTCTGTTCTGTTTACCTTTTACTTTAGGCGGCGAGGGTTCTTCTTCTTCGATGTCCAAGGCTACATAGTCTTTCTATGGTGCTGCCCCTTCCAATGCTTTCTTGTTTGCCTCTGCCAATGCTTTCTTCGTGGCTTCCAAATATTTCCTCATTGCAGCCATTTCCTTTTCCGCAATGCCAATTTCCAAATCTTCAATCTCGACTTCACCATACATGGCCCCCTCACGGTCAACTACCCTCTCTTTCTCGGCTTTCTTAGTTTCTGCTTTCTCTGCCCACAGTTCTTTCTTCTTATAACTTAGCCCAACCTCTTTAGCACTTTGTGTGAACATAACATTCACACCCTTTGGGTTTCTCTCAGTATTGCTCGGAAACCACCACTCAAATTTGTCCTTATAGTGTCGGTGATTTGCCCTACTTGGGTCTCCAAATTCCAAATGGCAGAATGAGTGGCCATTTTTTGCTTCACAGCATTTTTGTTCAACTCAGATACAGTCCTATCCAGTCTTTCCCGGAGTATCTCAGCGGACGTCTTCTGAACACTAGAAGTATTCGATTGCTCTGATGGAGATGAGCATTCAGATGCTGATAGGTGCCAGAATTATTGTTTCTTGGCGGTTGGCTTGCTTGCTTTCTGATTGTTCTGCTGGCCCTAATTTTGATTCCATCCTTGATTCTGACCCCAATTATGACTTTGCAATTGTTGTTGGCCTTGTGACCGAGATTGCTGGTTCTGGTTACTATGATAGTTGCCTTGGTTCTGATTCTGGTATGAATTCTGATTCTGGGGATTCTGGTTCCAAGGTCGGTTGTATGGGCTTTGGTTTTGCCTAAAACCTTGGTTTAGATTATTGTTACGATCCTAGTTTTGATTCTGCCCCTTATTCCAACCTTGACCTTGCTGATTTTGATTCCACTGTCCCCCACTACCTTGTCCAACATAGCTCACATCATATTGCTGTGAATCATCACCCGTACCATACTCCATTGGCGGCCCTTGCTGATTGTCGAAATTCTGATACTGCTGCTGCTGACCAAACTCTTGCTGATTCTTATTCATCTGCCCCATCGCATACACATTCATCTTCTGCTGATCATTCTGATTTCCAAACCGTTGATGTACTGGTGTAGATGTCAATTGTTGTGGGTAAGTGAACTTTTTCGATGATGTACACTCCAATGCTGAGTGTCCACCCCCACAAAGTTGGCATTGCTCTTCCTTTTTTTTAGCCAACTCCATTTGGTCCATCTTCAGTACCATTTCTTGCATCTTGTCATGCATGGCTGTCTCTCTGTCCAACTCTTCTTTCAGAGATTTCACACTTTCCAGTGGAGCCTTCTTCTTCTTCCTAGATGACCTCCATTGCCCTTCTCCATCAGCCATATTCTCAATCTGTCTCATAGCTTGATCCGGTTGGAGGTTCATAATATCTCTGCCACTTGCGGCATTCAGCTTGTTCTGATCCACTGGCTCTAAGGCTCTGAATAGTATAATCACTTGCTCAACAGTTGAGAAACCGTGTGGAGGGCATCTCGTTAGTGGATCCCTAAATCTCTCATATGTCTCCTTCAGTGTCTCTCCCTCGAGACCATCAAACGAAGAGATTTCTTCTTTCAAATCCAGAATCTTAGCCGGAGGAAAGTACTTCCTCAAAAATACTTTGACCACATCCGTCCACGTATGTAACGAATCATTAGGCAATGAATCGTACCAATCCTTAGCAGCTCCTCTAAGTGAAAAAGGGAAAACTATCAGTTTTATCACCTCGTCACTTACCCCATTATACTTCATCGTTCCACAGATTTGGAGAAAATGATCCAGAAAGCTGTTCGGGTTTTCAGTTGACTTCCTGTAGAACAAGGCGTGTTCCCCCAACATATTCAAGATGTTTTGCTTTATGTCAATGTTGTTGGCATTGATAGGGGGCACTCTAATTGGATTGTGACCTGTAACTTCCTGTAGGGTAGTCATATAATCTCGACAGACTCTTGGTCCCTGTACCTGCTGAGCCCTCTATGGATGATAATTCTGCTGTGGCTGCTGTTGATTAAACTGCTGCATAGGTGGTTACTGAATATTTTGGATCTGGAACACAGGTTGGTACCCCTGATTCCTAAGCATTTGCAGTACTCGGTTTACAGTAGCTTGATCGAGTTCTGGCTCAAAGTTCTGGGCATTCTGTCCTTCCCTGTTCTGTACAATCCCTGTTCTCTGATTAAATTGTGGGGTGATCAACTCATCGTAACAATCAGATCGTCTCCCTATCTCATTACTACTACGAGGATCTCTCGGTGGAGTTTGCAATGGCAATGTTGCATTACCACCAGTAGTGTTCGAGGTCTGCCCTTGTGCATTATGTTCATTGAAGGGATATTTGCCATCTCTACGAGTCGTTATATAATCCATTTCTTTAGAGGAATCTAAGACAGAGCTTTCTACTGCCCCTTTTTCTTCAAACAGAGGGTTCGGGCTAGCAATCAGGATCTCTCCTCGGCGTTGACTATATCTGTGACTTGCTAAATCTTCAATCTCTTCAATTGGATCGATAAGAGGCTCTTTTGAACTTCGGGTCATTCACTGTGAAACAAGAAACAACAAGAAAATGAAATAAAAACGAACTAAGCCCAAGCTTTCGGTCAACATAAAAGATATTAGATGTTACTCCCTGGAAACGGCGCCAAAATTCTTGATAGCCAAAATACTTAACCGCTAACTTTTACTGACAGAGTATCAGGTCAACGGGAGTACAGTGGTCACAAGGTCGAATCCACAGGGAGTATTGTCTAAGTACCAAAGCGGACGTAGAACTTAGTTCAGGCCAAAATATGGTGGAAGATATTATACTAATACAGAAATAAAGATTAAACTACCGATTTTAATTATAGTTATTAAAAGGGTATAGCCGAACTATGATCCCATGAACTACTTTTACCCCTTAGGAAGGACTTGACAGGGAGCATGTCTTAACCGACCTACCTATCCTATGTAGTTTAACGTCATCCACATGTGCCAACTCCTAATTCTAGTGACCAGACTGAACAACTCGATCTAACCACTCTATGTTAAGATAACCGACTCTCCCTTTAGAAAACCGGTTTTCCTAACATGATTAAGTTCTAGAGCTACTCGAACAACGATGACATACCTCTGTATTGGAAACGGTCTAAACAACTAGGCCGAATCTACGCAACAATCCTGAAACCCCTTTTCCCACATCTCACCGCAAAATGCATCTATAAGTTCGATGTGTGTGACAGTGAACTAGGTGATCAAACTAATTCAAAGATGTTATAATTAGTTTTAGGACGTGGATTAATCGTTAAAACATTCGATTACGCACTACACAAATTCCAATCTCATCCACCCTTAAGGTTTTCACTCGCTTTCACATAATTCGGCTACCCAATGGATTGGCTACTCATGATTATGCTAGAAACGTAATTAAAAGTAGAAATTAAACTAAAGACAATAAATAAAAGAGAAGTCATTACCATATAAATTGCTGAAAATCTGATCCACAAAATATGGAAGAAATAATTGCACCGAAAAGCCAAATCTTTGATCTTGAAATGTTAATCTAAGCTATGGAAAGTATGTAGAATCGAAGGATGTTATCTATGGAATCAAAGGATCAAAGGATGATCAACCTACACTAAAACTGCACCAAAATCGCCATAAAAGTGTCTAAAGTCGGTAGTACATGTCAAAGCGCTGAATGAGCTGCGTATTTATAGTGCAGGGTTGAAATCTGCTGCTGTCGGTGGCGGACGAGCGTATGCTCCAAGGTGGACCTCGTCTGCCTGGAAATATGATGATGATTAGGGTTTATTCTTCAGTGAACCAGTGTTTGGCTTCTCCTAAACGCTAGTTCATGGATCATGCCTTGAGGGCAAACGCCCGTCTGGATTGTCTGAACGCCCGTTTGGATTATATGAGCTTTCTTGATTCGGCCTGAGCCCATCCAAACGTACGTTCGGAGGTGATCTGGATGCTCGTCCATCTGAAAATCTAACTTTCAGTATCAAATGCGACTTCTGTGAATGACCGTTTGGACTGCACAATCGCCAGTCTGGCATGATGATATATTCCTTAACCTTAACCTTGACTCAAACGCCAGTTTGGGTAGGGCAAACGCCAATTTGCCTTGATTTCGCTCCAAACTTGATTTTTCTCCACTTTCAGGCTACTTTTGTTCCACGAACATGTTTCTCATTCCAGAACATCGCTTTCCGGGTTCTCGAGTCACCTAAGTCCTGCACTAACATATACGAACAAACACCACGCGTAAATCTGCAAGACAAAAGTGCTCGGAAAAGAGATAAATATCGCTCAAAAGGCGGAATTTACTGTCGATATGACAGTTTAACCCCATGTGCATATAACTCTCGATATTACTCTTAATTAGGTCTAAAACAACCCAAAACATGTCAATAAAGTGATAAACGGGGGTTAAACTGCACACCAAAGTACAGTAAAGTTGACTCCCATCATATTGTTAAACTGCCAGAAAATGAAATTTTAGGGCCGGTTTACCGTGGCTAACCCCCGGGTTACCGAGGCCTGAAAAATCAATTTCTATACAGTTCCTATTATTCTGTGTTATTCCCTGTTGATTTTAGTCAGTAGGTCCGCAGCAGTTGGGATCACACCCAACTGAAGCAGAAGTTGCTGACATTTTCCTTGTTTTATTTTGTCTTTTCGCATGAAGATCAGAACACCTCAGGAATTCAATCAAATCAGAGTTGAAAAAGAGCAAACAAGTCAAGCAGTATGCCTAGAACGATATTGAACATCACACCGATTTCCATGTACCCTAGATCTGAACCAAGAGAGCATTATGAAGCTATAAAGAAACGGTTGGAAAAGGAGAAAGAAGCAATCAAGCAAGAGCCTGAAGAGAACTTAGAGGAGTATAGCACGTATCATCCAGGTGATTTCCCTTGTGAGTTAATTGATATATCGTCTTCGGATTATGATTCTGATGATCCTGAAAAGGATCCTGACATGATGTTTTCTGAGCCTGAGGATTACCCAGTCTCAGACACCGTGGTAAAGTAATTAAGAGACCCTGGCACGTTTTGACTCCCGATTTCTGTTAATGGTATATCAGTAGGATTAGGTCTCTGCGACTCTGGCTCAAGTTACGACATTCTACCATTTTCCCTCTATCAAAAGATCAAGCTTCCGGTCGTAATGAATCAAACCAGGACCATGACCTTCATCGATAGAACTAGAGATATGCCTGCTGGTCTGCTTAGGAAGTGTATGATTAAGGCAAAAGGGTTCACATATCCTATTAACTTCACGGTCATAGATGTACCTGAGGACCCAAGTGCCCCAGTTTTGTTAGGGAGACCTTTCTTAGCGACAAGTAGGGCGGTTATGGATTTTGATAATAGGGAGATTGCTCTAAGGTTGATTAATGACGATGTATCTTTTAAGATCTTAGAACCCCTAGAAAATCGACCGGAAAGTTGCAAGATGACGTATGCTTCAGGATAGGTGGAAATTATGGAAATAGAGGGGCATAAGAATAGAGAGGTTGTAGTAGAAACCGTTGAACAAGAATTTATAAGACTAATGCTGAGAGAAAGAGAAGAGAAGGACCACGACAAGATGCTCACGGAAGCTAGTCCTTCTGTGTTACGTAGTGAACGAGTTGAGCTAAAAGTTGAAAACGTGGAGTCCTTGGGTTCAAAGTCTAAATCTCGACACAGAGGCAGACCTAGCATGCAAGCTAAGAGAGAAAGGCGTGCTAGGAAGAGAGCTAAAAAAGGTTCTATAAAGGTACAAGCCTCTGGAGCAAAAGTTTAGCGAGTTAAAGCTCCAACTCTTGAATGATCGGAGATCTGAAGAAAGTCGAGCTGGCGACTATAAACTCAGAACTAATTATTTAAACCCTTAGGTAGATTAGAAATGAATAGAAGTAGACAGATGAAGGTACGAGCTTTTTTCATCCTACCGCACCCTTTGGCTTGAAACCGAATGGTTGTGGAAAGGTTTTCTTTACTCGTTGTGGATTCTAGTGAAGTAGGTTAGGTTTTGAGTCGGAAATAGCATTGGAAAGAGTGAAGATCTAATCAATTTGAGATAAAATTGAGCAGAGAGGTTGAGCATAGTGTGTAGTGAAGGCAGAAAGAAAAATCTAGGAAAAAGTACCCCCGGTAAACCCTTGGCTACCTCCGGTTTACCGAGGGTGGATTTTTAGATTTATGAACGTCAGGTTGTAAAGCTGAATTTTAGAGACACGTGGAGGACACACGTTGCACCAGATACGGTCAGTCAACCGAAATGCCATCATATTTCCCTCTTTTCAAATTTTTCATCCTTTCCCACACTCTACCATAAATCCACCTCAATCCCATCAATCACCTTCTCAAATCCCTCACCCTAATTACTTCTCTACCCACTATCCCACTATATCCTTCCACCTGCACTCATTTCTTCTATTTAAACCACCCCTTCAACACCAATCTTATCATTCTTATCAAATACTTTCTCCTCAATCACCAAACTTATCCCATTTCTTCTTCCTCCAACTAATTCGGCCACCATCACCACCATATCACCATCATAACCAAACCATTTCCTTCCATTTTTCCAAACCCTAAACACCACATCCACCACCTCTGTTGCTGATATGTAGTGCCGCTGCTATGGTGAAGTGTTGAAATTCTTCATCCTTAATCATCAGAAGCACAGTCCCATAAAGAAATCAAAAAAATCAGGCCGGTAAATCGGACCTACCTGCGGTTTACCGAGGGAAGGTTTTCAGAATCAGCTTCAGTATCAGGTTGTATTATCATTTAGAATGGGTCCAAAGCGTAGCCGTTCAACTGTCCCAGTGGCTATCAGAGTGTGTATGGAGATGCTAATCCCTTGACAGACGGGGTTGAGCAATTCCATTCTTTAGAGATTTATGAGTCGTTCCGAGGGCATAGGAACGCAAGACCAGTGGCTCAAGAACGAGGGGTAGAACTGGACGATTGCGGTTCGATTTTTCCAGGTACCCTACAAGCACAAGATATATTGGACATGGCTGAGGCACCGGCCCAGTTCAACACCACGGTGGTTAGGGAATTCTATGCTTATATTTCATATAACCCCGGAGCCACATATGCTATGGTCCACGGTGTTAATATTGATTTTTCTATCGAGCAGATCAATGCTCACTTTAGGGTTAGACATCCACTGGTGGGCC
This sequence comes from Gentiana macrophylla, assembly GCA_026214975.1. NCBI lineage: Eukaryota > Viridiplantae > Streptophyta > Magnoliopsida > Gentianales > Gentianaceae > Gentiana > Gentiana macrophylla. The sequence continues at coordinate 14,323,067 of CM047807.1, read as the reverse complement.
CGGATAAGAACACATCCTCGAGCAATATTGAAGATCTTGAGCGGATGAACATGATTGCTGATTACTTTGGGGAGCAATGGAAGCGCAATCCTGCTGGAGCCCCCACCATCTTCCTAGAGAATGAGTTACCCTAGGACCGGAAGATGGTAAATAGATTTGTTTGTGCCTGCCGTCTACCGACTAAGCACACGGTCTCTGTCACCACCAAGAGGGCGGAATTAATGTTTTATCTGGAGCAGGGATCTCTAATCAACATCGGCCTATTGATGCATAGCCGTATCCATGAGCTTGTTGCCGTTTCTGAGCATGAGTCGTTTCTGGCCGATGATTGATATGTTTGCTTTGGAGGACGAGGTGAAGATGCTCGTCAGTGATGATTGGGAAGACCCTGAGCCAATGCTCAATTTGCAGTCAGTTTCGAGAGTACAAAGACGGGTCAGAGCAGAGAGGGAGCGTACTCCGGTGCATGGAGCACCGAGGACTCAGAGAGCCTTGCTTGAGGAGCACTCGTGAGAGATTGCGAGTCTACATCGCAAGATGGATCAGATTATTGACTTTCTAGGAGTTCCGCCTGCTACCCCGCTACCTAGCTAGGACTGCCCCTCGTCATAGAGCATCCTCTTCTACCTTTGCTGCCTCTAGTTTTGGTCCACATCCCGGTTTTGAGCCTAGAGATGACTGGAAGGGTTATTCTGAAGAGGACGATTAGATTTTCTTTCATTTTATTGTTGTTTTCCATTTTCTTGTTTTTGTTTTTTGTTTTTCTTTCCTATCTAGTTGATGTTGTGGAATTTTATAATATAATGATTTTATCGGCTTAAATTGTTTTGGAGTTATTTATTTTCTCTTTTACCGCCGCCATTTTGTTATAAAGTTTCTTGTCACCACGATTCTTCTTGGTTTGTTTGAGATATTTAGAGCAGATTCTTCATGGACTACTTATGAGCCCAGTGATTTATCCGACGATCCGATTCTTCTATGGTTCCACGCTTAACCGAAGCTAAGTTCCTTTTAATTTTTATTTTCCATCTTACACATTGGGGACAATGTTTTGATTAAGTGGGGGGAGGGTAAGGGACGTCACTTAGCTTCTTAGCATTATATTCCATGAATTGCGTGATTATCTTGATTCTCTTTGATGCACGATTCACCACTTATAATTAGATTTGTTTCGACAGAATTTTGAAAAAATATGATATCTTTGATCTTTTCGAGTTAATTGACTTCAATTCTGTTTTACTTTGTACGAGTAAGAGAAAGTGTCCACTTCTGAAGTAGTGGCGTATTAAGCGCATATTCCGTTATGCGCCATCATTTTAAGCACGTAAAACTCACTTCCCTTGGTGTGTAGTCGATAGCATATTGCTTTGACTAGAGTTGACCCTGGCTTTTATCACAAATCATGTTCCACCAACGCTTATATAGGCAAGGAATTTCGGATTCGGTAGTTTATCATGAGTGGGGCCGTGAGGATAGCTAAATCAATGAGAGTTTACCTGCCAAGATAGAGAAGTGCATTGAAATATATACATCTATATTCTCTTTGTCAAATCTTAGTCGATGGAGCGTAAGACGCACGACTTTTGCATAGACCGATAAACGTGAGCCTAAGGGTACTAATATATGCTCGGTTCTCGATCCACCTTGCCAGCTCAATTAATTAATAAATAACATGTTTGAGCCTCGTCAGTTCGACTACGGGTTTTCGTAATGTGAGATTGTCTGCATTACTAAGTGGTTGTGAACTTTATTGCACACATATTGGCTCAAGACGTTAATAGTGTTTAATGTGTTACTAATGGATATGAGTGGCATGATCTTGATCTTGAATTTGTGAGGCATAGTTGTTTCTAATTAACTTGTATACTGATCAGGGATGTTGTTTTCTTTTCTCCTTTTTGCTCGGGACGATCAAAAGCTAAGTGGGGGTTAGTTGATAACGTCCTAAATGGTACCAATAATTATACCTATATTCACCCCAAATTCTGCTCAAGAGAGAATAAATAGGCTCGTTAGTATATGAAATATATGTTAAATGCTATGTGAGTGTTTCCAAGATCGTAATTCTGCATCTATGCTATTTTCCTGAGGTTTTGGTACTGTTTTGTCTCGTTTTGCATGTTTTATAGGATGTACTGAATCTGGAGAATTGGAGAATGGATCTGGACCGAAAGAAGTACATTGGGCCAAGTGATTAAAGTCCAAGAAGAATCCTGCTGAAGAAAGAGAGGAAAAGTAGGCCCGGTAACCCGAGGGCTAGGCCCGGTAAACCGGCGACTTGTTCGACACGAAATTGATTCTGCCGCCTCTACTAGGTCGGTTAGGGTTTTAGAGAGTCTTAAGTCAACCATTGTATCTATATAAGGCCGCATTAATAGAGTTCTAAAGGAGGATTCACAAGTTTTGATATGTTTTATATATTACATTACATACATTACAATTATTATTATGCAATAAAGATTTCCTGAGCTTTGGAGAGTTATTTCTAGTTTCCTCCCTTCTTCCATCATCTCTAGCTTGAGAAGATCGAGATAGATCTCCATTGTTGAAGGTATAAAGCTTTGAACGTTCCTTTACTGTCTTCAATATGGTAGATCTGTTCGTATTTATGTGTTTTAGTTATTCTGCATGTTTAAAGACCCCACAATTTACTTATTTTAATCGTATCAGAGCAATGTAGTTCCAGAAATTAGGAAAACCTGACCTCGGTAACCCGGCAGTCTATACCGGTTTACCGAGGCAATATTTAGAAAACCTAAAACTGGGATACATTACAGCTACGTTGATCGACAGGTTTAATTAACAGTAGGTTAGATCTAGCCATTCTGCTTATTGTAATCGTAAACTGGCATGAAATACGAATAGTGAAGTGCTAAGTTTGAACATAGTCTAGAATGGACCCTAGGAACGTGCTGGTCAATGTCGACAGCTGTCTATGCCGGTTAGCGGTATGAGTTAGCGCTCGATATCGGGAATTCTAGTTCTTTATGCGTATAGGCTATTACGGACCAATTAAGGAGGGTAGTTTGCGTATCGAATGTCTACTGCCATTGTCAGAGTAGATAGGAGTAGGAATTGCACCCGTAGCTGATAATGATAATTAAACGAAAGCTCACGATTAATCTAAGGAATGTGGGGAAGTAAACATAACGATTAACTAATCTAAGTTAGTAGATCGGTGAGGAGAGGGAAAGGAATACCATGTTTGTTTTCTTTTATGTTATTGTTGGTCAATGACCGCCTCTATGTTGCTTCTTAATTAGGTTAGAATTGTTTATACTTATGTTGCATTGTCTCTGTGGGATCGACCTTGACTCGCATTTACTATACTACGATGTACCTAGTATTCTTGCTAGTAATATCGACGTTAGTGACTTACACGTGATTCCATTTACAGCATACAAACAGCAGGAAAACATCACCAATTTACTACCAAACATTATAAAACACAAAAGCTCAATATGAAGACCCTCTTACCTTGAATTCAAGCCAAACCAAAGCAAAACTTCAAGGCAAAAATTGCAACTCTTGATTCCTTGAATCAAAACCTATTTGATCAACAATTAAGCCTAAAGTAACTATGATAAAAGGTTTCTAAACAAACTATGTACACTATGAATTAATCTAGAACACCAGAACAAGATGTAATCTCCAAGTTCTAGATTTAGGGCAAAAACCATACCTTTACGAAACTCCAAAACCTTGATACCAAAACGATGCTTGACTTATGAGGATTCCAAAAATATACTCGAATCAGAAATCCGCCAAAAGGTTGGTGAGATATGGTGGATATTCTATTTGAAAGAGTTTTCTCCTGTTTTCTTTCTCAGAAGTTGCAAGTTCAAACTCAGATCTTTTTCTTTTGGGTTTTGACAACTTCCCACATAAAAGGGAAGTTTTTTTAATTTACTATAAAAACTTCCTATAGCAGTTTTTTATGCAAATAAGGAAAATTAATTACAAAAAATCCAGAATTAAATAAAAAGACAATTTTGCCCTTTCTGGAAAAACTAGGATGTTACAATAACCATCTTCTGAATTGGTTCAATCGATGATCCAACATCCAAGATCTAGAAAGCAGTTAAAAATACAATAATATAACTTCCATTTTATATTAATTTGTATGTTTTATGTAAAATCTCTCACCTTTTTATAAGGGTATTTGTCCTATCAAAATAATGCTTTTCTTTTCTTTTATCGTTTAAGTTTATTAAGTGTTTCTTTGTCAATAATAAAGGGGAAACCGATTTTGGAGTTCTAAAAAGTCAATAAAAGGGCTCAAATCAGCCCTAAACCCCAGAATTTTGCAATATGTCCCCTCACTAGAAAATTCGTTATGCAGAAATCATCAACACCTTCTGTGACCGCAAACCAGAAACTCTCAGCAGCTCTCTTGGTCGTTTATGTGTTTGATCCATAGAATGTAGTGGAGATTTCAAAGTTGATTCAGTTTAGGACGCATTATTGATTCCAGAATCTCAATCAAATTAGATAAAGGATTAAGTATTTTCTTAAGTTATTTGTTTTGATCTTGTGTAGGAGTATGCCCTACATACAACTTATGTTGGTTTTAGATTCTTGTTCGTAGATACTCGTAGAGATGTAGACTAATTCTTGTTTGTTTGTAAACTCATTGAGCTTTATGTTAAGAATATTTTCTTCTCAAAATGGTTTGTTTTTAATTATTAGTTTAGGATTATGTGTGCATATGACGGGTACCTGTGACGTAGAATATGATCTTGATAATTTAGCCAATTTACGACCATAAACCACCCCATTTGTGACCACGATCTATCTTTAGGCTGTTTTGATTTGGAATTATCCTATTTTGAAGTATTACAGTTTTTGCATCTGTAAAACTGAACTTGATGTTATATGTTATTATGTGTCTGTGATGATGGTTATTAATTGTTGGGTAATATAAGGAAACGCGATGTACTATTACGAATATCTTAGAGGGTATCACCCATATTGCTCTAGTGGCCTTCTAGTGAGGTTTCACCAGGACACTGTACCATTGAATACTCGGTTAAACTTTTTTGACTATGTTCGTATGATTCAACGGGCGTTACATATAAATTCCATGCAAGCTATGTGCACGTCGACCAAAGGTCATTGCGTATATGTTTTGTTCTGTGGTGTGTGTTCAGTTCTGTAAATCTAAAAGATGTAAAGTAATCTTGAAGTTGAACAAGTTGTTAAAGTAAGAAGATAACTACCATATGAACAAGAAGTAGGATCAAGTTTTTGTACGTTAAAAGTTGTTCTTTCAAAAGTACTTCGATATACTATGGTCTATCTTTCAAATTGTTTTCCTATAAAGCTTGGTACGAATATTCATGTCATGTCTACCGACGTTATGACGAACATAAATCTCTCATTTAATATTCCAATCCTTACTGAGCAGCTGGCTAACGCTCACTCAAATCATTTTTTATGGAGAAGATTTGCAGGTACTTGATGAGTTTGATGGAAAACTTGGTGAGCAAAGGTAGGATCAAGCTCGTGGTTTAGTATGTTTAGATAGTTTGTCTCTAATATTGTTTCTTTTGAATCGGGTATGCATGTCAAGTTAAACCCAGTAGTTATTTTGTTCAGATATGTGGGTCTTTATGGATTTTGAAGTTTATTTCAATCATTTATGATTTTAGTTTGATAGTTGTTGTTTTCCAGGCTTGTTTATGCACTCGCCATGTGTCATACTCTCATTGGTTAAGCAATAAATGAAGAAAGAGAAGATGTAAACATTAGACACCAGGAGCCCCACGTTATGCCTAAGGACATATCTAACCCTCAGGTGGAAGATCGGTCTGACTCACGTCGCAGTCTACCGCAGGTCAGTCAGGGCACAACAGAGTTGGGTCAGCGCAGTTCGGGCCATAACGGCATCAAAGACTCGACGCAAGTCGGCCGGAGCCTTTCTTACCCGATATTACGCATATGCGTTTAAATACAAGATAAAAATATGGGAAAGAATCATTCGTCATAAAGACTCTGATCTGATTATTCAAATATCGTGATTATCTCCTAAAATCAAGGGATTAACACGAGCAAATTCGATCGTTGAGGGATACGAAATAGAGTCCACAGTGGGCACGACACAGGCATGCCTATGAGGAAAGGTCCTCTATATAAACGATCTCAAGAACTACGAAGAGACTTGATTTCTAAACAATTACAGGATACGTAGGCAACTTGTGATTCAATATCTCAGGCCCAGTGTAAACATAAACACAAAATTTTCCTTTTTATCCTTAGGGTTGGGATCTTATCCAAATGTCACAAGGGTAATTTCAGCCCGGATTATTCATTAGACGGTATCCAGCATCCTCAGGGTGTTGTAGTAATGATACACTTGCCTTTGAATTAGGTGTTAGACATATTTTAGTTTTAATGATGAGTGCCAGACTAGCTGTTACAGAGCAAAGGCAAAAGATTTCTAAATGAAATGTATAGGTTTTACTAGAGTTTAATCTTTGTATAGGTTTGATCAAACAAGCCTCAGAAAGAGGTCATCCGACTTGTTCAAAGAGACCTATCCAGTCGATAAAGTGTCTAGAAACAGGAGAGAGTCTAGGAACACCTTAAATGACTCAAGGTGAGGGTTCAAACTCGAGAATGAAGGCCGAGGTTTCAAACTCGATGAATGAAGGCTAAGGGATCAAACTTAGTATTTAAAGTCAAGGATATGGGATCAGAATTCAGGGAAGTCTGTGATGACCTAAACTGATCACATATACCTTGTGTAGAAGGTCTAAGTTCCATTAAAGTTAAGTGGTGATTGGAACTTGGTAAAAGTCAAAATGGTGTACTCTAACTTAATAATAAAAAGTTAGATGATAAGCAATCAGCTGAAGTGTTTATAAAACACAGCAGACTAAAAGTCAGCTGACATGTGTACATCAGCAGATGTCTGCTGAGTGTATAATTCAAATTAATCCAAGTTTTCTGGAAGATTAAATGGATAAGGATGATTTACAAGCCTTCGATTAATTAGTCAATCAATGGCCAGGGTGAAAAGAACGTTGTAAGGATTTCAGTGCCATATTAAATGGAATTATTCCATTGGTTGACAGACCGATCATCAAAAGGACACTCGCCGATGTCGATTAGGTACATCGAGAGGATTTTCAGGAATATTGAGATAATCTTGTAACGGTTATCATTCAAATTCAAATTCAAACAACATGATCTACACCTATATATAGGGGACTCCTGATTCAGATTGTAACAAGAGAACACGAAGAAGTAACAAGAATTAACCAAGTTTTTTAGCAAGATAATGATCAAGTGCAATCTGACCCTGCTGATACTCATAGAGCTTTAATCTACTAATCATGTTTTTCTTCAAGTGTTATCTGCAATCAAGTTACATCTAGTTCATACACTTGAAGATCTCAAGCTGCTGATCTTATCATCCTGATCAGAAGCTTGTTGAAAGCTGAATCACATTCTTCATTCAACCCCTTCTTTTTCAAGAAGTTTGCTGAAGACAGAGAAGCACTTTTAGAGTGTCAAGAACTGTTTTTTTGTGGTGGAGCCGGTGAATAGGCAATCCTACCCTTCAAGGACCAGAGGAATACTTTGATGCAGCAATCCTACCTGTTTCTAATGTTCAGTTTATAAAGCCATAGTCATTGGTCAAGGACAAACAATTTAGGGATTTTTGTAACAGCTAAAACAAGAGTCTCTAGTGAATTTCCTCCAACATCACAAGAGAAAAGTGGACTGACAGGATTACAGCACCTGGAACCACTATAAACTTTCCTACTTTACTTTACTGTATTTACATTCTGCAATTACTTTATCTACATGCTTATCACATCAAATTGACTGAACTAGCTACTGAATCACACCACTTGCACTACTGAGTATCTAATACTTAGTATCTTATTTAAACAACAAGTAACAAGGCTTAATTTAATATATTCTCACAAACAAATTCGTAAGCTTTAATAGTCCATGAGCTCTCGAGTGGTCAGCAGACTATTGACCCTGCTGAGTTTGTAAAACTCCAAAAAAAAATTTAAGTGTTAAGTTTATTCACCCCCCTCCCCCCCCTCTAAACTTAACCAAAGCCTTTTCAAGGGACCAACAATTGGTATCAGAGCAGAGCTTCTGTTCTGAAGTAATCCTACTTGTTGTGCTTGTGAAAAATCTTTGAAAACTTTTTCAAGTTTCTGTTTTCAAGTTTTTGCATCATGGAAATCAATCAGTATGCTAGGACAATGTTGATGTGCTCTCCAGATCATTTTGATGAGTATAAGCATCGTATGCAGGCTTTTCAAGCTGCAACTCATGATGAAGTGATGGATGTGCTGATAGATAGACCATTGGAGATCACCAAAGCATAACTGTGGATGGTCAAAATCAGACAATTCCAAAGCCAAAGAGTGAATGGGGTGCTGAAGATAGAAAAAGGGCAAACCTAAACAATATTGCTATTGATATCATCTATAGAACTTTGGATAGCAATATGTACATGAACGTGAAGGATTGCAAAACTGCCAAAGAATTAAAGGAAAGATTGCAACTAATCTGTGAAGGCACTGATGCAATCAAGAAAAACAAAATCAGTGTGGCCAAACAAAAGTTCTAGGAGTTCAAAATGAAGTCAAATGAAACCATTGAACAGATGGAATCAAGGTTCAATGCAATTTTGGATGAAGTCAAATGTTGTTTATACAAGAGAAGAGATCAACACCAGAATTCTCAATGCCCTACCTGCAAAAAAAAGTCTAGGAGATGAAGGTTACTGCAATAGAGTAGTCTAAAAGTCTAAATGAGGAAGACACCTTCAAATTGTTCTCTGATCTCAAAGCTTATGAATTCAGCAAAGACCTTGTTGCACATGCTGAAAAGGAAGAAATAAAGACTACTACACTTGCTGCTACACACAATGATGAATCATCAAATGTACAAGATGATGTTTTGGATAAAATGCAAGTGCAGATTGCCCTACTGACCAAAAGAATCAGAATGATGAATTCTGGAAAGGCATCACCAAGCAATTCTAGCAAGAAATCTACTGAGAAAAAGGAAGAGTCTAAAAAGGATTATGACTTCTTGTGCTTTCATTGCAAGAAACCATGACACTTCAAACCTGATTATCCTGGGTTGACACAAAAGAAGGATCCTGACTACCTATGCGTTAACTGTAAGAAACCTAGACATTCTAGACCTGATTGTCCAGACTTGCTGAAGAACAAGGGTCAACAGAGAAGACTTGGCAAGAAATCATTGGTTGTTGATGATGAATCTAGCTATGAAGTGGAATCAGAAAAAGGAAATGAATCAGATGACACAGCACTCGTAGCACATATGGATGATTATGCTTTGTTGGCTAATATGGATGAAACTGAGGAGGTATACAATTCTGTATCAATGAATACTCCTGCTGATAGTTATTGTGAGTCCACTGGTGGATCTAATCCTAAAATTTCTGACAATGAAGTGCCTCTAGATGCCCTCCTTAATCAACTGAGGATAATATAATCTGGTTATGAGATTGTGAAGGCTGAAAGAGAAGCACTTCAAGTAGAAATTCAAAGATTAAATGATGAATTAAGAACTTTCAAGGGTAAGGAAAATGATTATGAACAGAATCAACATAAGTCTGCTGCATCTACAGTAGCTGTTGAATCTGCTGCACAATCCAGTTCCACAACTGCATTCAAATCAGGGAAGCCTTATGGTGATAAAACAGGGCTTGGATCTAGTAAGGGTGCTGAACCTAGTACCAGAATTGGTCCAAAGTTTGTACCTGCACAAAATCAAACACCTCAAAAGGTTGATGAGGTAGTGAAACCTACTGAGAAGACTTCAAGGAAGAAAAATCATAAGTCCAAAGGGACAAAGACCCACTTCAAAAAAGGGTGCACCCAAAGGTAGGATCATGGACCCTTCTAGACTGGCCGATAGCGGACTCTATCGCAAAGTTTGCTGGACCACAAAAGGGTAAAAATCAGAAATATTCCAAGGATAAGAATGCTAAACCTAAGAATTTTAATCATTCAAGGGATACTTATCTTAGGGGGAAAGGCATATTGTTCCCTACTGATGAAGATTTGAATAGTCCTGCCCCTGCTGCTAGAAACAATAGACATAACCATAATGCTAGGCCTAGACCTCAGCAATGGAATCAGCAGAGGACTCAGCAAGGGTCTTACCAGAGACCTCAGCAGAGACCACAATACAGGGTTGTTCCTAACATACATTGTTGGAATTATTTTAAGTTTTAGTGATGAGTGCCAGACTAGCTGTTATAGAGCAAAGGCAAAAAGATGTCTAGATCAAATGTATAGGCTTGTTAGAGTTTGATCTTGTATAGGTTTGATCAAACAAGCACTAAGGTCAGCTGACTTTCATCAGCAGACCTGTCTAGATCAGTAGGGTACTTGAGTCAGTAGACTAGTATAGGAACCTGCTGAAGACTGAAGGCTAAGGGCTCAAACTCAGTTATTGAAGACTAAGGGATCAAACTTAGTATTTAAAGTCAAGGATATGAAATCAGAATTTAGGGAAGTCTGTGATGACCTAAAATGATTACATATACCTTGTGTACAAGGTCTAAGTTTCACAAGTTAAGTGGTGATTGGAACTTAGTTATATTCAAAATGGTGTAATCTAACTTCATAATAAAAAGTTAGATATAAGAAAAGTCAGCTGAAGTGTTTTAATAAACACAGCAACTTGGATTAACTGACTTATATATATTTCAGCAGTCTAATACCCTCAGGAACCTGTTGATATATATTCCGAATTATTCAAAGGTTACATTGGAAGATTACAAAGAAAAGGACAGCTAACAACCTCTAATTTTATCAAATAAATCAATGGTTAAGATTAAAGGGACGTTGGGAAGAAACATAAGATTATCCAATGGATACAAGTCAAAGGGTGGACAGATCAGAATCATCAAAAAGCATTCGACAAAGTGTCGATTACTATGAACAAAGATGTGAAAGCAAGTCAAATGGGACAAATCTGAAACGGATATGTTTGAATTTCAAACACAAGTCACAAGGATTCCTACCTATAAATAGAGGACTCCAAATTCAGATACAAGTGATGATTTTTGAGAGAGAAACAACTTATAATCTTGAGCTTCAGATGCTTACCAATAATTCACCCTGCTGACCCTACTGAGCATAAAGCTACTGATCCAGTAAAACTCTTCAAGTGTAATCTGCTTTCAATTTACATCAAGTTTACACACTTGAAGACTCCAAGCTGCAGATCATATCATCCTGATCAAGCTGCTGAAAGCTGAATCACTTACTTGATTCAAACTTTCTTTTACAAGAAATTTGTAGAAGATAGTGAAGCATCTTTGGGTTTCAAGGAATGTTGTTTGTGGTGGAGCTGGTGAAGAGGCAATCCTACCCTTCAAGGACCAGTGGAAGACTTTGGAGCAGCAATCCTACCTGTTCCAAGTGTTCAGTTTGTGAAGCCATAGTTATTGGTGAAGGACAAGCAACTTTGGGATTTTTGTAACTGCTACCTCAAGAATCTCTAGTGAATTACCTCCAACATCACAGGAGAAGAGTGGACTAACAGGATTACACAACCAGGAACCACTATAAAATTGCCTACTTACTTTCTGCATTTATATTCTGCATTTAGTATATTTAGCACATCAACCTACTGAATCTAGAAATTGAGTCACACAGATACACTACTGAGTATCTAATACTTGGTATCATATTGTAACAACAAGTAATAAGGCTTAATTTAAATATATTCCACTGCAACAAATTCAGTAAAGTCAATAGTCAGCAGACTACTGATTGTCAGCAGACCATCGAACTATCGCCAGTCTGTTGTTCTTTGAATTTGTTAACTCCAAAAGTTTTAAGTGTTAAGTTTATTCACCCTCCTCTAAACTTAACCAAAGCCTTTTCAAGGGAACAACAATTGGTATCAGAGCAGTGCTTATGTTCTGAAGTAATCCTACTTGTTGTGCTTGTAAAAATACTTTGAAAACTTTTTCAAGTCTCTGATTTTCAAAGCTTTGCATCATGGATAACAACCAGTATGCTAGAACAATGTTGATGTTTTCTTTAGATCGTTTTGATGAGTGTAAACGTCGCATGCAGGCTTATCTAGCTGCAACACATGATGAAATGATTGATGTGCTGACTGATGGACCACTGGAAATCACAAAAGCCATAATTGTGGATAATGAAACTCAGTACATTCCAAAGCCAAAAAGAGAATAGACTGCTGAAGATAGAAAAAGAGAAAACCTCAACAATATTGCTATTGATATCATATACAGAACCTTGGATAGCAATATGTACATGAAAGTGAAATATTGTAAGACTGCAAGAGAACTTTGGGATAAGTTGCAGTTAATTTGTGAAGGCACTGATGCTATCAAGAAGAATAAGATCAGTGTGGCAAAGAAGAAGTTTTAGGAGTTCAAAATGAAACCAAATGAAACTATTGAACAAATGGAGTCAAGACTCAATGCAATCATGGATGAGCTCACTCTACTGAGTGTGAAGTACTCACAAGAAGAAATCAATTTAAAAATCTTAGAAGCATTACCTGCAAAAGAAGTTTGGGAGATGAAGGTGACTGTCATAGAAGAAATGAGGAGTTTGTATGAAGAAGACACCTTCAAATTATTTTCAGACCTCAAGGCATATGAATTTAGTAAGAAACTTGTACTTGAGACAAAAAAAGAAGAACCAAAAACTACTGCATTGGCTGCTACACATCAAGAAGAAACATCAGCAGCCCAAGATGATCTACTGGATGAGATGCAAGAGCAAATTTCCCTACTGAGCAAGAAAATCAGAATGGTGAAAACAGGAAAGGGTTCTCCAAGGAATTTCACAAAGAAATTCAGTGAAAAGAAAAAGGAAGAATCCAAGAAAGATAATGATTATTTGTGCAATCATTGCAAGAAACCAGGACACTTCAAACCTAATTGCCCTGAATTAAAATAGAAAAAGGAACCTGATTATCTTTGCTTCAACTGCAAGAAACCTGGACATTTTAGACGTGATCTTCCAGACCTACTGAAGAGCAAGAGCCAACAAAGAAGATCTGGCAAGAAAGCTATGGTTGCTGAAGATGAATCAGGATATGAAGTAGAATCAGAAAAAGGAAATGAATCTGATGATACTGCACTTGTTGCTGATATGAATGATTATGCATTAATGGCAAATATTGATGAAACAGAGGAGGTATACAATTTTGTATCTGTTAACACTCCTGCTGGATGTGATTGTGAATCAACCTGTGGTTCAAATCCTAAAAATTCTGACAATGAAGAAACTTTGGATGCCATCCTTAATCAACTGAGGATAATAAAATCTGGTTATGAGATTGTCAAGGCTGAAAAAGAAGCTCTTCATTCAAAAGTTGAGAGATTAAAAGCTGAATTAAGAGTTCTCAAGGGTAAGGAAAAAGAAGTTGGACAGATCCAACATAAGTCTGCTGTACATTCAGTAGCTGTTGAATCTGCTGAACAATCTTGTTCCTCCACTGCATTCAAATCTGGAAAGCCTTATGGTGATAGAACAGGCCTTGGATTTGGAACTCAACAATCTAACAAGAGTGGATCCAGTAAGGTCACTGAACCTAATGCCAGAATTGGTCCTAAGTTTGTGCCTGCACAAGATCCAACTCCCAAAAAGGTTGCTGAGGCAGTAAAGCCTACTGAGAAGACTTCAAAGAAGCAAAATCAGAAGTCAAAAAGGTTAACAGTACCTAACAAAAAGAACAAATCTAAAAGTAGGGCTGTTGTACCTTCTAGACCTGCTGATAGCAGACCTGCTTCCAAGTCTGCTGGACAACAAAAGAATAAAAATCAGAAATACTCTAAGGACCAAACCTAAAAATGTCAATCATTCTAGGGATACTTATCTCAGGGGGGAAAGGTAGATTGTTCCCTACTGATGATGATTGGAATATTCCTGCCCCCATTGCTAGAAACAACAGATATAACCATACTTCTAGGGTAAAACCTCAGCAATGGAATCAGCAGAGGACTCCGCAGAGGACTTATATAAGACCTCAGCAGAGACCTTAGCAGACTCCATATTACAGGACTGTTTCTAACAGACAGCAAACCTATGGTTATCCTAGTGCTTTTAACAAAAGAAATCACTCCAAACAGCACTATATACCAAAAGGCCAGAAAGCATATGTGAATCCTACACAACCAAATGTTAAACCATATGGATGTGTGGAATACATGTATGAACAAAAGTATGATACCTTTCAAAGAAGACCTTATGGAAATTTGCCAAGGGTCATGCTTGCCACTGACCACTATGGACCCAAACAGTTTTGAGTACCTAAAATGCATTAACTTTGTTTTGTAGGGTGTCTGGTACTTTGACAGTGGATGTTCCAGACATATGACAAAGAATAAACATTGTTTGTCAAATTTTGTGGCAAATGATGATCCAAGAGTAAATTTTGGCAACAAGAACACACCAGGATACACAAGAGGATATGGCACATTTGTGAGAAATGGGTTAACAATCATGAATGTTGCATATGTGGAAGGACTGGACTACAACCTACTGAGCACTAGAAAATTTTGTGACATGGGTTACAAGGTCACTTTTGACAAAGACAACTGTATTGTCATCAGTGAAAGAGGTGATAAAGTTGTGTTGGCTGGAAGAAGGCAACAAAACATGTATATTGTGGATTGGTCCACTACTGTTCCAGAAACTTGCCTGATTGTGCATACCATGTCAGAACTTAATTGGCTATGGCATAAGAAGTTGAATCATCTTAACTTTGATGATATCAATCAGTTGGTGAAGAAGAAACTGGTGATTGGTTTACTTGAGATCACATTCAAGAAGGATGCTATATGTGATGCTTGTCAACAAGGTAAACAAACAAAATCAAGCTTCAAATCAAAGACAAAGCAATCAACAAAAAGAGTTTTTGAACTGATGCACATGGATCTTTTTGGGCCAGTAACACCAATAAGTGTAACAGGAAAGAAGTACACCTTAGTGGTTGTGGATGATTATTCAAGATACACTTGGGTAGTATTCATGAACAAGAAAAGTGAAACACTTCAAAAGATGCCTGAACTTTTGAAGAGATTGCAAAATTACAAAACTTTGACAGTAGTGAAGATCAGATCAGATAAGGGTACTGAATTTCTCAACAAAGTTATAAGAGAATATTGTGAGCAAAATGGTGTGTTACATCAACTTGCTGCTGCTGGTACACCTCAGAAAAATAGGGTTGCTGAAAGAAGAAACAGAAATTTAAAGGAAGCAGGGAGAACTATGATTTGTGAAGCATTATTGCCTGAAAGATATTGGGCTGAAGCAGTTAATACAGCATGCTATACACAAAATAGAACCTCAGTGAACAAGAAGCTGCTGAAGACACCTTATGAAATTTGGAATGGAAGAAAACCTAATATATCTTACATTCATCCATTTGGAAGCAAATGTTTTATCTTAAACCATAAGGAGCAATTGAAGACCTTCCAACCTAAATCAGATGAAGGAATCTTCTTGGGATATTCTTCTGTCAGCAAGGCATTCATGATACTGAACAAAAGGACACTGAAACATGAAGAAACAATACATGTTGTATTTGATGAACCTAAGCTCACTGGTATGGAAGATGAAGGTTCAGAACCTGTTAAGAATCAACAAGCCACTGATCCAGAATGTGTTGATGTTTTGGAAAGATTTATTGACTTAAAGGTTTCTGACTCTGCCCCTACTGAACCCCCTGCTGGTAACACTACTGATGCAACAACTGAAGCAGTTCAAGGACCTATTGAGCCCCCTGAGAATCAATCTAACCAAAATCCACAATGCTTAAGGGATCACCCTGTTGAACAAGTTATTGGCCACATACAGCAAGGTGTGAGGACTAGAAGACAATTAGAAGCAATGATTACATGCTTTCTATCTCAAATGGAACCTAAAGTTGTTGAAGAAGAAATTTCAGATCCAGATTGGATAATTGCTATGCAAGAAGAGTTGAATGAATTTGAAAGAAATCAAGTTTGGACACTAGTGGAAAGGCCTAATCATGCAAACATTATTGGAACAAAATGGGTATACAGAAACAAATTGGATGAATCTGGTACCATTGTGAGGAATAAGGCCAGACTAGTAGCAAAAGGCTATTCTCAAGCAGAAGGAATAGATTTTGATGAAACATATGCCCTTGTTGCAAGATTGGAAGCTATCAGGTTATTCTTGGCATATGCTGCTTATAAGAACTTCAAGGTATATCAGATGGATGTCAAAAGTGCATTTTTGAATGTCATTCTAGAAGAGGAGGTCTATGTTCAGCAACCTCCTGGTTTTGAAGTTAAAAATCAAGAAGATAAAGTGTACAGACTCAATAAAGCACTTTATGGTTTGAAAAAAGCACCAAGAGCATCGTATGAGACCCTTTCTCAATTCTTGGTGGAGAATGGTTTTACCAAAGGTACCATTGACAAGACTCTTTTTAGAATCAGTGAAGGAGACAGCACCCTGCTGGTGTAATCTGAAAATGATTTACTTTGTGAAAAGTTTGCAAATCTGATGAAAAGTAAATTCCAAATGAGTATGATGGGTGAGATGAATTACTTTTTGGGTTTACAAGTCAAACAAATGAAAGATGGAATCTTCATTCATCAAACCAAGTACACCAAGGAGCTACTGAAGAAGTTTGGTATGGAAAATAGCACCAAGGTATCAACTCCTATGAGTACAAATATTAGATTGGATGAAGACAAAGATGGCAAAGATGTTGATCTGACTTTATACAGAGGGATGATAGGCAGTCTGATGTACCTTACTGGCAGCAGACCTGATATATCCTTTGTTGTGGGTGTTTATGCAAGATTTCAATCAAAACCTAAGGAAAGTCATTTAGCTGCTGTCAAAAGAGTTCTCAAGTACCTAAAAGAGACTTTGGATGAAGGAATTCGGTATTCAAAAGATGGAAGCTTCAAGGTTATATCATACTCAGATTCTGACTATGCTGGATGCAAAATTGATAGAAAAAGCACCACAGGAACCTGTCAGTTAATGGGAAATAGACTGGTTGCCTGGTTTAGCAAGAAACAGAATTCAATATCAAATTCCACTGCTAAAGCTGAATACATTGCTGTTGGAAGTTGCTGTGCACAAATACTTTGGCTAAGACAACAATTAAGGGATTATGGAATTGAAGAAAAAGAAATTCCAATCATGTGTGATAACACAAGTGCAATTACAATCACATAAAATCCTGTTTTGCACTCAAGAACCAAGCATATTGATGTAAGACATCACTTTATAAGAGATCATGTTGAAAAGAAAGATGTGGTGGTTCTGTATATCCCTACTGAAGATCAACTTGCTGATATTTTCACAAAACCACTGGATAGTGAAAGATTTGCTAAACTAAGGACTGAACTTGGAATTATAAAAGTTGACTGATACATCTTTGATCAGCAGTGTACTGGAATTCACCTAGGGGATTAGTCTTTGCTATGTTGGGTGAGCTCACTTAGCAGATTAGTCATTGGTATCAACAATTCCATGTACTTATGTTTGGACAATTGAGCAAATGAAGTTGCCAAGGGGATTGGTCTTTGTCATGTTGGGTGAGCTCACTTGACAGATCAGTCATTGGTATTAAACTTCATCTTGTATTATCAGTTGGACAAAACAAGAAGAATTGAAGATCAGCAGAGTAACTCTATCAACAGGCTGCTGAGGCATCTTTATCAGTAGGCTGCTGAGCCAAGTCTACTGATGACAAGGCTGCTGAAGGATACGTTATAGTCAAACTTTACTAAAGTCAAAAAGCAAAATAGCGGGATATTTATCTTATCTTTATAACTGCGGTTACACGATCGAGCGGTTACAAATCTTTATGGATGAATTATGGGCCACGTGTCAAGATCCCATTTACTCATATTTAATCGTGGTTAATGCTACAGTACACGATCTGACAGTTTCCAACCACTACTCTCTGTTATTGTTAGTCCCTTGAAAAGGCTTTGGTTAAGTTTAGAGGGGGGGTGAATAAACTTAACACTTAAAACTTTTGGAGTTAACAAACTCAAAGAAACTTCATAGCTTTCTTGATACTTGATGAGTCTGTGATCTGCTGAGTCTCTCTTGAATTTGTGCAAATGGAATTATATCAAAAATTAAGTCTTATTACTTGTTGTAAAATATGATACTAAGTATTAGATACTCAGTAGTGTATGTGTGTGATTTCAGTTGCTAGATTCAGTAGGTTGATGTGTTATATAAACTAAATGCAGAATGTAAGAGCAGAAAGTAAATAGGCGAGATTTTATAGTGGTTCCGTGTGGTGTAATCCACAACCAACTCTTCTCCGTGATGTTGGAGGTAATTCACTAGAGATCTTTGATGTAGTCATTACAAAGATTCCTATGTTGCTTGTCCATCACCAATAACTATGGCTTCACAAACTGAACACTTGGAACAGGTAGGATTGCTGCTCCAAAGTCTTCCACTGGTCCTTGAAGGGTAGAATTGCCTCTTCACCAGCTCCACCACAAACAAAAGTCTTTCACACCCCAAAGATGCTTCACTGTCTTCAGTAGATTCTTGTAAAAGAAAGATTGAATCAAGTAAATGATTCAGTTGCAGCAGCTTGATCAGGATGATATGATCCGCATCTTGAAGTCTTCAAGTGTGTAAACTTGATGTAGCTTGAATGCAGATTACACTTGAAGATTTTCTCTGGATCAGTAGCTTTAAGCTCAGTAAGTTCAGTAGGGTGTTTTCTTGATTAGAAATCGAAGCTCAGGATTTTTCTCTTATATTTCATCACTTGTATCTGAATTAGGAGCTCTCTATTTATAGGTAGGAGTCCTTGTGACTTGTATTTGAAATTCAGATATAGCCGTTCCAGATTTTGTCCCATTTGGCTTGCTTTCATCACATTTGCTCATAAATAATCGACACAAGAAGAATGCTTTTTGTCGATGTCAATCATCCACCTTTTGACTTGTAACCATTGGATAAAGTCCTGAATCATCACAACGTCCTTTTAATCTCAACCATTGATTTTTTTGATAAAATCAGAGGTTGTTAGCTGTCTTTATCCATGTTTTCTTCTAATGTAATCTTGAATAAATCGAGGTATATGTATCAACAGGTTTATAAGTCTGCTAAGAAACATATCAGTCAGCTGAACCATATTTTGCTAACTATCTTTTATCTAACTTTTATTTATGAAGTTAGATTACACCTTTTTTAATATAACTAAGTTCCAATCACCATCCAACTTAAGGAACTTAGACCTTGTACACAAGGTATATGTAATCAGTTTAGGTCATCACTGACTTCCCTAAATTCTAATTCCATATCCTTGACTTTAATTACTAAGTTTGATCCCTTAGCCTTCATTAACTGAGTTTGAGCCCTCAGCCTTCAGTCTTCAGCAGGTTCCTGATAAGTCTACTGACCTAACTACCATACTGACCTAGACTAGTCTGCTGATATAAGTCAGCTGACCTATACAGTGCTTGTTTGATCAAACCTATGCAAAGATCAAACTCTAATAAACCTATACATTTGATCTAAACATATTTTTGCCTTTGCTCTATAACAGTTAGTCTGGCACTCATCACTAAAACTTAAAAATAAGTCCAACAGTTATATATACAAACCTATACACAGAAGTTACTCTCGTACACTCAGATTGATTTTCTCTGCGTATACACTGTGTGAACATAGATTTGTAAGCTATCTTCTTCATCTTCTTCTTAAATAATGGCGGATAAGGATGATGTTCACATCGGAACAAGTCAAAGTGTGCGAGGTTTTGTTGTTGATGCTAACAAAACAGAATTAGCTATCAATATTGGTCGTAGAATCAGAAGATATGAAGGATTGGAAAATGTGCTCAATATAAGATTGGAAAGAATATCATATACAAATGTTGTTAGTTTTTGGAGAAACATTGTGATAAGAGACAACCGAGAGGCATTTACTACAACGGTGAATAGTTAGGAGATTGAAGTTTCCTCAAACCTGCTAAGGGAAGCTTTTGGTTTTGCACCAGTGATCAATGCTCCAACCAATCCTGAGGAAATGGGGTTGTCAAACTGGACTTTGTTGATGAATAAAGACTAATGATGCCATCAAATCAACATTGGGCATCAATGTGAAGTATATAAGGATGGAGTACAACCTGCTGAGCAAGATTATGGCAAAGAACATCTTAGGACTCAGTGGAAGCCTGGATAACTTATCAGGACCCAAAATAGAACTGTGGATGATCAAATACAGAAGCATGAAGTTTGATTGGGCATGATTCTTTGTCCACTACATGAAGAAAGTGATAACAGAAGAAAGAGAAGGGACAAGGAAATCCAAGGCTTTACCTTTGGGATTGTTGGTTCAGGCCCTGCTGAATCATTTGGGAATTGCTGATATTGCACCTGAAAAATTAAATAAATCCAGATACAAGAAAAAGATTGACTATCTCATCCCTGGTTTGGATGATGATGAAGATGTGGATGCTGAGGCTACACAAAGTGATAATGATGGTGCTGGTGGTGAACAGATTAAGGAAGTTGCTAAGTCTGCTGCACCTAAAAAGTTTTATGAGAAGAGAAAGGCTGCTGACACACGAAAATAACTGAAATGTTAAAGCCTAGAAAGACAAGAAAGCAAACAAAGAGAGATCATTGAGTCTCATAGGTCCAAATTGAAATTGAAGTTACTGGCCCTGCTGTAGTTGCAAAGAAGAAGTCTGTTGCTGAAGTTTTGAAAGAGCAACATAAAGAATTCAGTAGAAAGAGGAAGGCTACTGAGATTGAAACAAAGCAACTTTCCAAGAGGATGAAGGAAATTTCTAAGAAAAAGAAATATGGAAAAGGGAAGCAGTTAAGGATTCTAGAGGCTCAAAGAGAAGAAGACGAAGAAGAGGCTATTGAGGCTGAGCCCCTAACAACTATTAAGCCCACTGAGATAGTAGAGGTTGTTGTTGAGCAACCTCATCAAGAATCACAATGGACTCATCAACTGAGCTGCTGTAGAAGTTCTTTGAATCCACCCTTGTAAAGGCTGCTGAACCTACTGAAGCTGCACAAGTTGTTGTTGAGCAACTTGTTGAAGAACCACAGCAGATTACTGAATCTGCACCAGCTGTGGTGATTGAATCAACTATACAAGACCCTACAAATTCTGCAATAGTTCAGGGGGAAGAGCAAGTTGTTGTTGACCCGGCTGATGAGCATGTTAGTCAGGAGGAACAAAGTGTGGAACAGATGGAGGTAGTAGGAACAAACATACAATCTGGGCAACCTACTGACCTAGAGGCATCTGTGGAAGAAACTCTGACTCTGCTTGTTAGGACCTTTGGAGGTCAGCAGAGTGGACACACAGCTCCAAGACAGCCAACCATGCCATTTGAAAGGAATGAGAAAAAGAAGAAAGAAGGATATGTTGATCCTAAACTCCTACTGGTTGCAAACTACTTTCAATGGAAGTTTGGGTTCTATAAAAGACAAAAGCCAGCTGCAGAACCAATGACAGACTTTGAGGAATGGGCTTTTGAGAAATTAAGAGTGGAAAGTTTGTTGGATTTGGTTGATACCTCTCTGCTGGAAGCAAGATTGATGGATCTCTTTGATCAGCAAAAGAAGGAAGAGGGTATCAAGTTCAGAGATGAATCAGATAGTGATGTTTCTTCATCATCTGATTATGGTGATGATCATCCCTCTGGTCTAGGAGGAGTCAGTGGGACTGCATTATTAAATGAACCAAGTAGACAACAGTCCACTGATACTGGTAGATCTGCTGAGGGCCAGCAAACTCGTCAAATGGATGAGGATCTGGAATATCTCACCATAGATGATCTAGAGGCACAAATCAATGAGGGAATACATATTGGTGCAAACAGGGTGGTTGGTGAGATAGATACTGTCTTCGTTGAAGAATCTGCTGCACTTACTGATGATTAGCAGACTGAAGATTTGGATGAAGAAAGGGTTACTGATCATAGTGAGCCTGATGTCAGTTCTGAAGATTCTGCTCAATATCAAACATGGATTGATACTCAGGAAACTCTATCCAAAACTACCAATTTTCTACGAAGGATTGCAGATGTTAGGGAATTTCAAAGAGATAATATGGCTGAATTCCCAGCAATTCTTGTACATAGAGTGCTGATCACTGAGGAACAAACAGTGGTAGCATAGAGATTGGATATGGTGATGCGATTTGAAGGATCACCATTGATTGTTGAGGAGGTTTAGGCTGCTGAGGATCAGACAGCACCTGAACAAAGGTTGGAATATGAGGTACAGGCTGCTGAGGCACAAACAGCACCTGGACAAAGGTTGGAACTGGAGGTACAGGCTTTTGAGGCACAAACAGCACCTAGACATAGGTTGGAACTATCTATGGGTTTGATGGAAACCCCTGCTGTTATTGTTGAACAGGCTGCAGTAGTAGAGCCTGCTGGAGGAAAGATCACTGAAGGTAAAGGTAGTCAGCAGACTGTTGTTGTTGATGAGGATGAACAGCTGATGGACTATGATTACAGTGATGAGGAATTTTAAGTGCCTGAGGAAGAACCTATAGATGCTGAACCTCAACATGCATTTGTACCTATTTTTGAAGAACCTGCCCTAGATCCAATTCTAGAGGAATTCCAAGGACCTAACCCTGCTGGAAGGGATATGAGCTGGGCCATGGTTGTCAGCAGACAGACGGCACAATACAATGTTGAAGAGCCTGCTAAAGAAGCTGCTGGACATATGGCTGGAGGAATAGCTGGGGGGATACCAGCAGAGATTTTGGATGAGTTGAGGACTGTCAGAAATGACATAACAAGGTTAAGAACTCAACTTGACAGACAAGAGCAGAGGTATGAAGATTTGATGAATCTGGTGGAAAATAGTGGGAGGACTACAGAAACAGTTGCCTCCAATATTACTTCCACTCAGTATGCTCTTGCTGACCTTGCTCAAGACGTAAGAGGGATTAAACAAGGAAATACACTGAAGGACAAGTTTCTGAAAGACCAATTTGAATCTATTCACCAGAAACTTGACAAGCTTGCTGAGGCACCTAAGCCTGCTGTGGCTGAGCCTGCTGGATTGGATCCTAAGTTTACTGAAAGGATCAATCTACTGGAGCAAACTATGCAAGAAAGGATTACTGCAGTTGACACAAGAACTGAAATTATGAAGGGTCAACTGAACAATCTAGTGATCACACATGAGAGTGTTCATGGCCTGCTGTCCCGTTTTGTTGATGATGTCAATAAGGGGGAAGAGAGCCAAACAGCAGTAGCAAAAAAGGCTGCTAGGATTTTTGCTAAGAAGAGATGGGAAGCTGACACCAATGCTTTTAGAGAACCTGCACCTGGCGGACTTCCACTTACTGATGATCTTCTCAGAGAATATAAGAAGTTTTACAACAACAAGAGAATACCTTACCATGACAAGGGTATCAATGAGGGACTAAATTTCTTTTTTGGGACTCAAGTTTTGGGAAGTAAGGGTTAAAGCTTTAAGATCTGCACATAGAGGTGGAAGAGGTGGCAGAGGTGGAAGAAGTCTTCCAACCACCAATGCAAACGAATCACAGAAGGAATTCAAAGAAGTATACATGCGCTTAGGCTTTAGAGTACATCAGATCAACCTTACTCTACCTGAGGCATGGAAATGGTGGAAAGAAGTGAATCCCCACATTGATTTCTCTCTTATTGAAAATGAATGGATAAGAGAAATGGTTAGAGAGATAAGAGCATGTTCTGAGCAGGAAGAGAAGGAAAGAGAAAGAAGACACTAGATCAGCATACTTACACATACATTTTACTTTTGCTGAATCTAGACTGTAATACTTTTGAACAACTGATTATAATGAGAAATGACTACATTTTTCTGTTTTTGTTTTTAATCCTTTTGCTTTGCTGTAAGGAGGGTATTGGCATCATCACCAAAAATGGGGAAATTGTTGGACTTATTTTAAGTTTTAGGGATGAGTGCCAGACTAGCTGTAATAGAGCAAAGGCAAAAAGATGTCTAGATCAAATGTATAGGCTTATTAGAGTTTGATCTTGTATAGGTTTGATCAAACATGCACTGTAAAAGGTCAGCTGACTTTCATCAGCAGACCTGTGTAGATCAGTAAGGTACCTGAGTCAGTAGACTAGTATAGGAACCTGCTAAAGACTGAAGGCTAAGGGCTCAAACTCAGTTATCGAAGACTAAGGGATCAAACTTAGTATTTAAAGTCAAGGATATGAAATCAGAATTTAGGGAAGTCTGTGATCACCTAAACTGATTACATATACCTTGTGTACAAGGTCTAATTTCCACAAGTTAAGTGGTGATTGGAACTTAGTTATATTCAAAATGGTGTAATCTAACTTCATAATAAAAAGTTAGATATAAGAAAAGTCAGCTGAAGTGTTTTAATAAACACAGCAACTTGGATTAGCTAACTTATATATATTTCAGCAGTCTAATACCCTCAGGAACCGGGTGATATATATTCTGAATTATTCAAAGGTTACATTGGAAGATTACAAAGAATATTACAGCTAACAACCTCTGATTTTATCAAACAAATCAATGGTAAGATTAAAGGGACGTTGGGAAGAAACAGAAGATTATCCAATGGATACAAGTCAATGGGTGGGACAGATCAGAATCGGCAAAAGCATTCGACAAAGTCGATTACTATGAACAAAGATGATGAAAGCAAGTCAAATGGTACAAATCTGAAACGTCTATGTTGGAATTTCAAACACAAGTCACAAGGATTCCTACCTGTAAATAGAGGACTCCAAATTCAGATACAAGTGATGATTTTTTAGAGAAAAACAACTTATAATCTTGAGCTTCAGATTCTTACCATGAATTCACCATGCTGACCCGGCTAAGCATAAAGCTACTGATCTAGTAAAACTCTTCAAGTTTAATCTGCTTTCAAGCTACATCAAGTTTACACACTTGAAGACTCCAAGCTGCTGATCATATCATCCTGATCAAGCTGCTGAAAGCTAAATCACTTACTTGATTCAAACTTTCTTTTACAAGAAATCTGTAGAAGACAGTGAAGCATCTTTGGGTGTCAAGGACTGTTGTTTGTGGTGGAGCTGGTGAAAAGGCAATACTACCCTTCAAGGACCAGTGGAAGACTTTGGAGCAACAATCCTACCTGTTCCAAGTGTTCAGTTTGTGAAGCCATAGTTATTGGTGAAGGACAAGTAACTTTGGGATTTTTGTAACTGCTACCTCAAGAATCTCTAGTGAACTACCTCCAACATCATAGGAGAAGAGTGGACTGACAGGATTACACCACCTGGAACCACTATAAAATTGTCTACTTACTTTCTGCATTTAGTATATTTAGCACATCAACCTACTGAATCTAGCAACTGAGTCACACACATACACTACTGAGTATCTAATACTTGGTGTCATATTGTAACAACAAGTAATAAGGCTTAATTTAAATATATTCCGCTGCAACAAATTCCGTAAAGTCAATGGTCACAGACTCATCAACTATCGAAGAGTCTTTGAAGTTGCTTTAATTTGTTAACTCCAAAAGTTTTAAGTGTTAAGTTTATTCACCCCCCCTCCCCCCCTTAAACTTAACCAAAGCCTTTTCAAGGGACCAACATACATCAATCTTATGGTATTGATAATGCTTTTAACAACAGAAATCACTTCAAACAGCATTATGTACCAAAAGGCCAGAAACCATATGTGAATGCTACACAACCAAATGTTAGATTCTATGGAAATGTAGCATACATATATGAACAAAAGTGCAACACTTTCCAAAGAAGACCTTATGAAAATTTGCCAAGAGTTGTGCTTACCACTGGTGTCTGGTACTTTGACAGTGGATGTTCCAGACATATGACAAGAAGTAAGCACTGTTTGACAAATTATGTGGCAAAGGATGGACCTAAAGCTAATTTTGGGAAAAAAAAGTACACCATGATACACTAGAGGATATGGAACACTAGTGAGGAATGGTTGACAATCAAGAATGTTGCATATGTTTAAGGCTTGGATTACAACCTGCTGAGCACTGGACAATTCTGTGACATGGGTTACAAGGTTACTTTTGACAAAACCAACTGTATTGTCATGAGTGAAATGGGAGAACAAGTTGTGTTGGCTAGGAGAAGACAACTAAACATGTGTGTAGTAGATTGGACTACTGCTGTTGCAAAAACATGTCTTATTGTGCATACAAAGTCAGAACTTAATTGGTTGTGGCATAAGAGATTGAATCATCTCAATTTTGAAGATATCAATATGTTAGTAAAGAAGAAGTTGGTGATTAGTCTACCTAAGATCACATACAAGAAGGATGGAGTTTGTGATGCCTGTCAGCAAGGTAAACAAACAAAGTCAAGTTTCAAGTCAAAGACTAAGCAATCAACCAAGAGAGTGTTGGAACTGATGCATATGGATCTATTTGGACCAGTTATTCCAACAAGTATAACCGGGAAGAAATACACTCTGGTAGTTGTGGATGATTATTCAAGATATACTTGGGTAATTTTCATGAACAAAAAAAGTGAGACACTTCAAAATATGCCTGAACTTTTGAAGAGGTTGCAAAATGAGAAAAGTGTTATAGTAGTGAAAATCATACCAGACAAGGGTATTGTCTTCCTTAACAAAATCGTAAGAGAATATTGTGAACAAAATGGTGTGATGCATCAATTAGCAGCTGCTGGAACCCCTTAGCAGAATGGGGTTGCTGAGAGAAGGAATAGGACTTTGAAGGAAGTAGGAAGGACTATGATATATGAAGCAAAGTTACCAGAAAGGTATTGGGCTGAAGCAATCAATACAGCATGCTACACACAGAATAGAACTTCAGTGAACAAAACGCTAATGAAGACACATTATTAAATTTGGAATGGAAGAAAGCCAAATATATCATATTTCCATCCATTTGGAAGCAAATTCTTTATTTTGAATCATAAGGAGCAACTGAAGACTTTCCAACCAAAATCAGAGGAAGGAATCTTTTTGGGATATTCTTCAGTCAGCAAGGCATTTAGGGTGCTGAACAAAAGGACATTGAAACATGAAGAATCTATACATGTGTTTCATTAACCTAAGTTCATTGGAATGGATAATGATGAAGTTTCAGAACCTGCTGTAAATCCAGAAGTTACTAATCCTGAATATGTTGATGTATTGAAGAAGTTAAGTGACTTAAAGGTTTCTGATTCTGGAGTTGAAGAAGTCCCTGCTGAACAACCTGCTGATAATTCTATTAATACAACAACAGATGCAGTTCAAGGATCTGCTGATCCACTTACTGAACCAACAGCAGACCCTACTGGAGGTCAGGCTCCTGTAAATCAAGCAAATCAAGATTTACAATGACCCTGCTGAACAAGTAATTGGTGATGTACAACAAGGTGTAACGACTAGAAGACAACTAGAAGCAATTTTTACTTGCTTTCTATCTCAAATTGAACCTAAATTTGTTGAAGAAGGAATTTTTTTATCCTGATAGGATAATTGCAATGCAAGAAGAACTTAATGATTTTGAAAGGAATCAGGTATGGACACTAGTGGAGAGGCTTGATCATGCAAATGTAATTGGCACTAAATGGGTATACAGAAACAAACTGGATGAATCTGGTACCATTGTTATAAACACGGCCAGACTAGTGGCAAAAGGTTATTCTCAAGCAGAAGGAATAGATTTTGATGAAACATATGCCCCAGTTGTAAGATTGAAGCTATACGATTATTTTTGGCATATGCTGCACATAAGAACTTCAAAGTATACTAGATGGATGTCAAAAGTGCATTTTTGAATGGAAATCTGGAAGAAGAGGTTTATGTTCAACAACCTCCTAGTTTTGAACTTAAGATCAAGAAGATAAAGTGTATAGACTCAATAAAGCACTTTATGGACTGAAACAAGCACCTAGAGCTTGGTATGAGACCCTATCTCAATTCTTAGTGAACAATGGTTTTACCAAAGGTACCATTGACAAGACTCTTTTCAGAATCAATGAGGGTGACAGCACCCTGCTGGTACAGATTTATGTGGATGACATAATATTTGGTTCCAAAAATGAATTGCTTTGTGAAAATTTTGCTAATCTCATGAAAAGAAAGTTCCAGATGAGTATGATAGGAGAAATGAACTACTTATTGGGACTACAAGTCAAACAAATGCAAGATAGAATCTTCATTCATCAAACAAAATATACCAAAGAGCTGCTAAAGAAGTTTGGCATGGAAAACAGCACCGAAGTATCAACTACTATGGGTACAAGCATCAGGTTGGATGAAGATAAAGAGGGTAAAGATGTTGATCAGACTTTATACAGAAGGATGATAGGAAGTATGCTGTACCTTACAGCCAGCTGACCTGATATATCCTTTGCAGTAGGTGTTTGTGCAAGATTTCAATCAAAACCTAAAGAAAGTCACTTAGCTGCAGTAAAAAGGATTCCCGGGTATCTTAAAGAGACTTTGGGAGTAGGGATTTGGTATTCAAAAGATGGAAGTTTCAAAGTTATATCCTACTTAGATTCTGATTATGCTGGATGCAAGATTGATAGAAAAAGCACCACAGGAACTTGTCAGTTGATGTGAAATAGACTTGTTTCCAGGTTTAGCAAGAAATAGAATTCAATATTAACTTCCACTGCTGAAGCTGAATACATTACTGCTGGAAGTTGCTGTGCACAAGTTTTATGGTTAAGACAGAAACTAAGGGATTATGGGATTGAAGAAAGAGAAATTCCTATAATGTGTGACAATACAAGTGCAATTGCAATCACAAAAAATCATGTTTTGCACTCAAGGACCAAACACATTGATGTAAGACATCATTTTATTAGAGATCATGTTGAAAAGAAAGATGTGGTGGTTCTCTATATTCCTACTGAAGATCAACTTGCTGACATCTTTACAAACCTTTGGATAGTGAAAGATTTGCTAAGTTAAGAACTGAACTTGGCATTATCAAGGTTGACTTACCTACTGATAGGTCAGCAGGGTATTGGAATTCACCAATAGGACTAGTCTTTGCCATGTTCGGTGCGCTCACTAGGCAGATTAGTCATTGGTATCAATAATTCCTAAGTACTCTAATAGTTTGAACAATTGAGCAGATGAAGTTGCCACGGGGATTGGTCTTTGTCCTGTTGGGTGAACTCAGTTGACAGATAAGTAATTGGTATTAAACTTCATCTTGTATTATCAATTGGACAAAACTAAGTTGTTAAACTTCATCTTGTATTATCAATTGCACAAAACTAAGTTGTTAAAGATCAGCTGTGTATTTTGTATGTCAACAGGCTACTGTACCTGCTAAGACTACTGAAGAATTACAGCAGACCTTGCACACCCTACTGAAAGTGAAGTCCACTGAAGAAGTCTGTTGTATGGAACTTTGCTGATAAAGTCAGACTTTAAAGAAATTCAACAGTCGAGTAAATGGATATTAATCTTATCATTTATACAGCTATTACAAGTAGATAACCGTTTCTTACATTAGTGGGACACGTGGCAGCACTACATTTATCTCAGACTAAAATTGTGTGTTATTGGTATAGTACGTGAATGGTACCGTTCCACCCACTAGCTTCTGCTATATAAACAGATACATACACAGTGTATATACTTACAACATTCAGATTGATTTTCTCTCAAAATATACAAGTGTGAACACAGATTTGCAAAGATTTTCATCTTCTTATTTCTCAATCTTTTTACAATGGCAGACAAGGATATTCATCTTGGTACGAGTCAAAGTGTTAGAGGTTATGTTGTTGATGCTAAGAAAACTGAGTTAGCAATCAATCTTGGACGGAGAATCAGGCGGTATGAAGGGTTGGAAACAATTTTAAATCTCAGATTGGAACGGATTTCTTACACCAATGTTAGCAAATTCTGTAGAAACATGGTGATTAAGAATGACAAAGAGGCATTTACTATGACGGTAAATGGCCAAGAGATTGAAATCACCTCAGACCTGCTGAGAGATTTTGGATTTGGACCGGGGAATGGAGCCCCTACAAATCCAGAACTGATGGAGTTACCAAGGTTGGATTTTGTTAGATCAATAAAGACCAACCATTCTGCTGCAACAGCTTTGAACATAAATGTGAAGAATATTGCATTGGAGTATAATCTGCTGAGTAAACTCATTGCCAAGAATATTCTGGGATTTATTGGTAGTCTTGATACACTTTCTAGACCAAAGATAGATTTGCTGATAATCATTGCAAGAAGCAAGAAGTTTGATTGGGCTACATTCTTTGTGAAACACGTGAAGAAGGTTATATCATATGACAGATATGGTACTAGGAAATCAAAGACAAAACCTTTGGGCTTAATGGTTCAGGCCCTGCTGAATCATTTGGAGATTCCTGATGTTGAACCTACACCTATCAATAAAACAAGATACAAGCCAGAAATCAACTAGCATTCTTGGATTGGATGATGATGAAGAGGCTAAGAAAGAAACAGAAAGTGACGGTGATGATGGTAATGATGATGGTGGTGAGCAGGAACAGAAGACTAAAGCAAAAGAAGATGTACAACCTGCTGCACCAAAGAAGGAAGTAGAGAAGAGGAAGGCTAATGAGACAAGAAATATCACTAAAATGTTAAAGCCTAAGAGGACAAGGTAGCAATCAATAGACACTGTTGAGTCTACTGAGATTCTAGTTGATGTTGATACTACTGAGCCCACTGACGTTGTATAGAAGACTGTTGCTGATATCTTGAAGGAACAAATCAAAGAAGATTCAAGGAAGAGGAAAGCTACTAGTAAAGAGCAGTTAGAAGAGGAACTTTTTGAGGCTGAACAACAACCTGCAAAAAGAAGGAAGCAAATTGCTAGAAAGAAAGTACATGGAAAGGGAAATGAATTATGGGTTCTGGAGGCCCAAAAAGAAGCAGAAGAAGATGTTTTTGTTGAGACAACAAAATATGTTGAGCCTCTTGAGCAAAGCTCGAGGTTGTTGTTGAGTAACTTGGTTGAAGAACCACAATGATGTTTGTTTCAACCCACTTGTGCAAGTTTAATGAACTCATGTTGAAGACCTGTGAAGAGCATGAGATTCAAGGGGAAGCTAGTGTTGAACAATTGGAGATAGTAGGCACAAATTTTCCAACTGAAGAGTCTACTGATCCATTTGTAACTGCTGAAGAGACTTTGAGGCATCTTGTTGAGACTTTTGGAAGTCAACAAGTTGAGCAACCTACTCCTAGAAAGCCCATAATTCCATATGAAAGGAAGGAGAAGAAGTCTAAGAAAGACAAAGAGGATCCTAACTTCAGGAAGGTCAGAAAATACTTTGAATGGAAGTTTGGATTATATAATAGACAAAGCTAGCAAGAGAACCTATGACTGGATTTGAGGAATGGGCTTTTGAGAATCTTGGAGTGGAGAATCTTCTGGGATTAATTGATACATCAGAACTACAGATGAGACTGATAGACATTATTGAAGATGGAAAACAAAAGAAGAATATTATGTTCAGAGATCCCAAATTTACACCAGACAGTGATGATTCATCATCATCTTCAGATTCTGATGATGATCATCATATGCGTCCAGGAGAACCCAATGGAGTTGCTAAGGAAAGACCTATTGAGGAAGCAGGACATGGGTCTATTGATAAAACAGCAGAAGAGTCTGTTGATGGTGGCAAGTCCGTTGAGGGCCAGCAGACAGACAATTTAGACCAAGAACTGGCTACTGCATAAATTGAAGATTGAAAGCTCAAACTACTGCAACAACACCTCTTGAGGATGCTATATTGACAAATGTCTCTGATATAGTAATGATTGAACAAACTGGTATCATTTCTGAGACATCTAATCAATATCAGGATAGCATAGACACTAAAGAAAGCTTAGCTCAAGTTGCTGAAGTTCTTAGAGAAATTGATGAGGTTGGTGGTCTTTAAGAAGAGAATTTAACTGTCTTTGTTGCTACTGTTGTGGAGATGGAGGTTCAGTCTGCTGAGGTACAGACAATAACTGAACACAGGTTGGAACATGTGGTCATAATTACTGAGGAACATACAGTATTGGGACAAAGGTTGGACTTACTGATGGGATTGGAGGAATCCCCTATGCATTGTTTGGAGGCTACTGAAGAAAGGGATGTTGATTGCAAAGATAGACATCAAGCTGCTGAAGAGCCTGTTGAAGAACAACTTATTGACTATGACTTTAGTGATGAGGAGTTCCGTTGCCTGAAGAAGAAGAAGAAGAAGAGCCCCAACAAGCATAAGTACCTATTTTTGAGGAGGTACCAGTTGAGAATGTTGTTGAAGAAGGTCCTGAACCCTATGAATGGGATATGACAGGAGCTATTGTTGTCGGGATACCAAGAGCAGATGATAATATAGAAGAACCTGCTGGAGGTATGGCTGGAATGGCTGGTGCAATACCAGTTCATATTTTGGATGAGTTGAGAGCTGTAAGAAATGACATTACTCAGCTAAGAACTCAACTAACAAGGAGTGAATGAAGATTTGAAGATCTGGTAAATTTAGTGGAAAATAGAGGAAAGACCACTCAAACTGTAGCATCAAATTTCCCTAGTCTAATGTTTTCCACTAATGATTTGCTCAGAGGTGTTGCCTATATCAGGCAAGATGCTGGAAAAAGAGATAAGAATATGGTTGAGCAGATTGCATCATTGCATAGAAAAGTTGACAAGTTGGCTGAGGCACCTAAGTCTGCTGAGACACCTCACCCTGATGTACTTGATCCTAAGCTTACTGATAGGTTCAACATGCTGGAACAGACAATAGAAGGCCGAATTACTGCAGTTGACACAAGAACTAAAGTTATGGAAGGACAACTGAGCAATTTGGTGAACACACAGGAGAGTGTTCTTGGCCTGCTGAACCTGATGATGTCAATAAGGGGGAAGAAGGTCAGACAACATAAGCAAAAGAAGCAGCAAGGATATTTAATAGGAAGAGATGGGAAGCAGACATCAACGAATTCAGAAAGCCTGCACCTGGCAAAGTACAACTTACTGATGATCTTCTGAAGAAATTTAAAGCTGCTTATGGAACAAGAAGAAGACCCTACCAGGATATGTATTTTGAGGAAGGTTTAAACTC
Organism: Gentiana macrophylla; assembly: GCA_026214975.1. Lineage (NCBI taxonomy): Eukaryota > Viridiplantae > Streptophyta > Magnoliopsida > Gentianales > Gentianaceae > Gentiana > Gentiana macrophylla. The sequence goes on along the minus strand of CM047807.1, from coordinate 14,289,986 downwards.
TTTTCTTGGACTCAAATTATGGGAAGCAAGGATCAAGTCCCTGAAAATGACTAGAAAAGGTCAAACTGGTAGAGGAGGACATGCTGGAAGATCTGGAGGTAGAATACAGACATCTGCTGAACAAAAAGCCAAGGATTGTGTAGAAGAATTCAAGACATGTTATATGGGAGGAGGATTTAACTGGCATGGTGTCCAGTTAACTCTAGCTGAAGCCTGGAAATTGTGGAAGATGGTACACACTTGGATTGACTTCACAAGGATTGAAAATCAGTGGATGGTGGACATGCAATGAGAAATCAGAGAATACCTTCAGAAGAAAGAGCAATAAGAGAAAGAGAAAGACACTAAATCAGCACACTTACTTTTGCATTTATCTTTTGCAGATCCTAGTTTGTAATGATTTTGAACAAAGTTGAGCATCAATGATATACCAATAAAATTTGTTCTGTTTTTGTGTTTTTATCTTTTTGCTTTGTTGTAAGGAGGGTATTGGCATCATCACTAAAAAGGCGGAAATTGTTCGACATATTTTAGTTTTAATGATGAGTTCCAGACAAGCTGTTATCGAGGAAAGGCAAAAAGATGTCTAGATTGAATGTATAGGTTTTACTAGAGTTTGATCTTTGTATAGGTTTGATCAAACTAGCACTGTAAAGAGGTCAGCTGACTTGTTTAGCAGACCTATCTAGGTGAGTAGAGTGTCTAGAACAGTAGAGTCTAGGAACCTGTTGGTGATTGAAGGCCGAGGGTTCAAAATCAGTAATGACGGCTAAGGTTTCAAACTCAGTAATGAAGGCTAAGGGATCAAACTTAGTATTTAAAGCCAAGGATATGGGATCAGAATTTAGAGAAGTCTGTGATGACCTAAACTCACATTTACCTTGTGTAGAAGGTCTAAGTTCCATTAAAGGTAAGTGGTGATTGGAACTTGGTTAAAGTCAAAATGGTGTACTCTAACTAAATAATAAATAGTTAGATGATAAGCAGTCGGCTGAAGTGTTAATAAAACACAGCAGACTAAAATCAGCTAACATGTGTGCACATCAGCAAACTTACACAACAGATGTCTGCTGAGTGTATAATTCTAATTAATTCAAGTTTTTCTGGAAGATTAAATGGATAAGGATGATTTACGAGCCTTAGATTAATTAGTCAATCAATGGCCAGGATGAAAATAACGTTGTAAGGATTTCAGTGCCATATTAAATGGAATTATTCCATTGGTTGACAGATCGACTCGCCGAATGGCACTATCGCGATGTCGATTAGATGCAATGAGGGATTTTTCAGGAATATTCAGATAATCTTGTAACGGTTATCATTCAAATTCAAATTCAAACAACAGGATCTACACCTATATATAGAGGACTCCTGATTCAAATTGTAACAAGAGAACACGAAGAAGTAACAAGAATTAACCAAGTTTTTGAGCAAGATATTGATCAAGTGCAATCTGACCCTGCTCACAGAGCTTTAATCTACTGATCAAGTTTTTCTTCAAGTGTTATCTGCAATCAAGTTACATCTAGTTCATACACTTGAAGATCTTAAGCTGCTGATCCTATCATCCTGATCAGAAGCTTGCTGAAAGCAGAATCATTTTCTTGATTCAACCCCTTCTTTTTCATGAAGTTTGCTGAAGACAGGGAAGCACTTTTGGAGTGTCAAGAACTGTTGTTTTGTGGTGGAGCTGGTGAAGAGGCAATCCTACCCTTCAAGGACCAGTGGAATACTTTGAAGCAGCAATCCTACCTGTTTCTAGTGTTCAGTTTTTGCAGCCATAGTCATTGGTCAAGGATAAACAATTTAGGGATTTTTGTAACAACTACAACAAGAGTCTCTAGTAGATTTCCTCCAACATCACATGAGAAGAGTGGACTGACAGGATTACACCATCTGGAACCACTATAAAACTTGCCTACTTTACTTTACTGCATTTACATTCTGCAATTACTTTATTTGCATGCTTATCACATCAAATTGACTGAACTAGCTACTGAATCACACCTCTTGCGCTACTGAGTATCTAATACTTAGTATCTTATTTAAACACCAAGTAACAAGGCTTAATTTAATATATTCCGCTGCAACAAATTCAGAAGCTTTAATAGTTAGTAGGCTACTGAGTGGTCAGCAGACTATTGACCCTGCTGAGTTTGTAAAACTCCAAAAAGTTTTTAAGTGTTAAGTTAATTCACCATCCCCCCCCACCTCTCTAAACTTAACCAAAACATTTTCAAGGGACCAACATTAGGGTGTGAGAATTTGATACCATGTATCGACTTCTTTTAACAATTAATTTACATGCAGCCATTGCAAAGTGGACCACTGAGCAGTAATTCTCGATCTTCATTGTCTACTAAGCTCTAAAGGCGGAGCAATGGGAGCCCATTAAATTGGGGCCCAACATTTTTAAATAATATGCAAGTCGTTAAGTTGTTTAATTCGAAGATAAATAGTTGGTTTTTTAAATATTACGTTAAGTAGGTAAGGAAGTCAAAAGGTAAAAGTATGATTTTAAAAAAAAGGTTAAAAGCATACAATTACATTATACTACATCCGTCCTAAAATGTAATTCCGCTAAGCATTTTGGATTTATCTCAAAAATGTAAATCAATTTAGATAACCAATAAATAATTTATTACAGTTTTCTCCTTTTACCCGATCATTTATTATATTCTCACACACTTTTTATTATTTTGCATTAATAACGGTCAAATGTCAGTTGAGTCATTTTCATCAAAATTAATGATTTATAATCAATTTAACCAATTTTTTTAATCTGTGTGAAAAAGTTCAAACAGATTTATATTTTGGGACGGAGGTAGTAATCTATAAACGAATATAAATATGCATTTTAAAAATTGAAACCATTCATTTAAAATACCATTACATCAAAATTATGTTTATGAAATATGTATTTTACAAAATTTGTATATCAGAACATCTATCGTAATCTGAAAGAATTTTTAGATCCAAGTTCTACTTATTTTCAAGCATTTCTTAGATTATTTTTCATTTGAGCCTTCATCTTTTACTTCTTAATATATATGACCACCAAACTCAATCATAAATTCAATGGTTGAGAAATAACATATATGATCACGATTATCCATGTGACGACAAGTGTCCATTAAGTTTAATGGTTATTGGTCATCATAAAATTTGCTTTGGAGATTGTTTTTTCAGAAACGAAAGTTTTACTCTCACACACCCCAAGCGGGGCGTCTGATCTCTTGCCTCTCATTGTGGGTATTCTTGTGTGGTATTTCCACATATTGTGGAGACATCGTGTGGCTAAATCCAGACAACACAGTTTTATTCTGTATTTATATGTGTGATTCTGATCGTTTCACCCATCACTTCACCTCAAATTCCCTTACCACACAAGTATTTTCCCTCATTGTTAGTTAATTTAGAAACCTGATCCATTATACGTGCAATATGGTTTTTTTTTTTTTTTTTTTTTTTTTTTTTTAATTTTTTAAGGAATATCTCTTCTATCATTAAGAATGATGTTACTGTACATTGGACGGCCGGCCGGCGGGGGCAACGGGAAAATAAAGTGGTCGGCGCAATCACGTGAATTTGTCTTTATCAGAAAATGAAAGGAGACGAAAAGCAACTGTTCTCATTCACATGTGCTAATGCTATGCAGCAGCCGAGTAATGATGCTTGTTGGGAATTTGTTTTCTTTTTTTTTAAGGATATTTTATTGAAAACTTTGTACTTATGGATGACTTTTCGTATTCATAAAACCTTTAAATAAAGGTTAATGGTATGTGCATTACATATTGGTGTAGTGTATTTTTCATGGTGTAGTTTTTATTGATTAAAATGAAAAGTAAAATGTAGTGTATGTATCAGTACTCTTAAATAAAAATGTTGAACCCAACATTAAGAGTTCTCACACTCGCTGTATCACGCGATAAGTGGAGATGTTAGTGACTCAGAGTAATGAGCTTACGTTTTATACCGAACTGAAAGAAATATCCTTTTTACGAGATTCGAACCTCCATCATCCAGCTTAAGGTCTCTGCTGCCTTAAGCATCAAAACTCTTTACCAAGTGGTTATGTCATGTAGACGGCAAAATACTTGTGTGGAGAGGGATTTTGAGGTGAAGTGACGGGAGAAACGATCAGAACCACACAGTTTAAAGACAGAATGAAACTGTGTGGTGTGTGTGTGCCTCCACACGTGTCTCCACACCGTGAGGAGACACCACACAAGAACCTGTTGACTCATCTGTTTGTTTTCGTTAGATTTTTTTTCGGAGTTTCGTTTATATCACTTCACCCATCATATCTTACAATCTCTTACCAATCATTTCTTCCACTACAAATAACAAATATTAAATTATCTCTCATCATTTCACTTTATCAACTTTATAACATTTTTTACCATTATTTTATTTATTAGACTACTTTATTTCACCAATTATTTCATAATCTACAAAAATTTCAAAAAAACATCTTAACTTTCTAATAATTACTTCAAATATTTTATCTAAAACTGTTGGACTTATTTCTTAGTTTTGATGATGAGTGCCATACTAGCTGTTATAGTGCAAAGGCAAAAAGATGTCTAGATAAAATGTATAGGTTTATTAGAGTTTGATTCATAAATAGGTTTGATCAAACAAGCATCGTAAAAAGGTCACCGATTGTTTATCGTGACCGGTCTAGTCGATAGGGTAGATAGGTCGATGGGCGATGCAAACTCAAGGCCAAGACCCAAGAAAGGTGAGGGTTCAAACTCGATGAATGAAGGCTAAGGGATCAAACTTAGTATTTAATGTCAAGGATATGGAATCGAATTTAGGCAAGTCTGTGATGACTAAACCGATCACATATACCTTGTGTAGAAAGATCTAAGTTCCACAAGTTGGATGATGTTTGGAACTTAGTTATATTTTAAATGATGTAATCTAACTTCACAAACAAAAGTTGGATAAAAGGATTCAAATTGCATTATATTTCTGAGACAAAAATATGATGTTCAAGAGATCGATTGGTTTCTGTTGAGATCGGTGAACTCTGGCGATATATACCTCGATTAATTCAAGATTATTGGGAAGTTACATGGATAAGAATGCCAACTACCTCGACTTATCAAGCAAATCAAAGGTGAGATTAAAAAGACGTTGGGATTATCCATATTTTTATCCATTGGATACAAGTCAAAGGGTGGGCAGATTTGCCTTTGTCAAAAAGTAATCTGACGATTGTCGATCCTATGAAAAATAACAGAATCAAAGTGAGGATGGGACAAATACAAGGAACGGTCACATTTGAATTTCAAATTCAAGTCACATGCATTCCTACCTATAAATAGAGGACTTTCAACTTAAGAAGAATATGATGAATTTTGGAATAAACTTCAAGTGATAACACCGAAATGAAAAACACCTGCCGAACTTCATGAGCTTAAAGTCTGCGATCTAGTTATTTTCTTCAAGTGCATTCTGTGTTCAAGCCGCATCAAGCATACACACTTGAAGACGCAAGCTGCGATTATATCATCCTAATCAAGTCTTTGCCGATCAATCATTTACTTGATTCAATCTTTATTTTATAAAGAACCTCACCAAGACAGTGAAGCATCGGTTTGGTGTGAAAGATCGTTGTTTGTGGTGGAGCCGGTGAAGAGGCAATTCTACCCTTCAAGGACCAGTGGAAGACTCGGGAAGCGACAATCCTACTGTTCCCGATTTTGATTTGTGAAGCCATAGTTATTGGTGAAGGACAAACAACTTAGGAATCTTTGTAACAGATAACTCAAAGATCTCTAGTGAATTTCCTCCAACATCACGAGAGAAGAGTGGACGTCTGAGGATTACATCACCTGGAACCACTATAAAAATCTCTACTTACTTACTTACTGCATTTACTTTACGCACTTAGTCATTATTCATATCAACTCTTTGAATCTAGCAAATCAAATCACACACATACACTCTTGAGTATCTAATACTTAGTAACATATTTAACAACATGTAACAAGGCTTAATTTTGATATTATTCCATTGCACAAATTCAAAGAAATCGAATCACAAGTCGATGAACTCATCATTTATCGGCCAGAAAGTCATCGAGGTCTCAAAGAGACTCTTCAAGTATCGCAGTTCTTGAAGTTGCAGAATTTGTTAACTCCAAAGTTTTAAGTGTTAAGTTTATTCACCCCCTCTAAACTTAACTAAAGCCTTTTCAAGGACCAACAATTGGTATCGAGCGAAGGCTTCATTGCTCAAGAAATCCTACTTGTTGTACTTGTGAAAATTCTTTAAAACTTTCTTTCAAGTTCTTGATTTTCAAGACTTGCATCATGGACAACACACACAGATGCTAGAACTATGTTGATGTGTTCTCTTGATGATTTGATGAGTATAAACGTCGAATGCAGGCATATCTTGCTTTGCTACCCATGATGAGATGATGGATGTACTAAGCGAAGGACCACTGGAGATTACAAAGCGCATAATAGTGGGTGATGAATCGAGTACATTCCTAAACCAAAAGAGAATGGAATGCGAAGATGAAAAAGAGCAAACCTTAACAACATTGCTATTGATATCATTTACGAACCTTGGATAGCAATATGTACATGAAGGTCAAATATTGCAAGACTGCAAAGGAACTTTGGGATAAGATTCACTTAATCTGTGAAGGCACTGATGCAATAAAGAAGAACAAAATCGGTGTGGCGAGAAAAAAGGTTTCAAAAGTTCAAGATGCTACCTAATGAAACCATTGAGCAAATGGAATCAAGATTCAATGCTATCTTTGGATGAACTTACCTGCTTTGAGTGTAAGTTATTCAAAAGAGGAAGTAAACACCAAAATCTTGGAAGCTTTACCTGCAAGAGATGTTTGGAAAATGAAGGTGATTGCAATTGAAGAAATGAGAAAGTGCATGAAGAAGACACCTTCAAATTGTTTTCGATCTTAAGGCCTATGAATTTAGCAAGAAGTTTGGTGCACAAAATCGAAAAGGAAGATCAAAGACCACTTGCATTGGTTGCTTCACATCATAAAGAAACATCCAGAGGACAGGATGATATGCTAGATGAAATGCAAGAGCAAATTGCCCTACTTGAGCAAGAAAATCGAGAATGATGAAGACTGGAAAGGCCCCTACAAGAAATTTCACAAAGAGGCCTACTGAAAGAAGGAAAGAAGAACCAAAGAAAGATAATGACTATCTATGCTTTCATTGCAAGAAACCAGGACACTTGAGACATACCTGATTGTCCTGAGTTGAAACAAGGCAAGGAACCTGATTATCTTTGCTTCAACTGTAAGAAGCCTGGACATTTTAGACCTGATTGTCCAGACCTACTGAAGACCAAGAGTCAACAAAGGAGACATGGCAAGAAGGCTATGGTTGCTGAAGATGAATCAGGATATGAAGTGGAATCAAAAAAGGAAATGAATCGGATGACACAAAGATCAAGTTCTTGATATGGAGGATTATGCTTTGATGGCCAACATGGATGAAACGAGGAGGTATACAACATCAGTATCTATAAACACTCCTGCTGGAAGTGATTGTGAATCAACACATGGTTCAAATCCTAGAAATTACGACAACAATGAGACTTTGGATGCCATCCTTAATCAACTAAGGATAATACAATCTGGTTATGAGGTTGTGAAGGGTGAAAAAGAGGCTCTTGAGTTAGAAGTTGGAAGATTGAAAGTTGAATTAAGGGTTTTCAAAGGTAAGGAAAAGATGTTGGGCGAGAATCGGATAAGTCTGCTTTAACATCCAGCTGACCTCTGAATCTATTTGAACCATCTTGTTCCAATATCGCATACAAATCGGAAAAAGCCTTATGATATAGAATCGGGCTTGGATTTGGAACTCGGCAATCTAACAAGAGTGGATCCAAAGAGTTCTTGAACCTAGTACCGAATTGGTCCTAAGTTTGTGCCTGCGCACTAGATCCATCTCCCAAGTAAAGGCTCTTTGAAGCAAGTAAACCAAATGAGAATGCCTCAAGAAAGCAAAATCGAAGTCTCGAAAGTCAACGACTCTAGTAAAAGAATAAATCAAAAATAGATTTCTTTGTGTGCCTTCTAAGTCACTGATAGCGACTGCTACCAAGTCTCTTTGGACCACTTGAAGGAAAGAAACAGAAATATTCCAAGAATAAGAATCCTAAATCCAAAAATGTTGATCATTCAAGGGGATACTTATCTCGGGGAAAGGTAGACTGCTTCCTGCGATAATGATTGGAATATTCCTGCATCTAATGCTAGAAGCAACAAGATAACCATACTACTAGGGTAAAACCTAGGCAATGGAATCAAGAGAGGACTTACACAAGACCTCAAAGGACTCATATATTACAGTATTCTTCTAATAGACAAAGACACCTATGGTTATGCAAATGTTTCTAATAACAAGAATCATTTCAAACAGCATTATGTACCAAAAGGCCAGAAAACATATGTGGTTCCTACACAACCTACTGTTAGAACTTATGGATGTGTGGAATACATGTATGAACCAAAGTATGAACCAAAGTATGACACATTTAGGAGAAGACCTTATGGAAACATACCAAGGGTCATGCTTGCCACTGACCACTATGGACCCAAACAGGTTTGGGTACCTAAAATGCATTAACTTTGTTTTGTAGGGTGTCTGGTACTTTGACAGTGGATGTTCCAGACACATGACAAAGAATAAGCAATTGCCTAACAAACTTTGTGGCAAAAGATGGTCCAAGGGTGAATTTTGGCAACAAAAATACACTGGTTATACAAGAGGATATGGCACACTTATCGAAATGGACTTACAATCAAGAATGTTGCATATGTGGAAGGATTGGATTACAACTTCTTTGAGCAATTGGACAATTACGTGATATGGGATACAAGGTCACTTTTGACAAAAACAATTGTATTGTCATTAGTGAAAGAGGTGATCAAGTTGTACTTGCTTTGGTAGAAAAGCGAAACATGTATGTTGTGGATTGGTCTCTCGCAGCTTCCCGAAACACTGCTGATTGTGCATACCAAATCAACTCAATTGGTTATGGCACAAGAAGTTAAATCACTTAAACTTTGATGATATTAATCAGCTGGTGAAAAAGAAGTTAGTGGTTGGTTTACCTGAGATCACATTCAAGAAAGATGCTATCTGTGATGCATGTCGACAAAAGTAAACAGATAAAGTCAAGTTTCAAGTCAAAGACTAAACAATCAACTAACAGAGTGTTGGAGCTTATACACATGGATCTTTTGGACCAATAACTCCAACAAGTGTGACAGGAAAGAAATACACCTTAGTGGTTGTGGATGATTTTTCTAGATACACTTGGGTGATATTCATGAACAAGAAAAGTGAGACACTCCAAAGCTTGCCTAATCTTTTGAAGAGATTACAAAATGAGAAAATTTTAACAGTCATAAAGATAAGATCGGATCGAGTCTTGAATTTCTCAACAAAGTTATAAGAGAATATTGTGAATGTAATGGTGTACTTCATCAACTTGTCATTGCTTTGGTACACCTCGACAAAATGGGGTTCTTTGAAAGAAGAAACAGGACATTAAAGGAAGCAGAAGAACAATGATTTGTGAAGCATTGCTACTCGAAAGATATTGAAATTTGAAGCGATAATACAACATGCTATACACAAAAGCAGAACATCAATAAACAAGAAGTCTGAAGACACCTTATGAGATCTGGAATGGAAGGATACCTAATATATCCTATTTTCACCCATTTGGAAGCAAATGTTTTATTCTAAATCATAAAGTTCATTTGAAAACATTCCAACCAAAATCGGATGAAGGAATTTTCTTAGGATATTCTTGATCAAAGAGAGCATTGAGTCTTGAACAAAAAACAACATGAAACATGAAGAAACAATCAATGTTGTGTTTGATGAACCTAAGTTTACTTGGTATGGAAGATAAAGAGTGTGAACTCATTGAGAATCAACAAATCAGTCCAGTTGTGTTGAAGTTTTGGAAAGATTCAATGACTTAAAAGTTTACGATCATCGCCTCTGAACACCTGTGACAATGTTACGGATGCAACAATCAAGCAATTCAAGGATCTGCACCCCTGTAGAAGAAACTACAATGAGACCCTACTCAAGATGATATTCTGAAAATCAAAATAACCAAAATCCACAATGGTTAAGGAATCACCCTGCTGAACAAGTAATTGGCAATGTACAGCAAGGTGTGAGGACTAGAAGACAACTGGAAGCTATGTTTACTTGTTTTCTATCTCAAATGGAACCCAAAGTTGTTGAAGAAGCAATTTCAGATCCAGATTGGATAATTGCTATGCAAGAAGAATTAAATGAATTTGAAAGAAATCAAGTTTGGACACTAGTTGAAAGGCCAAGCCATGCAAATATCATTTGTACTAAATGGGTATAAAGAAATAAACTTGATGAATCTGGTACCATTGTAAGAAATAAGGCCAGACTAGTTGCAAAAGGCTATTCTCAAGCAGAAGGAATAGATTTTGATGAAACATATGCACTGTTGCAAGATTGGAAGCTATCGAGTTATTCTTGGCACATCTTTGCATATAAGAACTTCAAAGTATATCAAATGGATGTCAAGAGTGCATTTTTGAATGGTATCCTAGAGGAGGAAGTGTATGTTCAGCAACCTCCTGGATTTGAAGTTAAAGATCAAGAAGATAAAGTGTATAGACTCAACAAAGCACTTTATGGATTGAAACAAGCACCAAGAGCATGGTATGAGACTTTATCTCAATTCTTGGTGGACAATGGTTTTACAAAAAGGACCATTGACAAGACACTTTTCAGAATCAGTGAAGGGGACAGCACCCTGCTGGTACAAATTTATGTGGATGACATAATTTTTGGTTCTAAGAATGATTTACTTTGTGAAAAGTTTGCAAATCTAATGAAGAGCAAATTCCAAATGAGTATGATGGGAGAAATGAATTACTTCTTGGGATTGCAAGTTAAATAGATTGAAAGATGGAATCTTCATTCATCAAACCAAGTACACCAAAGAGTTCTTTGAAGAAATTTGGTATGGAAAACAGCACTAAGAGCTCAACTCCTATGAGTACAAACATCAGATTGGATGAAGATAAAGAAGGCAAAGATGTTGATCAGACTTTGTACAGAAGGATGATAGGTAGTCTGCTGTATCTCACTGCCAGCAGACCTGATATATCCTTTGCTGTAGGTGTTTGTGCAAGATTTCAATCCAAACCTAAAGAAAGTCATTTAGGTGCTGTCAAAAGAGTTCTTAAATATCTAAAAGAGACTTTGGGAGTAGGGATATGGTATTCCAAGGAAGGAAGCTTCAAAGTAATATCCTACTCAGATTACGATTATCTTTGGATGCAAGATTGACAGAAAAAGCACCTCGGAACACAATGCCGCTTAATGGGAAATAGACTGGTCTCCTGGTTTAGCAAGCAATTCTATCTCAACTTCCACTTCTTTGAAAAATTTGAATACATTCTTCTTTGGAAGTCTCTTTGTGCACAACAAGTACTTTGGCTAAGACAACAATTAAGGGATTATGGAATTGAAGAAAGGGAAATTCCAATCATGTGTGACAACACAAGTGCAATTGCAATCACGAGAAAATCTGTTTTGCAATTGAAGAACCAAGCACATTGATGTGAGACATCATTTTATAAGAGATCATGTTGAAAAGAAGGATGTGGTGGTTCTATACATTCCTATGAAGATCAACTTGCGATATTTTCACTAAGCCACTTGATAGTGAAAGATTTGCCAAATTAAGGATCCGAACTTGGAATTATAAAGATTGGTGATATTCAATGAGTGTCTTGGAATTCACCAAGGGGATTAGTCTTTGCTATGTTGGGTGAGCTCACTTAGCAGATTAGTCATTGGTATCAACAATCCCATGTACTTATGTTTGAACAATTGAGCAAATGAGGTTGCCAAGGGGATTGGTCTTTGTCATGTTGGGTGAGCTCACTTGATGATCGATCATTGGTATTAAACTTCATCTTGTATTATCAATTGAACAAAACAAGGATCAAGTGAGAGTCACTTTGTCGGCCAGTTTCTTTGAAGCACATTATCGCCAGATCTTTGAGCCCACCTGCCGAGGGATACCTGCTTTGAATGGAACGTTACTCACCAAAGTTATTTAGGTCAAAAAGCGATTTGGCGGGATATTTATTTTATCCATTATTACCACGATTAAACCATCCAACGGTTACAAACGTTATGGAGGAGTAGTGGACCACGTGTCAAGACAACATTTAATCAGTTTAATCGTGGTTACCTCAATATACGTCTTTGTGACGATTTCCACTACCCACCGCCTATATAATCGATCATTACATGGCAGCGATTCACCACTTGCAATTTCTGCTTTATCTCTGCAAAATCTACTTCGTGTGAACACAGATTTGAGAGCAACTTTTCTTCATCCTTTTCTTATTTCAATGGCGGAAAGAGTTGAAGTTCAAATCGAATCAAGCCAAAGTGTAAGAGGCTATGTTGTTGATGCAAACAGAACCGAACTGGCCATTAATATAGGTCGAAGAATAAGAAGGTTTGCAGGCCTAGAGAACAAACTCAACATCAGATTAGAAACGATATCATACACCAATGTTATTGATTTCTGGAAGAATATTGTTATAGAAGAAGGAACTGAAGCATTCAAAACCACTGTGAATGGTGAGGAACTTGTAATCTCTTCCAATCTGCTGAGAGAAGTGTTTGGTTTTGAAGAAGTTGTTGATGGTTCAGTCAATCCTGAAGCTATGGGATTGGACAAGATGGCTTTTGTAGATCAGATCAAGACAGATGCAACTATCAAATCAGTACCAGGCATCAACTGCAGAAACATTGGCATTGAATACAGTCTGCTGAGCAAGCTCATTGCAAAGAACATACTTGGGCTAGTTGGCAGTATGGATACTCTATCAGGACCCAAGATAGAACTGATGATTATCATCTGCAGGAGCATGAAGTTTGACTGGGCTAGGTACTTTATTCATTATATGAAGAAAGTTGAGAAGGAGGACAAACTAGGGAAAAGGAAATCAAAGGCCTTACCCTTAGGTTTGATGATTGAGACCTGTTTGAATCACTTGGAGGTTCTGACCTTGAACCGATTGACATAAATCGACCCAGATACAAAAGGAGATTGATTATGCAATTCCTGGACTTGATGATGATGAAGAGATTCTTTGGAGAGGTCAGCGATGATAATGATGATGGAGATGATGGTGATATCTGGTGGTGAGCGGAGTTCAACAAACTAAGAAGATATCTATCAAACCTCTTTGCACCAAAGAAAAGCTATTTGAAAGAGAAAGAGTCTTGATGTTAGAAAGACTACGAAGTCTTGAAATCAAAAAGAACAAGAAAGGAAACAAAGACAGATCGATGAGTCACGAGAGGTCAAGTGGAGGTTATGACCTGCTTTGTGGCTTCAAGAAAAAGCTGTTGGTGAAATTTTTAGAGAACAACAGAAGGAAGCTAGTAGAAAAAGAAAATTGACTAGAAAAGTTGATGATGATGAACCCCTATCCAAAAGAATGAAGGAAGTTACCAAAAAGAAGAAATATGGCAAGGGGAAAGAGTTGAAAAACTTGGAAGCTCAAAGAGTCCAAGAGGAAGCACCAGTGGAAGAGGAAGAAGAGGCTGTTGAAGCTGAGCCTCTAACTATCATTCCACCAGTTGTTATCAGTGATTCCTCAAATGAAGAAGTTATCAAGTCTACGATCTTTGAGCAGTTGTTTTTGAGCAATCAGTAGAGGATGTCTGAGCAGCCTCACGACCACGAGCCTGTTGTAGTATCCATCGAAGAACCCCAAAGAAACCACTCGAACTGAACTTCGCTATGGTGGTTGAAGAGGTGATTGGAGACTTGGTTGAAGACCACTGCAAATTTGGCAATAGTTCGGGGAAAGAAGCGTCTGCTTGCTAACCTGTGATGAGCATATAAGTCGTGGGAACCAAGTGTGATCTGAGATGGAAGTAGTAGGCACAAATGTACAATCACAAAGAACCTTCGACTTTCAAACATCTGTAGAAGAAACCATGAATCTGCTTGTTGGAACCTTTGGAGGTCAACAAGCTACTGGAGCTGCTCCCAGGAGATCTTTCATGCCATTTGAAAGGCATGTGAAAATGAGCAAGAAAACTGAAGAGTATGTGGATCCCAAACTTCAGCAAATTGCTGATTATTTCCAATGGAAGTTTGGTTTCTATAAGAGACAAAAGCCAGCTGCTGAACCAATGACTAATTTTGAAGAATGGGCTTTTGATAAGTTGGGAGTAGAAAACTTGCTAGATCTGGTTGACACCACCCTGCTGCAATCCAGACTGATGGATCTGTTTGATGAGCAACAGAAGGAGGAGGGTATCAAATTTAGAGATCCAAGAGATGGTCCTGATGATTCTTCTTCATCATCAGATAGTAGAGGAGATTTTCCCTCTGGACCAGGAGAATCAAGTGGGGCTGCACTAACACATGTACCATCTGCCTGTGATCCACGATCTTTGGTAGATCTGCTTGAGGCCAGCGAGATGGAGAAATGGATGAGGATCTACAAGATCTCACCATGGATGATCTAAAGCACTAATCACTAAGGGAATTACATTGAGTGCTTTGGTAAGTGGGTGATGAACCAAGCACATTTCATGTTGTAGAGCCTCTTGCACAACCTTGAAGATGTACTGAATCTTGATTTGGATGTGGAAAAGACCACTGACTTGATGAACCAAGTGCTAGTTACGAGGAATCCATTGAATATCAAAGTGGATTTGACTTTGAAGGATTCTCACCAAAATCGCCATGATTCGACCAAGATTGGTCATGCGAGAAGGTTTCAAGTGGATAATGAAGCCATATTTAATCCACAGAAATTGAAGAGGAGGTGCAGTTTCTTTGAGGTACAAACAAAGCGGCTGGACAAAGGTTGAACAGGAGGTGCAGTGCTTTGAGTCTCAAACAACACTGGACAAAGGTTGGAACCAGGTGGGTATGGAGGAAACCCCTGTTGTTGATGAGGCTCTTTGTAGTGGAGCTGCTTGGAGCCAAGGCCACTTGTAGGAAGGGATAGTCGCAGATTAGCGGTAATAAGGATGAGCAAATTCTTTGGACTATGACTCTGATGATGAAGAATTTCAAATTTTGGAGAAGAAGAAGTTGTTGAAGAACACGCACAAGATCCTATCCTTGAAGATGTTCTTGGTGCAATGGTTGAGGAAGGACCTCCCCTGCTTTGGAGAGATATGAGTAGAGCCATGGTCATCGTGGAGACAAATGAGCACAATATAGAGTTGAGGAGCTCAACGATGGATCTACCGACAATGAGAATGGCCATGGAGTGCCAATTGAAGTTGTCAATGAGTTAAGAATCAGTAAGAAATGACATGCAACAGATTAAGAACTCAATTGGACAGAGCAAACATGAGATTTGAAGAAGCTGATGAAGATGGTACATGATAATAGACAATCTACTGATACAGTTGCTTCAAACTTTGCATCTACTCAAAATGCAATGAATAATTTGATACTAGATGTCAAGGGTATCAAAGCTGGAAATAAAGCCAAAGACAAGTTTCTAAAAGATCAACTTGTCTCTATACATGAGAAACTTGACAAGCTTGCTGAAGCTCCCAAACTTGCTGAGCCTGTTGCTGCACAACAACCTGCTATGCCTGATCCCAAACTCACTGAAAGGATCAACAGACTGGAAGAGACCCTGCAATCAAGGATTACTTCACTTGATACTAGAACTGGAACTATGGCAGGTCAATTACACAGAGTGATAGTATCACAGGAAGCTATTCATGGCCTCATCTCACGTTTTGTTGATGATGTCACTAAGGGAAGAGGGCCAATCATCACCGCAAAAAAGGAGGCTCGCTAGACTCTTTGCACGAAGAGATGGACTGATGATACAAATGCTTTTAGGCAACTCGCACTGGCAGATTGCAACTCACCGATGATCTCCTATCACAAGATACAAAGAGTTTCATAACGAAGGAGACCTTATCGTGACATGGGATTTCATGAAGGTCTTAACTCCTTCTTGAGTTTGAAGTTTTGGGAGGCAAGGATTAGAGCTTTAAGAGCAAATACCGAGGTAGAAGAAGTAGCAAAGGTGAAAAGGTGCTTGCCAATTACAAAAGCAAAAGATTCAATTGAATGAATTTAAGGAGTCAGTATATGAAGTTTGGCTTGAGGGTGAATCAGATCAATCTCATCTTGCTCAAGCATGGGCCTGGTGGAAACAAGTCAATCACTATATTGATTTTACACTAATTGAGAATGAATGGATGATTGAAATGATAGAAGAGATCGAGCCTATCAAGAGCAAGTCGAGAATGCTAGACAAGAAAGAGAGAAGAGACAATAGATCGACTACTTATCACTGCTTTATCTTTGTCATTGTATCTAGTTGTAATAATCTGTGAACAAATATTTATAATGAGAATTGACTGAATTTGTTTTGTTTGTGCCTTTATCTTTTGCTTTGTTGATTAGGTGAGGGTAGTGGCATCATCACCAAAAAGGGGGAAATTGTTGGACTTATTTCTTAGTTTTGATGATGAGTGCCATACTAGTTTATATAGTGCAAAGGAAAAAAGATGTCTAGATAAAATGTATAGGTTTATTAGAGTTTGATTCATAAATAGGTTTGATCAAACAAGCATCGTAAAAAATTTGTCATTGATTTTATCGCCAGATCGGTCTAGGTCGATAGGGTAGATAGGTCGATGAGACTGGTCACGCAACTTCAAGACCCGAAGACCAAGGCCGAGGTTTCAAACTCGATGAATGAAGGCTAAGGGATCAAACTTAGTATTTAATGTCAAGGATATGGAATCGAGAATTTAGGCAAGTCTGTGATGACCTAAATCGATCACATATACCTTGTGTAGAAAGATCTAAGTTCCACAAGTTGGATGATGTTTGGAACTTAGTTATATTTTAAATGATGTAATCTAACTTCACAAACAAAAGTTGGATAAAAGGATTCAAATTTGCATTATATTTTACTGACAAAAATATGATGTTCAAAGAGATCGATTAGTTTTACTGGATGATGAACCTCGCCGATATATACCTCGATTAATTCAAGACTATTGGGAAGTTACATGGATAAGAACGACCAACTACCTCGACTTATCAAGCAAATCAAAGGCTGAGATTAAAAAGACGTTGGGATGATCCATATTTTTATCCATTGGATACAAGTCAAAGGGGTGGACAGATCGCCTTTGTCAAAAAGTAATCTGACGATGTCGATCTATGAAAAGTAACAGAATGCAGTGAGGATGGGACAAATACAAGGAACGGTCACATTTGAATTTCAAATTCAAGTCACATGCATTCCTACCTATAAATAGAGGACTTTCAACTTAAGAAGAATATGATGAATTTTGGAATAAACTTCAAGTGATAACACCGAAATGAAAAACACCTGTTTGAACTTACTCGAGCTTAAAGTCACTGATCTAGTTATTTTCTTCAAGTGCATTACGTGTTCAAGCCGCATCAAGCATACACACTTGAAGACGCAAGCTGCGATTATATCATCCTAATCAAGTCTTTGCAAATCAATCATTTACTTGATTCAATCTTTATTTTATAAAGAACTCTTGAAGACAATGAAGCATCGATTTGGTGTGAAAGACTGTTGTTTGTGGTGGAGCTGGTGAAGAGGCAATTCTACCCTTCAAGGACCAGTGGAAGACTCAGGAGCAGCAATCCTACCTGTTCCCAGTTTTCAGTTTGTGAAGCCATAGTTATTGGTGAAGGACAAACAACTTAGGAATCTTTGTAACAGATAACTCAAAGATCTCTAGTGAATTTCCTCCAACATCACAGGAGAAGAGTGGACGTACAGGATTACATCACCTGGAACCACTATAAAAATCTCTCTACTTACTTACTGCATTTACTTTCTGCACTTAGTCATTATTCATATCAACCTGCTGAATCTAGCAACTGAAATCACACACATACACTACTGAGTATCTAATACTTAGTAACATATTTAACAACAAGTAACAAGGCTTAATTTTGATATTATTCCGCTGCACAAATTCAAAAAGAATCGAATCACATGAGACTCACATTTATCGGCCAGAGTCACGAGGTCTCAAAGAGACTCTTCAAGTATCGCAGTCTGCTGAAGTTGCAGAATTTGTTAACTCCAAAGTTTTAAGTGTTAAGTTTATTCACCCCCCCCCCCCCTCTAAACTTAACTAAAGCCTTTTCAAGGGACCAACAAAAACAACCCCCAAAAAAACTCCACAAAAAACTTCAACTCAAAACAAACGGATATATACATGTGAATTGCATATATTTCGTAGGATGTACATCCACTCAAAATAATACTACATCTGTCTCAATCTGTAAGTACGTTTAGATTGTTTCACTCAGATTAAGAAAGTATTAAGGGTCATTAATTTTAATGATAAAAGTCTAGAATATCATTTGACTCTCATTAACGTAATATTTGTAAAGTAGGCGAATGTATAATAAATAATGAGTAAAATGAGGGGAAAATGTAATAAATACTCCATTGGTATTCTAAATAGATTTATATTAGGGAACAAATTCAAAAAGGTAAACAGAGTTATAATTTGAGACGGATGTAGTATTTTTAAAGACTAATATTTGGATGTCTATAATAGACACACAAATAACATGTTTAGTGAGAACCTTAAGAGAAAATACATTACAGGAAAAACTCGTAATAAAGTAAAAATAATATCTATTAAATTGTGTTTGCTCTCCCTACTTAGAGCATCTTTTTTTTTTCAAAGTTAAATTTCATTAAAATTAAACATATGCAAGGAGTGCAGAGATAATAGATGGAGGGGGTTTTGTACCCCAATTACAATATCTAAAAAGAAATTTAGGGAGACTAAACCCTAAATTAGCTAAACTGCCAGCAACATTATTACAACTTCGCCGCACTAAACAGAAATTACAAGATTGGAATTGCCTTTTCATCTCCGAATCCTTAACACTGTCTAGCCCAATGTCGAGTTATCTTCTTCATCAGAATTTAGCCTGGCCACACATAGAGATGAATCAAATTCGATAGTGACTTTTCCATTCCAGATTCTTGCTACCTCTTTCGTCCCCACCAGAAGTTCATGCAATTCTACAAATTCAACAGATGCAACCAAGCCTAGGTCAATCGAGATGGCCGATACGAGATTTCCATCGTGATTTCTCATTACAACTTCGATTGCACTATGGCCATGCCGAAAACCAGCATCCACATTCACTTTTAGGGTTCTAGCTGTGGGTTTGATCCATCTCGTCGGAGCAATACCCGGACATTCAGAAAATGTTTCAGTCGAAGCCGCTCTTTTGAATTCATCCAAAAAAGACTCAGTTGATGGGGAATTCGAATCGGTGTCGGAGAAGCTCCTTGAAATACGACACTCTTCCTACCAAGCCAAACAAACCAGAGCATCATGAATAATAGATCCGCGGTAGGTAGAGGATGGGTCACCAAGTAGTAGCAAAGATCCAAAAAGCTTTCAAAATCCACAACTGCAATTGTTCGAAAATCAGGGTGTCGATTCCACATATCTGCAACCCAATTACAATTACAAAGGCAGTGTCTCCAAGTCTCCTCCTCTAATTTGCAGATAGGACATTGTCCATGAGAAATTCGCCATCGTACAACATTAGAGCCCAGTGGAAGGGAATCAGTGGAGATCCTCCAAATAAAAGCCTTATCTTTTGGTGGAATGTTAAGAGACCACATGTAACTCTATGCTCTTGAATTTGTCTTCGAAGTTGTTCCTTCCCCTTTGTTTAGTATATGATCTTGCAATTTCTGGGCCAATCTATAACCAGATTTGACAGTGTAGTTTCCTATTCTTTCATAGTGCCATACTAGTCTATCTGTGTTTGATTGTTGGCTGATTGGGATACCCAATATGGCTTCAGTTTCATACGGTAGAAAGGTTTGTTCAAGTAGTTGTAAATTCCGGTGTCCATTTTGAATCAATTGGTTTAATGATTGTAGATGACTATGAGAAACAAAAGTCCCAATTGTGAACTATGGTTCCACTTGAAAGATGCAGGTTCTTAGATCTAAACGAGTTAGATCTACGCGTAGCGGATGGATCACGACTTATACATCACAATACATAATTAAAGGACTTAAACTACTACAAGGGGGTTAAGATCATGTTACCAATAGTAGGAATAGAAGCCAAGATCTTCCGATGTGTTCTCCAAACGGCGGTTGGTGGACACCCTTCTTGATACATGAACCTCCTTGATATGCAACTCCAAGAAAAACTTGTACTTTTTCTTCTTCTAAAACCCAAGACAAGAAAACTAATTTTTCTCTCCTTTTTTATGTGTGTGGTCAAAATTTGCCAATATCTAAGGCTTGGGAGAACTCTCTTTATATAGGAGAGTAAACCTTGTCCTCCAAGGATTAAATAATTAAGAGATAATTATTACATTAATCCTTTATTCCAAATAAAAGATAAATAAAATGATTATCCTAAACAAATTAGGATAAATCATATTATTATCTAATATTCCATGAATTATCTTTTAACAAATAAAAGATAAATCACATGTCAAATAATTATCCAAGAAAACTAATTTCTCTCTAATTAAATGACATATATTGGCGCCACCATTAAGGGTCACTAAGCCCACATAAAATGTCTTTTATGTGTATTATATTATTTAGCCCAACTAAATAATATCCATGCATATCAATTAATTAGCCCAGCCAATTAATTATCACTGAGGCCCAAATAACAAGATTATTAGTCCGAATTACGAAGCCACATCGGGGACCATGGACCTATAACCAAGTAGCTCCAATAATTAATTATTCATCGAACCGAATAAGTACATTAATTATTAATTCCGGGATTACGCCACCATAAACCCGGCCCGAACTCTACCGATTATAGATGTATACTTATACTCAACCCATGTAGTGAATAAGCGTCCATTGATATAATCACTACATACGGATTAACCCTCCATAGACTGTCCATTCTAAGTGGGAAGTCTCTGTGAACCCGACTCAGAATATCTTATCCTTATTTACCATTAACCCCCTGATGATCAATTAGTTCACATATCTGACTAGTGATCAATTAGTCTAATATGAACTCCGGGATCGATCACTTTCTTAGGGCTAACAAATAAGGGATCTGTCTCTCTACTTCCACCGGAAGGAATGGATTCCATGTTTGTGAAAATCGTAACTACTCACTCATCCTGAGATAGTGCCAATGAGAAGTGGCTTGGAACACATATTTAAGTGAACCGTAACTAACATATCAAACACTACCCCGGGACAAGCAAAGACCACAGTGATCACCTCAGATTAAGGTTGATCCATATATGATCATCTAATGATTTAATAAGATTCCTCGATTACGGAATTATACCGAGAAATACAGATTAAATCGGTCAAGTCCTACATGAATGCCATCATATATAAATGCCCCACGTAGTACCCTCTACCGACAAATCGATAAGACTATCACACACTAAGGTGTTACAGGCGCATTATTGGCGTTTTAATCAAGAGACCCTAAACTCGATTAAGTTCACCATAGACTAACAGCTTAAGCATATCTCCACTAACTCAATCCTCACGTGTAATCCATACACCGAGTTAAGTGGTTACATACTGATATATACTTAGGGTTTGCGGCGATGTATTACTTTACAAGCACAAAGCAAGTAACTAAGGTGAGATAAATTATGTCATCCATTATTAAAAACAATTACACAAATTGTCTTTCGGGCACTACACCTAACAATCTCCCACTTGCACGAAATGACAAGCAACGATTGTTTTTAGAGCACACCCTTTCTCATCTTATTCACAACACTCTCCCACTTCCTCTAAAAGCAGATGAGACATATCCATCAATGCCGTACCCTCCAAGCACTCGACTTGGTACACTGATTAGTTAGGTTGTCGACTCGAGACGATCTTTAGGATTGAAACGTTGTCGGTCCTTCCAATCAGGCGGTACTCTCTCTCAATATGCTTTTCACTTCTTGTGACTGAGAAGATCCTTCTAAGCTATCTCTTCACTGTTTTCACAATAAAGTGATATCGGCTTATCAGACCTGGAATTACTCCCAGAACAAAAAGGAAATTCTAAGCATTATGTGTAAACACTGAGCCCGAGATCAACTTAATGATCATCCTTAATCTGACTACAAGTCAGAATCAGTGTAGTCAACCATATTCAAGTTTGCACCTGAATATACAAGCATATGATTACTCATTCTCTAAAGATACTTGAGGACGTACTAAACCGCTACTTATTGCTCAAATCCAAGATTCGATTGCAATTGACTCGTGTTAAGCTGTGTTGCCCTTATCCTAGAGAAACTCTATCCTATTTTCTCTTTATCCAAAGATTTGGAGAATCATTCCTGAGAGGTAGGGTAGGACTACTCTCGTTGAATGTTGCATCCGTATATGCAAGATTATCTTAACTAATAAGACGAATGGGATAGACAATGACTCATTCTTGTGAATTTGACCGAATCAGATTCTTAGAATATAGTCCAATTCTCTCATCCAGAGAATCTTGGCGTGTCAGTTTCCGACTTCAGACAGCACACACATGTTGTTTCCAACCGTTTCAGTGTTATCATTCATGAACACTAATACTACTACTTTACCAATACTGATACCCAGTCTACAAAAGACTTATTAATATCCTAGTCAAGTCCACATATTTTAAAACATGCGACTTTTAATGACCGAGAGGTTCTCTTACATCCACAAATGACATAAGTCCCGGCAGTCAACCTGCCATTTGTTCTAACCAAGACCCTTCTGTTCCGAATGAATCCAGACTCCGTTTTACGGCAAGAAAGTCTCAGGGAATCACCCTTATTTTCCGCTTTCTAATGAAATATAGCAAGACTGAGTGGTGAGAGAGTTCAAGGTCTGGTTAACTCTCTACTTTTTAGGGAATCACCCATATACCACTCAGCTTTGCACTGAAAGTTTAAACTTTCCTATTCATTCGACTCTTTTCCGTGTAGATCCAATTTCTCCCACTGGGCCTGAGACACTCAGGTGGTTCTACAAGAGGCTGAACAGAACTGGAGTATCAAAACTCCATTTACAGGGTTAAGGTTTTCAAACAAACTTCTACGATCAGAATCCTATACAGCCCACCAAGAGCCATAGGTTATCAATCACCCCAGTAGACTGTAAAATCCACAAAACCACAATGGGTCAACGGCTAAACCATACTCCCACTGCGTCTTGGGTGGATTGACATTCTGATCTAGTAGTATTTATCAGTGTAATCACCAACAATCGATGTTGGACGTGGTCTAATTAAATCAGATAGTAACTACCTTTGGGTTACCGTACTCCAAGGTTTAAGGCTGTTATTTATAGATTCTATCAGAAGGCTTGTGACAGTTCAACCGTCACTTTCTGATCTCAAGAATCTTATAACCAACCTTCACTCGACACATTAAGATATTTCACGAACAGTCACAATCTGAACGTATGCGCAAAATCTCCAGTCCTACCTTCAAGCATTAAGTGCTACATTTACGGAAGTGGTGTGAACCAAATTCACTCCTTATCCATAAATTCACTATCATTTTCTAGGTAGACTTCTCGGTTTACATAATAATGCTAACCGTTATTTTGCAACCAATTATCTTAATCGAGTTTAGCAATGTATTGTAGCACATCAATAACTATATAGGGCAAGCCTATGGTTTCTTCCTCAGTGAGAAACATTCCACTAGGAGGCAGGCCGAGCATCAGTCCCAAGACTATGCGATAGCCTATTTCTGAGCATGGAATACTCTATTCTCTGGTAAAATCAGAGACTCCTCCTTGTATTCTTTTGATAAACTAAACCGTGTTTCGAGTAGTTATCAGACAAAATGTCACCACTCAAAATCTCCCACTAGCTTGTATCTCTCACTAGACCCCGAAGGTTATGATGAACAAGCTATGTTACCCCTTCAAATCTATTACCCTTTCCCAATTGAAAGGAAGCTTAGTCATTGTTCCTTTAAGACAGTGTTCCGAGACTGGGAGATAGGATATAATCTCTAGGATATATGCACTAATTAATAGATTTTGAAGAATCGTTTATCTTAATACGGAAACCATTCGCCTATAATAGTTTAAGACGTGTTACATATACCTTTTCAGCATTTCTTAGTGGTTCTGACTTTATCAAACAAAAGTCCGAGTCTCGGATTCATACTACAAATGTCATTTTCACTTCCTATGAGGCAACAATATATCGAGTTGAAAGTGAATCCATTTGTTTCAACTAATCTGTAAACAGAAAAATTTTCTGTGATATTCAAGGATAGAATCCGAAATTCATTTTCTTATATCACTCCCACTATTCTAGCTGAAATTACTGCCCATTGTTACTGTATTAATCATTAATGCAAAGCTCTCTTGTTCTTCCAAAGAACTTAGCTCCCGAGTCGAGTTACTCGGTTAAGAAAGTTGCTAAGGATTCATCGGTTAGTGATCCAAAATCACTTTCCTTATCCTATACTTTCTTTACCTAATGTTTCGGTTTAGCCTCAAAACTTAGTCAAGATGATTAACACTTATAGACATTCTTTCCCATTCTTAACTTTCCTTAAAGGAAAATAGTCTTGAACTAGCAGTTCGTTTGAGTAGACACTACTCGTGAACTGTGGGATGTCTAATGAAAGCGTTACCCAGTGGGACTAATTTTCTAATAAATTGGAAAAACATAAGATAAAAGCTCCAACTAGTTTATTGGTTCCAAATACCGTCTAACTAGCGATACTTTAATTGATGATTCTCCAATTTTTTTATTAGAAAATTTCTCGTGTAGACACTACACAATCAAAATTCACTAGAAGAATTTTATCGTCCCAATCATCTTTCAAACTAACTATGGTTGTCTCTCGTTCAACACGAGTGACAGCAGTGACATACTTATTTACGTCACTTAAGTCTTGAAGGCTCAAGAGAAATATCTCTTCTGAAAAATTAATCGCATGTAAGATCAATAAGTACAATGTTCTAGTTACTTACCACTTTTCAACGAAGTTATTACTAGTCAATTTTACACTAGTAGTCTAGCACCCTAGAGAGATATATAAATAGTTGTAAATAAAATTGACAGATACAAATCCAAACCATACACTACTAATAAATTTTAGGAACATAAACTAAGTACTTGTAGTCTATCCTACCGTTCCAAGGATTTAATCTAACACCTCAGTGCCGCCTTATGGTAGGTCAAAGAGGTTTTGATTAATATTGAAGATCAGATTGAGAATCGAACATCTCATTTGTGATCGTCAATCACCTTTCCTTTTTCAACTAAGGTACTACCAAAAGTACCCTTTATGAGTGTGACCTACTGTCTCAGATTTATAGGTAGACCCCGAGTGTGCCGCCTTAGGGTCGGTCAGTGACCCGATGAGTACCCAAAATCCTATCCTTTCGGAGACCAAGCCTTGAATTTTGATAGCGGTGAAGGCCTTCCTTAGGGAGGCCGGTCCCAGGCCGGCACGAGGCGTCACCATTCTCTCACGTTTCTTGTGTCAACAGTAGAGGCCGTGGGGTCGGCTGTCGCCTCTCCCGCTCCCACTCAATATTTTGAAAAAGTGGTGGGTTTACTGGTCACGTTTTTGGACTTGATGTTACATTGAGAAACAATAAATCATAGGCCCGAATGTTGTCGGTTACGTGGGCTAGCCCACCCGACCTATTCGTTGGAACATATGTGGCCGTCGGACGGGTCAAGTCTAGGGGAGCTCCGTTGAGCCATAGTGGCTCTTCGATGGCTCACCTTGCCTGCACTTCGCAAACGCCACACGTGGAGGGTCAAGTCGATCGAGCCGTAGCTACTGTTGACCACCCAACCGTGGTTAAACCACTTTCGAACCATGTATGCCCGTGATTATCCAATCCTTAAACACCAAACTTTCACGTAGACACTACGGAACAAAAACGTAATCTCGTCTAGGTAAGGTGGAATTCACCGAGAATCCAACACCTTAACCACGAGGTTTCGGGATTTTAATCCTTATGCTTTCGCAGAGTGGGATTCACCAAGAATCCATCACCCAACCTCGATGATTGAAAAAACCCGTGTTCCTCGGTTTTTACCCTAATTAGTTTCTAATTAATATCAAACAATTAATTAAAACTAATTGCGTGTTTTATACATGCCTAACTAATTCCTCGAATTAATTTCTACATGTATGCATATGGAGTGGAATTCATGATATGATGCATGTCATGGCAATTTTCCGGTTCTACACATACAATCTAAACATGTATACTAGTGCGGAAAATAAACATCGAGATGGACCGTTGGCACCCCCGTATCTAATCTATTAAAATAAAATAAAATTAGAAACCCTAATCTGTAGCTGTTCAAAACTTCGACGATCGGCAAACCAAACGAACTCGGATCGCAACGAAAATCACCAGATCTGTTCCTCATTCCTCGGGCTTCAATGTGGACGGTTGGATCGGAGCTTTGACTTGTCAATTTTCTCCAGTGAGCCACCCAACTTGCTGTAGAATCTGATTTTTACAGCAGCGCATCAAATACTTTCCGAGGCCGATCGGGAATCGAGATGAATCCCGATCGACCTGAAATTTTTATTCCACGTCAAAAACGCCATATTTTTCGATCTAAACGGTTGGATTTGCGTTTCAACGGTCCAAACTCTCCCAAAAATTCGAGGAAGTCACAGGTAGGGTTTCTGTGAACCCTGCGTTTTTCTGTTACAGCAGCTTCTTTGCAGCAATGAACGGATATCAAAACAGACTCCGATCAACGCCAAGTTTTGTGGAACTGTTCATCATCTTCCAATCTTAATTCTGACCGGAGGGATCTTCGTTTCAACGGCTCGATCAATGGGAAAAACGAAATAACTAAACAGCTACTAAACAGATCTATTTTCTGGAAATTAAAATTACAATAAAAATAAATTACATAATTTCCTATACTCATATTAACGAATTTTCATCGTTTATACGAGTTTACAATAGATCTAACGGGTAAACAGTGCCAACCCCCAATCCATCTCTTCAACCCTAGCAATTAATCATTATCAATGCATAAAACAATAAATAAAATTTTACCTACATGCAATTCCACTCCTTTAAATCGTTTAATTATGATTATGACTATATAAATCGTGGAACCTGTCTCTGATACCACATGAAGGATGCAGGTTCTTAGATCTAAACGAGTTAGATCTACGCCACAATGGATGGATCACGACTTATACATCACAATACATAATTAAAGGACTTAAACTACTACAAGGGGGTTAAGATCATGTTACCAATAGTAGGAAGAGAAGCCAAGATCTTCCGATGTGTTCTCCAAACGGCGGTTGGTGGACACCCTTCTTGATACATGAACCTCCTTGATATGCAACTCCAAGAAAAACTTGTACTTTTTCTTCTTCTAAAACCCAAGACAAGAAAACTAATTTTTCTCTCCTTTTTTATGTGTGTGGTCGAAATTTGCCAATATCTAAGGCTTGGGAGAACTCTCTTTATATAGGAGAGTAAACCTTGTCCTCCAATAATTAAATAATTAAGAGATAATTATTACATTAATCCTTTATTCCAAATAAAAGATAAATAAAATGATTATCCCAAACAAATTAGGATAAATCATATTATTATCTAATATTCCATGAATTATCTTTTAACAAATAAAAGATAAATCACATGTCAAATAATTATCCAAGAAAACTAATTTCTCTCTAATTAAATGACATATATTGGCGCCACCATTAAGGGTCACTAAGCCCACATAAAATGTCTTTTATGTGTATTATATTATTTAGCCCAACTAAATAATATCCATGCATATCAATTAATTAGCCCAGCCAATTAATTATCACTGAGGCCCAAATAACAAGATTATTAGTCCGAATTACAAAAGCCACATCGGGGACCATGGACCTATAACCAGTAGCTCCAATAATTAATTATTCATCGAACCGAATAAGTACATTAATTATTAATTCCGGGATTACGCCACCATAAACCCGAAATCAACTCTACCGATTATAGATGTATACTTATACTCAACCCATGAGTGAATAAGCGTCCATTGATATAATCACTACATACGTATTAACCCTCCATGAGATCGTCCCATTCTAAGTGGGAAGTCTCTGTGAACCCGACTTTCGAATATCTTATCCTTATTTACCATTAACCCCTTGATGATCAATTAGTTCACATATCTGACTAGTGATCAATTAGTCTAATATGAACTCCCGGGATCGATCACTTTCTTAGGGCTAACAAATAAGGGAACTGTCTCTCTACTTCCCGCTGGAAGGAATGGATTCCATGTCTCGTGAAAATCGAAACTACTCACTCATCCTGAGATAGTGCCAATGAGAAGTGGCTTGGAACACATATTTAAGTGAACCGTAACTAACACATCAAACACTACCCCGGGACAAGCAGCACCCTGTGATCACCTCAGGATTAAGGTTGATCCATATATGATCATCTAATGATTTAATAAGATTCCTCGATTACGGAATTATACCGAGAAATATAGATTAAATCTGTCAAGTCCTATATGAATGCCATCATATATAAATGCCCCACGTTGGTACCCTCTACCGACAGTCCGGATAAGACTATCACACACTAAGGTGTTCTGGGCGCATTATTGGCGTTTTAATCAAGAGACCCTAAACTCTGATTAAGTTCACCACGGACTAACAGTTTAAGCATATTTTTTCACTAACTCAATCCTCACGTGTAATCCATACACTGAGTTAAGTGGTTACATACAGATATACTTAGGGTTTGCAGCAGTGTATTACTTTACAAGCACAAAGCAAGTAACTAAGGTGAGATAAATTCTGTCATCCATTATTAAAAACAATTACACAAATTGTCTTTCGGGCACTACACCTAACACCACTGGCACCCAAGGTTGAGTCCAAATGTTAATGGAGCTGCCATCTCCCACTGACCATCTTAACCCTTGAATTAGTAACTCTCTTCTAGCAAGTAAGCTTCTCCACAGATAGGAAGCCCTTGACCCAGGATTGGCCAGTAAGAACTCACATCTCCTATGGTATTTGAACTTTAGAACCTGACTGACTAAAGAATGAGGATTAGACACTATCCTCCAACATTGTTTGGCCAGTAGTGCCTAATTGAATATTCCTAGATCCGTAAAACCTAGTCCCCCATGGTCTTTGTTTTATAGATCTTGTCCCGAGATATCCAAGCAGTCGGATTACCATCTTGATGAGCCTTCCCCCACCAAAACTTCCTTATCATCCCTAGGATCTCATTCAACAATTTCTTTGGTAGTTGAAAACATTGCATCACATACCGGTATTGCTTGTAATACAGCCTTTATCAGAACATCCTTGCCAGCATTAGTCAGGTACATAGCTCTCCAACCATTCAGCTTCTTCCAAATCTTATATATTAGATACTTGAAGACCTCATACCTAGATCTCCCAATCATGAATGGTAGGCCTAAGTATTTTCCATTAGCATTTCCAACAGGAATCTCCAGAGCCTGAACAATATCTTCCCTGATATCAACCACTAGATCTTTATTGAAGTACACAATGTTTATTTTTCCTTGACTGTTTTATCCCGAAGATTTCCAAGCAATGTTTATGTAAACATGATACGTAAGCTATGTAACTCAGATTGGACAATTAATTCAGTTGATTTACCATATGAGAAGAAGATCTTTAGTATCCAATTCAAAAATATTTACATTAGCAGAGAAACACGTGAGCTTCTAAAGTTGAACACGCCAAATTCACTTTTTTAGAACTTAAATTAAAGTTGTGTTGTGAACTAAAGTTGTCTCTCTCTTTATGAGAGCCTTCTTCTCTCTCTAGAGCTTTCTCCAACTCCTCTAGAGTTATCTTCTAGCCATTCTTGGCTATGGAGGAAGAATATATGAAAAATCTCATTCATAAGCTCTGTTGGACTTATTTCTAAGTTTTGATGATGAGTGCCAGACTAGCTGTTATAGTGCAAAGGCAAAAAGATGTCTAGATCAAATGTATAGGTTTATTAGAGTTTTATTTATAAATAGGTTTGATCAAACAAGCACTATAAAGGGTCAATGATATCGTGATCGATCCATATCAGTAGGGTAGATAGGTCAGTAAGGCTAGTCTGGAACTGCTTGAAGACGGAAGGCGGAGGTTTCAAACTCGTTTCAGAAGGCTAAGGGATCAAACTTAGTAATTTAAGTCAAGGATATGAAATCAGAATTTAGGCAAGTGCTGTGATGACCTAAACTGATTCCATATACCTTGTGAAGAAGTCTAAGTTCCATAAGTTGGATGATGTTTGGAACTTGGTTATAATTTAAAAGGTGTAATCTAACATCACAAATAAAAGTTAGATAAAAGAAATCAATTTGCATTGTAGTTTATACACAAAAAATTGTTTGTTCGTCAAATAGATCGACAGTATCTCAAAGAGATGATGAACCTGCTGATAATATACCTCGATTAATTCAAGATTATTGGAAGATCACATGGATAAGGACAGGCAACTACCTCTGACTTATCAAACAAATCAAAGGCTGAGATCAAATAGACGTTGGGATGATCCAGATTTTTAACCATTGGATATAAGTCAAAGGGGATGGATCAGATCTTGTCAAAAAGAAATTTTCGATGTCGATCCATATGAATAGTGACAGAATGCAAATCAGATGGGACAAAAACAAGGAACGGTTACATTTGAATTTCAAATACAAGTCACATGTATTCTTGCCTATAAATAGAGGGCTTTCAACTCAGAAACATGATGATGAAAATTGATAAACTTTGAGGAGATATTTTACTGAGCTGAAAAACACCCTGCTGAACCTACTGAACTTAAAGCTACTGATCCAGAGAAATTCTTCAAGTGTTTTCTACATTCAAGCTACATCAAGCATACACACTTGAAGCCTGCAAGTCGCGATTATTTCATCCTAATCAAGTCTGCATGATCTCAATCATTTATTTGATTCAATCTTTATTTTATAAGAAACCTCGCCAAGACAAGAAGCACAGTGAGTGTGAAAGATGTTGGTTGTGATGGAGCCGGTGAAGAGGCAATCCTACCCTTCAAGGACCAAAGGAAGACTCAGGAGCGACAATCTTACATTGCTCCCGGGCCAGTTTGTGAAGCCATAGTTATTGGTGAAGGACAAGCAACTTAGGAATCTTTGTAAAAGCAACATCAAAGATCACTAGTGAATTTCCTCCAACATCACAGGAGAAGAGTGGAATGACAGGATTACACCACCTGGAACCACTATAAAATCTGCCTACTTACTTTCAGCATTTACATTCTGCACTTAGTTTATTTTACACATCAACCTACTGAATCTAGCAACTGAAATCACACCCTTGCACTACTGAGCATCTAATACTTAGTATCATATTTAACAACAAGTATTAAGGCTTAATTTTTTATATAATTCCGCTGCACAAATTCAAAGAAACTCAACTATCAAGTAGACTCATTTTTATCGCCACCCTCTTGAGGTATCGCCAGAGACTCATTGAAGTATCGCCAGATCTTTGAAGTTGCATAATTTGTTAACTCCAAAAGTTTTAAGTGTTAAGTTTATTCACCCCCCCTCCCCCTCTAAACTTAACCAAAGCCTTTTCAAGGGACCTGTTCGCGGTTTTATACAAAGCAAAAGATAACAAGTAATAAAATAAAACCGATGTCAACCCCAAGTGCGAAGGCTCGCAGCTATAGTGGTGAAACCGGATCGTATCCGAGGACTTGTAATGAAAAGAGTTTTTTCCTTCGATTTCTTTTATAAAGTTGATGATTATGATCTCGGATTTTCAATTAACAAACTAAGGTAGCAAACGTGAAAATAAATAAAACTACGATAATAAAAATTTATAATTTAAAACAACTAGAACGCACCGATGATCCACCACCCCACCGAAAATAACAATAAAGACACATATTCATCCGTAAGTTCTTGGATTATTATTCGCTAAAGAGGCATTTTCCTTTCGGTTCATCGCCTTTTAATTAGTTCACCACTCTCGGTACAACTAAAGCATTTACGGATCAAAGATATGGATATAAATCCTAATCTGACAACATTCACCCTCAACTTACGTATGTTGGAAGAATATTATCATTCTCCTTCACGGTAATCTACGAATTTATCAACTATCGTATCTAAATTCGATTAGCATGCAACATAAGTATAGATCATACAAATTGCACATAAACAATTCAAACATGAAGGAAGAACAAGAAACTCACTAGAACAAATGAAAACGAAATCCTTGTTTATTCCGTGATGGTGGCTTCACAACGATGGTTCTAGCTTAGAGACCTTAGCCAATCATCCTCGATTATGATTTGAGAATCGGGGCGTAGCTCGAGATTACAACAATACTACTATTCTAATTTATTCTCGGCATAACGCCTACTGAGTATTTACATAAAAGACGGGGAAAAGTAAAAGCTTGGCCAAAAGTGACCAAGGAGGCGCGCTTTATGGATGGAAATGAGGGAGTTCTTATAGGGAGAGTTGAGGGAGGTGTATAAGGGAGAGGTTGTAGTTGAGGAGATATTTTTGGGAGAATATGCTAAGGAATATTCTCAAGTTTGTTATAAGCATGTGGGAGGTGATAATGACTTTGCATGTGAAGGTGAGGAGTCACTAAAATAGCATGTGGAGTTTGTTATGACTCATCATCATCATCATTAAGGAGCACATGGAGTAACATGCATCAAACTTGGCCAAAATATCTCCGGTTCGTCCGTAATTCCAGCAGATTCGGTAAAAAATCATAACTTGAGTTGTAGACCTCCGATTGACGTGATTCAAAATGCGTTGGAAAGCTCATTTTAGTATCTACAACTTTCGTCAAGAACTCTTCCCCTGAAAATGCCTCTAAGTCGGGTACAATTTCCATCGAAAAACAGGTTACGGTAGAAGTCGTTGGAAAATATTGATCCGTTGATCTCGTAAAACCGTGGCATCTTCTTCTTTTCCTCAAAATCCATCTTTTAGGCCTCAAAATATAATGTTACGTGGCATATTTTGAAATACTTGATCACCAAGTTTGGGCCGAATCGAATCGAGCTTTCTTCATTCGAATCGAGCTTTCTTCTTAATCTTCATCTGATCTTCGTTTAAGCTCCTCATTTAACATGCAAGCGTACCTACATTCATGATAACATCGTGCAAAATGTAACATCTCATATTCAAAGATTTTTATCAATGAAACCACATAATTAACACAAATTTGCACTTAACCACTTTTAAAACTCATTTGCTCAATAATTCGATTAAACCCTTGATTTCTATGCAAATTATACGAATATGGAGGAAATTGTTATAAAATATAACATTAGAAATCGTATAAAATCACCCTAAACAGGACCAACAATTGGTATCGGAGCAGTGCTTCTGTTCTGAAGAAATCCTACTTGTTGTACTTGTGAAAATCCTTTGAAACCTTCTTTCAAGCTACTGATTTTCAAAACTTGCATCATGGATAACACACAGTATGCTAGAACTATGCTGATGTGTTCTCTAGATAGATTTGATGAGTATAAACGTCGAATGAACGCTTACCTTGCTGCAACTCATGATGAGATGATGGATGTACTAACTGATGGACCACTGGAGATTACCAAGGCAATAACAGTGGGTGATACAACTGAGTACATTCCTAAACCAAAAAGAGAATGGAATGCAGAAGACAGAAAAAGAGCAAACCTCAACAATATTGCTATTGACATCATTTATAGAACCTTGGATAGCAATATGTACATGAAGGTTAAAGATTGCAAAACTGCAAAGGAACTTTGGGACAAGATACATTTGATCTGTGAAGGCACTGATGCAATAAAGAAGAATAAAATCGATTAATGGCGAAAGAGGTTCCAAAAGTTCAAGATGCTGCGAAACCATTGAGCAAATGGAATCGAGATTTATTGCAATCCTGGATGAACTTACTCTGCTGAGTGTAAGTTATTCAAAAGAAGAAATAAACACCAAAATCTTGGAGGCTCTACCTGCAAAAGATGTTTGGAAAATGAAGGTGACTGCAATAGAAGAAATGAGAAAGTTGCATGAAGAAGACACCTTCAAGTTGTTTTCAGATCTCAAGGCTTATGAATTTAGCAAAAAGCTTGTACCTGAAACTAAAAAAGAAGAGCCAAAGACCACTACATTGGCTGCTTCACATCAGGAAGAAACATCTGGAGGACAAGATGATCTGCTGGATGAGATGCAAGAGCAGATTGCCCTACTAAGCAAGAAAATCAGGATGATGAAGACAGGAAAGGCCCCTGTAAGAAACTTCACAAAAAGGCCTAATGAAAGAAAGAAAGAAGAATCAAAGAAAGATAATGACTATCTGTGCTTTCATTGCAAGAAACCAGGACACTTCAAACCTGACTGTCCTGAGTTAAAACAAAGTAAGGAACCTGATTATCTTTGCTTCAACTGCAAGAAGCTTTGGACACTTTAGAGTGATTGTCGGACCTCATCGAAGACCAAGAGTCAACAAAGAAGACATGGCAAGAAGGCTATCGTTGCTGAAGATGAATCAGGGTATGAAGTAGAATCTGAAAAGGGAAATGATTCAGATGACACAAAGACCAGTTGGTTTCTTGACATGGAAGATTATGCTTTGATGGCCAATATGGATGAAACGAGGAGGTATACAATCTTTGTATCAATCAATACTCCTATTTGAAGTGATTGTGAATCAACTTGTGGTTCAAATCCTAGAAATTCTGGCAATAATGAGACTTTGGATGCCATCCTTAATCAACTGAGGATAATACAATCTGGTTATGAGATTGTGAAGGCTGAAAAAGAAGCTCTTGAATTAGAAGTTGGAAGATTGAAAGCTGAATTAAGAGTTCTCAAAGGTAAGGAAAAGATGTTGGACGAGAATCGGTGTAAGCTCACTGATCATTCAATGACCCACAGATCTATTTGAGCGATCTTGCTCCACTACTGCATACAAATCTGGAAAACCTTATGGTGACAAAACAGGACTTGGATTTGGAACTCAACAATCCAAAAAGAGTGGATCCAGTAAGGTTACTGAACCTAGCACCAGAATTGGTCCTAAGTTTGTACCAGCATAAGATCCAACTCCAAGTAAGGTTCTTGAGGCGAAGAAACCTCACGAGAATACTTCAAGGAAGCAAAATCAGAAGTCAAAGAGGTCAACAGCTCCTAACAAAAAGAACAAATCTAAAGATAGACCTACTGATAGCAGATCTGCTACCAAGTCTGCTGGACCACAAAAAGGTAAAGGTCTGAAATATTCCAAAGATAAGAATCCAAATCTAAAAATGTTAATCATTCAAGGGATACTTATCCCAGGGGGAAAGGTAGACTGTTCCCTACTGATGATGATTGGAATATTCATGTACCTGCTGATAGAAACAACCAGTATAACCATGCTGCTAGGGTAAAACCTAAGCAATGGAATCAGCAAAGGACTCAGCAGAGGACTTATAAAAGATCTCAGCAGACTTCATACTACAGAGTTGTTCCTAATAGACAGCAAACAACTGGCTATACTAATGCTTCTAACATCAAAAGTCACTTCAAACAGCATTATAAACCAAAAGGCCAGAAAACATATGTGAATCCTACACAACCAACTGTTAGAACTTATGGATGTGTGGAATACATGTATGAACCAAAGTATGACACTTTGAGGAGGAGACCTTATGGAAACTTACCAAAAGTCATGCTTACTACTGACCATTATGGACCCAAACAGGTTTGGGTACCTAAAATGTATTAACTTTGTTTGGTAGGGTGTCTGGTACTTTGACAGTGGATGCTCCAGACATATGACAAAGAATAAGCACTGTTTATCAAACTTTGTGGCAAAATATGGTCCAAGGGTGAATTTTGGCAACAAGAATACACCTGGATACACAAGAGGATATGGCACACTTGAAAGAAATGGACTTACAATCAAGAATGTTGCATATGTGGAAGGACTGGACTACAACTTGCTGAGCACTGGACAATTCTGTGACATGGGATACAAGGTCACTTTTGACAAAAACAACTGTATTGTCATCAATGAAAGAGGTGATCAAGTTGTACTTGCTGGTAGAACACAACAAAACATATATGTTGTGGATTGGTCTACTGCAGTTCCAGAAACCTGCCTGATTGTACATACCAAGTCTGAACTCAATTGGCTATGGCACAAGAAGTTGAATCATTTAAACTTTGATGATATCAATCAGTTGGTGAAGAAGAAGCTGGTGATTGGTTTACCTGAGATCACATTCAAGAAGGATGCTATATGTGATGCATGTCGG
Organism: Gentiana macrophylla; assembly: GCA_026214975.1. Classification (NCBI taxonomy): domain Eukaryota; kingdom Viridiplantae; phylum Streptophyta; class Magnoliopsida; order Gentianales; family Gentianaceae; genus Gentiana; species Gentiana macrophylla. The sequence goes on along the minus strand of CM047807.1, from coordinate 14,253,637 downwards.
CGAGGTAAAGCAGAGATAAAGTCAAGCTTCAAGTCAAAAACTAAACAATCAACTAATAGAGTGTTGGAGCTTATGCATATGGATCTTTTTGGACCAATAACTCCAACAAGTGTAACTGGAAAGAAATACACCTTAGTGGTTGTGGATGATTATTCAAGGTACACTTGGGTGATATTTATGAACAAGAAAAGTGAAACACTCAAAAGCATGCCTAATCATTTAAAGAGATTACAAAATGAGAAAAGTTTAACAGTAATAAAAATAAGATCAGATCAGGGTACTGAATTTCTCAACAAAGTTATAAGAGAATACTGTGAAAAGAATGGTGTCTTGCATCAACTTGTCATTCTTTGGTACACCTCAAACAAAATAGGGTTCTTTGAAAGAAGAAACAGGACCTTAAAGGAAGCAGGAAGGACAATGATATGTGAAGCTTTACTATCTGAAAGATATTGGGCTGAAGCAGTTAATACAACATGCTATACACAAAACAGAACATCAGTGAACAAGAAGCTGCTGAAGACACCTTATGAGATTTGGAATGGAAGGAAACCAAACATATCCTATTTCCATCCATTTGGAAGCAAGTGTTTTATCCTAAATCACAAGGTTCATCTGAAAACATTCCAACCAAAGTCAGATGAAGGGATCTTCTTGGGATATTCTTCATTCAGCAAGGCATTCAGGGTACTGAACAAGAGGTCACTGAAACATGAAGAAACAATCCATGTTGTGTTTGATGAACCTAAGTTCACTGGTATGGAAGATGAAGATTGTGAACTCAATGAAAATCAACAAGTCACCGATCCAGTTGTGTTGAAGTTTTGGAAAGATTTAATGACTTAAAAGTTTACGATCATCGCCATGCTGAACACCTGGCCGTGACATTACTAATGCAACAATCGAAGCAATTCAAGGATCTGCAATGAAACCCTGTTGTTGAAGAAGCTACAATGAGACCTATCAAGATGAGGTTCTGAAAATCAAACTAACCAGAATCCACAATGGTTAAGGAATCACCCTGCTGAACAAGTCATTGTCAATGTACAGCAAGGTGTAAGGACTAGAAGACAACTGGAAGCTATGTTTACTTGTTTTCTATCTCAAATGGAACCAAAAGTTGTTGAAGAAGCAATTTCAGATCCAGATTGGATAATAGCTATGCAAGAAGAATTGAATGAATTTGAAAGAAATCAAGTTTGGACACTAGTTGAAAGGCCAAGTCATGCAAATATCATTGGTACCAAGTGGGTATACAGAAATAAACTTGATGAATCTGGTACCATTATAAGGAATAAGGCCAGACTAGTTGCAAAAGGCTATTCTCAAGCAGAAGGAATAGATTTTGATGAAACTTATGCACCTGTTGCAAGATTGGAAGCTATCAGATTATTCTTGGCACATCTTTGCATATAAGAACTTCAAAGTATATCAAATGGATGTCAAAAGTGCATTTCTAAATGGCATTCTAGAGGAGGAAGTGTATGTACAGCAACCTCCTGGATTTGAAGTTAAAGATCAAGAAGATAAAGTGTATAGACTCAACAAAGCACTTTATGGATTGAAACAAGCACCAAGAGCATGGTATGAGACTCTATCTCAATTCTTGGTGGACAATGGTTTTACAAAAGGCACCATTGACAAGACACTTTTCGAATCGGTGAAGGGAACGACACCTGTTTGATGCAGTTTATGTGGATGACATAATATTTGGTTCTGAAAATGATTTACTTTGTGAAAAGTTTACAAATCTAATGAAAAGTAAATTCCAAATGAGTATGATGGGAGAGATGAACTACTTTTTGGGATTGCAAGTTAAACAGATGAAAGATGGAATCTTCATTCATCAAACCAAGTATACCAAAGAGTTGCTGAAGAAGTTTGGTATGGAAAACAACACTAGGATATCAACTCTAATGAGTACAAACATCAGATTGGATGAAGATAAAGAAGGCAAAGATGTTGATCAGACCTTATACAGAAGGATGATAGGCGATCTGCTTTGTACCTTCTTCGCCAATGAGACTGATATATCCTTTCTTTGTAGGTGTTTGTGCAAGATTTCAATCTAAACCTAAAGAAAGTCATTTAGGTGCAGATCAAGAGAGTTCTCAAGTACCTAAAGGAGACTTTGGGAGTAGGATATGGTATTCCAAGGATGGAAGCTTCAAATTTATATCCTACTCAAATTACGATTATCTTTGGATGCAAAATTGATAGAAAAAGCACTACAGAACTTGTCGCTTAATGGGAAGTAGATGGGTCTCCTGTTCGACAAGAAACAGAATTCAATATCAACTTCCACTCTTGAAGTTGAATATATAGTATTGGAAGTTGTTGTGCACAAGTACTATGGCTAAGACAACAATTAAGGGATTATGGAATTGAAGAAAAGGAAATTCCAATCATGTGTGACAACACAAGTGCAATTGCAATCACGAAAAATCTGTTTTGCACTCAAGAACCAAGCACATTGATGTGAGACATCATTTTATAAGAGATCATGTTGAAAAGAAAGATGTGGTGGTTCTATATATTCCTACTGAAAATCAACTTGCTGATATTTTCACTAAACCACTTGATAGTGAAAGATTTGCCAAATTAAGGATGAACTTGGAATTATAAAAGTTGGTGATAATCGACAATGTCTTCGGAATTCACCAAGGGGATTAGTCTTTGCTATGTTGGGTGAGCTCACTTAGCGAGATTAGTCATTGGTATCAACAATTCCATGTACTTATGTTTGGACAATTGAGCAAATGAGGTTGCCAAGGGTTGGTCTTTGTCATGTTGGGTGAGCTCACTTGATGGATCGGTCATTGGTATTAAACTTCATTTTGTATTATCAATTGAACAAAACAAGAAGAAATCAAGGATCGTGAGAGTCACTTTGTCGGCCAGTTTGCTGAAGCAACTTTATCGGCCAGATCTTTGAGCCAACCTGCTTGAGGACAACCCTGCTGAATGGAACGTTACACAGTCAAACTTTACTAAAGTCAAAAAGCAGTTTGGCGGGATTTTTATCCTACCCTTTATTACCATAATTACCACGATCCAACGGTTACAAACGTTATGGAGGAGTTATGGGCCACGTGTCAAGACAGCATTTACTCAGATTAATCGTGGTTAACATCAATGTACGTGCACTGACAGTTGCAACTACCGTATGTCCATATATACAGACCTACACTCAGCAGATTTTCACTACTTACAAAATCTGCTATATCTCTATTTTTACACTGTGTGAACACAGATTTACAATCCATATTCTTCATCTCATTCTTCTCATAAAAATGGCGGAAAAGATTGATGTCCAGATTGAATCAAGCCAAAGTGTTAGAGGCTTTGTTGTTGATGCAAACAAAACTGAATTGGCCATCAATATTGGTCGAAGAATAAGGAGGTTTGTAGGCTTGGAAAACAAACTCAATATCAGATTGGAAACAATATCATACACCAATGTTATTGGTTTCTGGAAGAACATGATTGTAGAAGAAGGAACTGAAGCATTCAAGACAACTGTGAATGCAGAGGAGATTGAAGTTTCCCCTAGTCTACTGAGGGAAGTGTTTGGATTTGAGGAAGTAGTGGATGGTCCAGTAAATCCTGAAGCAATGGGACTATCCAAGATGGCTTTTGTTGATCAAATCAAAACAAATACAGCCACCAAATCCATTCCAGGCATCAATTGCAGACATAATGGGAATGAGTACAGTCTGCTGAGCAAGCTCATTGCAAAGAACATACTTGGACTAGTTGGCAGTATGTACACTCTATCAGGACCCAAGATAGAGTTGATGATGATTATTTGCAGGAGCATGAGATTTGATTGGGCTGGTTACTTCATTCATTACATGAAGAAGGTAGCCAAGGAAGATAAAGAGGGAAAAAGGAAATCCAAGGCCTTGCCCTTAGGATTAATGGTTAAGACCCTGCTGAATCACTTGGAGGTTCCTGATCTTGAACCTGAGAAGTGTAATATCCCGAAATTTTGACTTCCTAATTAATTATAAGAGATCTAATTATTTGGGAAATTATGGGATTTATTAATTTTTTTGGAGGGATTTATTAATAATTAAAAAGGAGTTTAATTAAAAAGGATTTATGTATTAATAAATTAAAAGGATTTTCACCCTTTTTCCTCCTTATTTTCCCAAAAACACAAAATTTTCAGCCCCAAACCCTCCCCTTGCCGTCGGCCCCTTGTAAGGAAGAAGGAGGGAAAAATCTCTCCTTGGTGTTTAGGAATTCGTCGTCGCCATCATCGGTAAGCATCGTTACTTCTTTTCCTACATCTCGAGCATGACGATCGGCCGGCCAAAGGCCATGGCCGATCCTTTTATGCGTTGGGAAGGGGCTGTTTCGATCTAGGGTTCTATCTTTGGGGATCACTAGAATTGTTTAGTGATCACGGTTTTTTTTATAGATTCGGGCCGTGTAGAGCGATTTTAGCTCGATAGCAGAGGGCTTTCAAGAAACGCAGCTTAATCGGTAAGAATATTTCTACGTTTTGCTGTCAAGTTTTATTCAAGGGTGTCTACGCTTGGTTGTCCTGTTTCGGGGATGTTATACGTTCATAATAGTGTGTTGTTGCGTTGGTTAAAATCTATAGTTGGTAAGATATTGTTGTATGGAGATTTCTGGGCTTAAAATGTTGTATTTGCTGCTGTTTTGTTGTGAAACGGCTCAGAAATCGCGTGTATAATTGTTAGGGTTCAAGAGGAAACCAGGTGGGCGGGCGTCCAGGCTGCTGGGCGGGCGTCTGGCTGATTTCGGTTGACGAGCATCAGGTTACAGGACGGACGTCCTGAGGGTTATTTTACATTCGTGATCTAACTCCGTTAGAGTGGACGGGCGTCCGGGTTTTCTGGACGGGCGTCTGCCCTGGGTAATTTTTCCTTGGACGAGCGTTTGGGTTACCTGGACGGACGTCTAAGGGGTTGTTTTACATTCAGGATCTAACTCTGTTAGAGTAGACGGGCGTCTATACATCACGGACGGGCGTCCTATATTTTGGGCGGGCGTCCAACAGAGTAAATCTTGGGACGGGCGTGCCTGTCTTCCAAACGGGCGTCTGGTCTATGTTGTGTTCCTTCTTTGGTAACTGTGGTTCAATCTTATGAATTTATTTTGGGAGTCATGTCTTGATGGGTGAGGGGTATTGACATCACTGTGGGGATTTGGATTTTAGGCATTGAGGTTTGTAGACCCATGGTGGTCGGGCCGGATAGGGTAGCACCCAAAGCCGGGAACCCGGGAAGGTTTCCTTACGATTTCAATGACCTTAGCGTATTTGGGGAGTTGCAGACATTGGTATGGTCGGGCCGGATAGGGTAGCACCCGAAGCCGGGAACCCGGGAAGGTTTCCTTGCACCCCAGTGTGCGATGGTCCATTTAACTAATGGCACCATTGGATGACCTTTAGGATCCTCCTCTATAGGGTTTACCCTTTTGAGGGATGTGCACATTCGGGACCTTTAGGTGGATAGTTGTGATGTATGGTATCCGTTATGGATTGGTCGTAACTTTTGTGGATTGTTTGGGTCCTTCATAAATTGGTGGTACTTTTGTGGGTTGGTTTTGACATGTGGTTTGAAAGTTTTACATTCCTTGTAGCTTGTGTTTTTGAATGTTAGTGGTGTTTCGAATACGTCGAACAAGTGCACGATCTTATTTTGCATATACTGGATTTATTCTTACTCAACTTTATAGTTGACGGTTTCTACTTTGGTGGGCCCTGCTATGATCCATTTATGGGGAGCAGATTCTTAGCAGGTACTTCTATGGATGTTTGCTTGTTGCGGGGATGTCGCGGGGTTTGAGAGCCACGTAGGTCGCAGTCACATGTTTTCTACATTATTTGGAATTTTAAAATTTAAAGATTTTGACGTTCCGCATAATTTCATTTTCTTCAGGATATTTGTACTCACTTTAATACTTTCTTTTAAAATAATGAATGGTGGATGCTTATTTTCTTTCTGTTGTGGAATGTTGCATGTTACCGCCACGACTGTGTGTCGTGATGAGTGGCACTACGGTGACCAATACCGGCGGCCGACGGGATTGGCAACCGGGGTGTTACAAAGTGGTATCAGAGCGTTCGACTCCAGGACCACCACCTAAAATGAACCTTAAGAATGAATTCACTAAAATAAGCACAAATGAGGATGTGTGGGGTAGGTATTGAGGTCTATGTAGGAAAGTACGGTAAGTTCTGATGTATGTGGCAATGTGGCCGTGTGTTCCAATTAATTTTGGACAATAAGTGTTAGTATATGTGAAATATTCTGTGGGCATGATATAGGTGATAATTGAATACATGATTGTTTACTTTACGTAGTTTAGCTATGCCTCCTAGGAATGGAAATGAGAGGATCACCGATTGATCGGTTGGTTAAGATGAATCAAGACTGATTCAGAGCGGTCAACAAGTCGACAGAGGATCGTTCTCGGGTCAACCACCGGCATGACTAAGGCCGTGAGTCGCAGAGGCCTAGTCGAGACGATGGTAAGGGAGATCCTAAGGGACTCGGCGGTGGATTAGAGAGTTTGAGAAGATCTTCGCCACTCTAGGCTGTCCAGAGGAACTGAAGGTCGACCAAGCTGCTTTCTACTTGGTTGACAGGGCTGATTTGTGGTGGGGTGCTAACAAAGATCGGTTGGCTCAGACCGAAAATGAGCAAGGGGAATCGGTGGTGGTACCACTGAACTGGACCGAGTTTAAGCAGGAGCTGAGGCGTGAATTCTTTCCCGAATCTAAGAGAAAAGAGCTGCGGGTTGAGTTCGATAATCTCCGACAGGGGGATATGACTGTTCAAGAATATTACGAGAGTTTGTCGACTTGGCGGTTTATGCATCTCGAGCTAGTGCCGATCAAGAGGCCAAGATGGTGAAGTTTGAGCAACACTTAGATTTAGCAATCCGGGATCGTATGGGGGGCAAGCGAGGCTTCACGAACCTAAAAGAGATGTGAAGTAGCATGCAACATCGAGAGGATTCGGGGAGAGGTTAAGGCGGCACATGCTACTAACAAGAGGAAGAGTGTCTCTGAGGACAATCAGGGGCAGCAAAAGCGGAGCAATTCTGGAAACCCTCCAGTACGACCCTCTTTTTCGGCAAATCCCCACATTACCAGAGGCGCGGCGGGTCAACAACGAGATAACTCTCGGGGCCTCGATCGGCCACGGTTATCATTGCAAGCGGTGCCAGAAATCATCCGGGTACCGATTGTTCAGGTGCACAAGTTCAGTGTCACAACTGCGGGAAGTTTGGACAAAGACGGTTTGAGTGTTTTGCGACTCCAACACCTGACGGGTCGGCATCGGTTACGGGAAGCAACATGGGTGGAGCTCCAAGGGATAACACGGGAAACATGAGTGGGGGTAACCAGCAGCAGAGTAGTACCCCTGCACAGAGCCGACAAGGGGGTACACCTACGGTCACTGGTGGAAACAGGAACCGACCATCAGGGTCGGCCAAAGACACGATCCAGGGAGCCGAGTAAATCGGGATCGGGAAATTATTCGCCTTTGGGCGGAGGAGGCCGATCAGAGCAACCACGTAGTGACGGGTAATTTTCTGGTTAACTCATTTTCAAGCCTTGTACGTAAAATCCTTTTGCTTATCTTCGGGGACGAAGGGTGTTTTAAGGGGGTGGAACAACGCCCGGGACGAACCTGAACTTCGAGGACGAAATTTTGTTTTAAGGGGGGGAGGATGTAATATCCCGAAATTTTGACTTCCTAATTAATTATAAGAGATCTAATTATTTGGGAAATTATGGGATTTATTAATTTTTTTGGAGGATTTATTAATAATTAAAAGGAGTTTAATTAAAAGGATTTATGTATTAATAAATTAAAAGGATTTTCACCCTTTTTCCCTTTTATTTTCCCCAAAACACAAAATTTTCAGCCCCAAACCCTCCCCTTTGCCGTCGGCCCTTGTAAGGAAGAAGGAGGAAAAATCTCTCCTTGGTGTTTAGGAATTAAATCGCCGCCATCATCGGTAAGCATCGTTACTTCTTTTCTACATCTCGAGCATGACGATCGGCGGCCAAAGGCCATGGCCGATCCTTTTATGCGCTTAGGAAGGGGCTGTTTCGATCTAGGGTTCTATCTTTGGGGATCACTAGAATTGTTTAGTGATCACGGTTTTTTTTATAGATTCGGGCTTCGTTGAGGAGCGATTTTAGCTCGATAGCAGAGGGTTTTCAAGAAACGCAGCTTAATCGGTAAGAATATTTCTACGTTTTGCTGTCAAGTTTTATTCAAGGGAGTCTACGCTTGGTTGTCCTGTTTCGGGGATGTTATACGTTCATAATAGTGTGTTGTTGCGTTGGTTAAAATCTATAGTTGGTAAGATATTGTTGTATGGAGATTTCTGGGCTTAAAATGTTGTATTTGCTGCTGTTTTGTTGTGAAACGGCTCAGAAATCGCGTGTATAATTGTTAGGTTCAAGAGGAAACCAGGTGGGCGGGCGTCGAGCTCGCTGGACGGGCGTCTGCTCGATTTCGGTCGCACAGCAGCGTCTGGTTACCTCGGACGGACGCCTGGCGGGTTATTTTACATTCGTGATCTAACTCCGTTAGAGTGGACGGGCGTCCGGTTTTACGGGCGGGCGTGCGCTGGGTAATTTTTCCTTGGACGAGCGTTTGGGTTACCTGGACGGACGTCTAAGGGGTTGTTTTACATTCAGGATCTAACTCTGTTAGAGTAGACGGGCGTCTATACATCCTGGACGGGCGTCCTATATTTTGGACGGGCGTCCAACAGAGTACTGGGACGGGCGTCTGGTCTTCCAAACGGGCGTCTGGTCTATGTTGTGTTCCTTCTTTGGTAACTATGGTTCAATCTTATGAATTTATTTTGGGAGTCATGTCTTGATGGGTCAGGGGTATTGACATCACTGTGGGGATTTGGATTTTAGGCATTGAGGTTTGTAGACCCATGGTGGTCGGGCCGGATAGGGTAGCACCCAAAGCCGGGAACCCGGGAAGGTTTCCTTACGACTTCAATGACCTTAGCGTATTTTGGGGAGTTGCAGACATTGGTATGGTCGGGCGGATAGGGTAGCACCCGGCCGGGAACCCGGGAAGGTTTCCTTACACCCCAGTGCGCGATGGTCCATTTAACTAATGGCACCATTGGATGACCTTTAGGATCCTCCTCTATAGGGTTTACCCTTTTGAGGGATGTGCACATTCGGGATCTTTAGGTGGATAGTTGTGATGTATGGTATCCGTTATGGATTGGTCGTAACTTTTGTGGATTGTTTGGGTCCTTCATAAATTGGTGATACTTTTGTGGGTTGGTTTTGACATGTGGTTTGAAAGTTTTACATTCCTTGTAGCTTGGGTTTTTGAATGTTAGTGGTGTTTCGAATACGTCGAACAAGTGCACGATCTTATTTTGCATATACTGGATTTATTCTTACTCAACTTTATAGTTGACGGTTTCTACTTTGGTGGGCCCTGCTATGATCCATTTATGGGGAGCAGATTCTTAGCAGGTACTTCTATGGATGTTTGCTTGTTGCGGGGATGTCGCGGGTTTTGAGAGCCACGTAGGTCGCAGTCACATGTTTTCTACATTATTTGGAATTTTAAAATTTAAAGATTTTGGCGTTCCGCATAATTTCATTTTCTTCAGGATATTTGTACTCACTTTAATACTTTCTTTTAAAATAATGAATGGTGGATGCTTATTTTCTTTCTGTTGTGGAATGTTGCATGTTACCGCCACGACTGTGTGTCGTGATGAGTGGCACTACGGTGACCAATACCGGCGGCCGACGGGATTGGCAACCGGGGTGTTACAAAGTGGTATCAGAGCGTTCGACTCCAGGACCACCACCTAAAATGAACCTTAAGAATGAATTCACTAAAATAAGCACAGTGAGGATGTGTGGGGTAGGTATTGAGGTCTATGTAGGGAAAGTACGGTAAGTTCTGATGTATGTGGCAATGTGGCTGTGTGTTCCAATTAATTTTGGACAGTAAGTGTTAGTATATGTGAAATATTCTGTGGCATGATATAGGTGATAATTGAATACATGATTGTTTACTTTCGTAGTTTAGCTATGCCTCCTAGGAATGGAAATGAGAGGGATCAGCTGATTGATCAGTTGGTTAAGATGAATCAAGACCTGATTCAGGCGGTCAACAAGCTGACAGAGGATCGTTCTCAGGGGTCAACCACCGGCATGACTAAGGCCGTGAGTCGGCGAGAGGCCTAGTCGAGACGATGGTAAGGGAGATCCTAAGGGACTCGGCGGTGGATTAGAGAGTTTGAGAAGATCTTCGCCACTCTAGGCTGTCCAGAGAAACTGAAGGTCGACCAAGCTGCTTTCTACTTGGTTGACAGGGCTGATTTGTGGTGGGGTGCTAACAAAGATCGGTTGGCTCAGACCGAAAATGAGCAAGGGGAATCGGTGGTGGTACCACTAAACTGGACCGAGTTTAAGCAGGAGCTGAGGCGTGAATTCTTTCCCGAATCTAAGAGAAAAGAGCTACGGGTTGAGTTCGATAATCTCCGATAGGGGGATATGACTGTTCAAGAATATTACGAGAAGTTTGTCGACTTGGCAGTTTATGCATCTGAGCTAGTGCCGACTGAAGAGGCCAAGATGGTGAAGTTTGAGCAACACTTAGATTTAGCGATCCGGGATCGTATGGGGGCAAGCAGGGGCTTCACGAACCTAAAAGAGATGTGTGAAGTAGCATGCAACATCGAGAGGATTCGGGGAGAGGTTAAGGCGGCACATGCTACTAACAAGAGGAAGAGTGTCTCTCGAGGACAATCGAGGCGACAAAAGCGAACAATTAAAACCCTCGAAGACGACCCTCTTTTAAACAAATCCCCACATTACCGAGGCGCGGCGGTCGGTCAACGAGAGATAACTCTCGGGGCCTCGATCGGCCACGAAGTTATCATTGCAAGCGGTGCCAGGGAAATCATCCGGTACCGATTGTTCAGTGCACAAGTTCGATGTCACAATCATGGGAAGTTTGGACATAGACGGTTTGAGTGTTTTGCGACTCCAACACCTGGCGGGTCGGCATCGGTTACGGAAGCAACATGGGTGGAGCTCCGAGGATAACACGGGAAACATGAGTGGGGTAACCAAGAGCAGAGTAGTACCCCGCACGCAGCCGACAAGGGGTACACCTACGGTCACTTTGGTGGAAACAGGAACCGACCATCGTGGTCGGCCAAAGACAATCAGGAGCTGGAGTAAATCGGCCCGGGAAATTATTCGCCTTTGGGCGGAGAGGAGGCCGATCAGAGCAACCACGTAGTGACGGGTAATTTTCTGGTTAACTCATTTTCAAGCCTTGTACGTAAAATCCTTTTGCTTATCTTCGGGGACGAAGGGTGTTTTAAGGGGGTGGAACAACGCCCGGGACGAACCTGAACTTCGAGGACGAAGTTTTGTTTTAAGGGGGGGAGGATGTAATATCCCGAAATTTTGACTTCCTAATTAATTATAAGAGATCTAATTATTTGGGAAATTATGGGATTTATTAATTTTTTTGGAGGGATTTATTAATAATTAAAAAGGAGTTTAATTAAAAAGGATTTATGTATTAATAAATTAAAAGGATTTTCACCCCTTTTTCCTCCCTTATTTTCCCAAAACACAAAATTTTCAGCCCCAAACCCTCCCTTGCCGTCGGCCCTTGTAAGGAAGAAGGAGGAGGAAAATCTCTCCTTGGTGTTTAGGAATTAAGTAAATGTCGCCATCATCGGTAAGCATCGTTACTTCTTTTCCTACATCTCGAGCATGACGATCGGCGGCCAAAGGCCATGGCCGATCCTTTTATCGCGTGGGAAGGAAATGTTTTCGATCTAGGGTTCTATCTTTGGGGATCACTAGAATTGTTTAGTGATCACGGTTTTTTTTATAGATTCGGGCTTCGTAGAGTAGCGATTTTAGCTCGATAGCAGAGGGCTTTCAAGAAACGCAGCTTAATCGGTAAGAATATTTCTACGTTTTGCTGTCAAGTTTTATTCAAGGGTGTCTACGCTTGGTTGTCCTGTTTCGGGGATGTTATACGTTCATAATAGTGTGTTGTTGCGTTGGTTAAAATCTATAGTTGGTAAGATATTGTTGTATGGAGATTTCTGGGCTTAAAATGTTGTATTTGCTGCTGTTTTGTTGTGAAACGGCTCAGAAATCGCGTGTATAATTGTTAGGGTTCAAGAGGAAACCCAGGTGGACGGGCGTCCAGGCCTGCTGGACGGGCGTCTGCCTGGATTTCAGTTCAGACGAGCGTCTGGGTTACCTGGACGGACGTCTGAGGGGTTATTTTACATTCAGGATCTAACTCCGTTAGAGTGGACGGGCGTCCGGGTTTTCTGGACGGGCGTCTGCCCTGGGTAATTTTTCCTTGGACGAGCGTTTGGGTTACCTGGACGGACGTCTAAGGGGTTGTTTTACATTCAGGATCTAACTCTGTTAGAGTAGACGGGCGTCTATACATCCTGGACGGGCGTCCAACAGAGTACTGGGACGGGCGTCTGGTCTTCCAAACGGGCGTCTGGTCTATGTTGTGTTCCTTCTTTGGTAACTGTGGTTCAATCTTATGAATTTATTTTGGGAGTCATGTCTTGATGGTTCAGGGGTATTGACATCACTGTGGGGATTTGGATTTTAGGCATTGAGGTTTGTAGACCCATGGTGGTCGGGCCGGATAGGGTAGCACCCAAAGCCGGGAACCCGGGAAGGTTTCCTTACGACTTCAATGACCTTAGCGTATTTGGGAGTTGCGAGACATTGGTATGGTCGGGCGGATAGGTAGCACCCGAAGCCGGGAACCCGGAAGGTTTCCTTGCACCCAAAGGCGCGATGGTCCATTTAACTAATGGCACCATTGGATGACCTTTAGGATCCTCCTCTATAGGGGTTTACCTTTTGAGGGATGTGCACATTCGGGACCTTTAGGTGGATAGTTGTGATGTATGGTATCCGTTATGGATTGGTCGTAACTTTTGTGGATTGTTTGGGTCCTTCATAAATTGGTGGTACTTTTGTGGGTTGGTTTTGACATGTGGTTTGAAAGTTTTACATTCCTTGTAGCTTGGGTTATTGAATGTTAGTGGTGTTTCGAATACGTCGAACAAGTGCACGATCTTATTTTGCATATACTGGATTTATTCTTACTCAACTTTATAGTTGACGGTTTCTACTTTGGTGGGCCCTGCTATGATCCATTTATGGGGAGCAGATTCTTAGCAGGTACTTCTATGGATGTTTGCTTGTTGCGGGGATGTCGCGGGGTTTGAGAGCCACGTAGGTCGCAGGTACATGTTTTCTACATTATTTGAAATTTTAAAATTTAAAGATTTTGACGTTCCGCATAATTTCATTTTCTTCAGGATATTTGTACTCACTTTAATACTTTCTTTTAAAATAATGAATGGTGGATGCTTATTTTTTTCATTGTGGAATGTTGCATGTTACCGCCACGATCGTGTGTGATGAGTGGTGGCACTCTGGTGACCAATACCGGCGGCCGACGGGATTGGGCTGGTTACTTCATTCATTACATGAAGAAGGTAGCCAAGGAAGATAAAGAGGGAAAAAGGAAATCCAAGGCCTTGCCCTTAGGATTAATGGTTCAGACCCTGCTGAATCACTTGGAGGTTCCTGATCTTGAACCTGAGAAGATCAATCAGTCAAGATACAAGAAGGAAATTGATTATGTTATTCCTGGTCTAGATGATGATGAAGATGTTGCAGACCCTGCTGCTGATGATGACAGTAATGGAGATGATGGTGATCTTTGGTGGTGGCAGTGTACAAGAAACTAAGAAGAAATCTATCGAACTCTTTGCATCAAAGAAGACTACTGAGAAAAGAAAGGCTGTAGACACAAGGAAGATCACTGAGATCTTAAAGCCTAAGAGGACAAAGAAGCAAACAAAGACAGATCGTTAAGTCCACGCCGAGGTCCAGTGAATCTAAAGGTACCGACCATGTTTTGTTCTTTGCAAGAAGGACTGTTGTTGAGATTCTGAGAGAACAACAGAAGAAAGCTAGTAGAAAGAGGAAGTCTACTGTGGTTGAAGAAGATGACGAACCACTTTCCAAGAGAAGAAAACAAATTATCCACAAAAAGAAACATGGAAAGGGGAAAGAATTGAAAAACTTGGAGGCACAAAGAGTCCAAGAAGAAGCATCAGTAGAAGAGGAAGAAGAGGCTATTGAGGCTGAGCCCTTAACTATCATCAAGCCTGTGGAAATTACTGACTCCTCACCAGAAGAGGTTGTTAAGTCTACTGAAGCTGAACAGGTTGTTGTTGAGTAATCAGTTGGAGATATACTGACAGCTCTCACGACCTCAGCCTCTCTTGTAGTATCTCATCAAGACCCACAAAGAAACCACGAACTCGAACTCGCTGTGGTAGTTGAAGAATTGGTTGAAGACCCTGCAAGTGTTGCAAGAACTCAGGGGGAAGAGCAGTCTGCTGCTAACCCTGCTGATGAGCAGGTAAGTCAGGAGGAATCAAGTGTTGTACAGATGGAAGTAGTAGGCACAAATTTACCATCTCAACAACCTACTGACTTTTAAACATCTGTTGAAGAAACAATGAATTTACTTGTGGGAGCTTTTGGAGGTCAGCAAGCTACTGAACCTGCCACTAGAAAGCCATCTATGCCATATGAGAAGGCATCTAAGAAGGACAAAGTAGATCCTAACTTCAAAAAGGTGCAAAACTACTTTTAGTGGAAGTTTGGATTCTACAAGAGACAGAAACCAGCTGCTGATCCAATGAGTGGATTTGAAGAATGGGCATTTGAGCAGCTGGGTGTGGACAGCCTGTTGTATTTGTTAGATACTAGCATGCTGCAATCCAGGCTGATGGATCTTTTGGATGAAGGAAAGAAAAGTGGAGGAATCATGTTCAGAGATCCAAAGTATACACCAGACAGTGATTCATCAGACTCTGATGATGACTCCCCCATGTTTCCTGGGGAGACCAGTGGAGTGGCTAAAGAAACAACAATTGAAGCTGCCGGTCAAGGAGCCATTGATAGCATGGAAGATGAACCCACTGATACTGGTAAGTCTGCTGAGGGTCAGCAGACTGGAGAGATGGATGAGGATCTACAGGATCTCACCATGGATGATCTGGAGGCATTGATCAATGAAGGAGTTAATCTAAGTGCTGGTAGGCTAGCTAATGAATCTGTTACATTCCATGTTGTAGAGCCTACTGGACAAACTGAACCTGAACAAAGTGAGGATGTGGATGAAGAGAAGGTCACTGACCTCAGTGAACCTAGTGCCAGCTCAGAAGAATCTATTGAATATCAAGCTGGATTTGACTTTGAGGGCATTCTTACTAAAACTGCCATTATCCTGAACAAAATTGGTCATGCTGAAGGATTTCAAGTGGATAATGAGGCTATATTCAATCCACAAAGAGCTGAAGAGGAGGTACAGGCTGCTGAGTCTCAAACAGCACCTAGACAAAGGTTGGAACGGGAGGTACAGGCTGATGAGTCTCAAACAGCACCTGGACAAAGGTTGGAACCTACTTTGGGTATGGAGGATACCCCTGTTGCTGAAGAGGCTGCTGTAGTGGAGCCTATTGGAGACAAGACCACTGAAGGGAAAGATGGTCGTGAGATTACTTTAATATGGATGAGCAAACATTTGGACTATACTTTAGTGATGAAGAGTTTCAAATGCCTGAAGAAGAAAATGTTGATGTTGATCCCCCACAGGCATTTGTTCCTATTTTTGAAGAACCAGCCCTTGATCCTATCTTGGATGAATATCAAGGACCTAATCCTGCTGGATTAGATAGGAGTTGGGCATTGGTTGTGAGCAATCGAGGCCACAATACAATGTTGAGAGCTGCTTGATGGAGGCTACTTTGGTGGAAGAATGACTGGTGAGATACCAGTAGAAGTTTTGAATGAGTTAAGGAATGTGAGGCATGATATGCAACAGTTAAGAACTCAACTGGATAGACAGGAAGAAAGATTTGAAGAACTGATGAAAATGGTGAATGAAAACAGACAATCTACTGGTACAGTTGCTTCAAACTTCACATCTACTCAAAATGCTGTGAATGATCTGATACTAGATGTGAGGGGAATCAAGGTTGGAAATACTGCAAAAGATAAGTTTCTGGAAAGACCAATTTATTTCCACCATCAGAAACTTGACAACCTTGTCGCTACACTAAGCTCGTTGAGGTCAGCTGGAACATCTCAACTCTCTTTGGATTGGATCCTAAAATTACCGAAAGGATCAATCTCTTCGAACAAACTTTGCAATCCAGGGATTACCGCAGCTTGACACAAGAACGAGATTATGGAAGGGCAATCGAATAATCTGGTTATCTCACAGGAGAGTGTTCATGGCCTGATGTCCCGATTCGTTGATGATGTCACTAAGGGGGAAGAGGGCCAAACAACAGCAGCAAAAGAGGCTGCAAGACTTTTTGCACAAAAGAGATGGACAGATGAAACCAATGCTTTCAGGCAACCTGCACCTGGCAGAGTCCAGCTTACTGATGATCTCTTTAGACAGTACAAGAAAGAGTACTACAACAGGAGGAAACCTTATCAAGACAAGGGGTTTCATGAAGGACTCAACTCTTTCTTGGGACTAAAATTTTGGGAGGCAAGGATTAGAGCCTTAAGGGCAAGCAACAGAGGTGGCAGAAGTGGAAGAGGTGGAAGAAGTGGCAGAGGTGATAGGAACTTGCCTATCACAAAAGCAAAGGACTCACTTGATGAATTCAAGGAACTTTACATGAAGTTTGGATTCAGAGTGAATCAAATCAATCTTCTCCTGCCTGAAGCATGGAAATGGTGGAAAGAGGTCAATCCCTACATTGATTTTACACTGATTGAAAATGAATGGATGAGGGATATGATAGAGGAAATCAGGGCCTACCAAGAACAAGTGGAGAAGGCCAGACAAGAAAGAGAAAGAAGACAGTAGATCAGCATACTTTAACTGCATTATGTTTTTGCTGATTCTAGACTGTAATACATTTGAACAAATGTTTATAATGAAAGATGACTATATTTGTTCTGTTTTTGTTTTTATCTTTTTGCTTTGCTGTTAGGTGAGGGTAGTGAAATCATCACCAAAAAAGGGGAAATTGTTGGACTTATTTCTAAGTTTTGATGATGAGTGCCAGACTAGCTGTTATAGTGCAAAGGCAAAAAGATGTCTAGATCAAATGTATAAGTTTATTAGAGTTTGATTTATAAATAGGTTTGATCAAATAAGCATCAGTAAAGGTCTGCTTTGAATGATATCGTGATGATCCATATCGATGGGTAGATAGGTCGATGAACTAGTCTGGAACCTCGCTTTGAAGACCGAAAAGTGAGGGTTCAAACTCGATTCTGAAGGCTAAGGGATCAAACTTAGTAATTTAAGTCAAGGATATGAAATCAGAATTTAGGCAAGTCTGTGATGACCTAAACTGATTCCATATACCTTGTGAAGAAGGTCTAAGTTCCATAAGTTGGATGATGATTGGAACTTGGTTATAATTTAAAAAGGTGTAATCTAACTTCACAAATAAAAATTAGATAAAAGAAATCAGCTGCATTGTAGTTTATACACAGCAAATTGCTGTTCAGCAGACTGATAGGTATCTCAGGAGACTGATGAACCTGCTGATAATATACCTCGATTAATTCAAGATTATTGGAAGATCACAAGGATAAGGACAGCCAACTACCTCTGACTTATCAAACAAATCAAAGGCTGAGATCAAATAGATGTTGGGATGATCCAGATTTTTAACCATTGGATATAAGTCAAAGGGTGGACAGACTGCACTGTCAAAAAGGAATTCTGACAGTGTCAGTCCTATTAATAGTGACATAATGCAAATCAGATGGGACAAAAACAAGGAACGGTTACATTTCAATTTCAAATACAAGTCACATGCATTCTTGCCTATAAATAGAGGACTTTCAACTCAGAAACATGATGATGAAAATTGATAAACTTTGAGGAGATATTTTACTGAGCTGAAAAACACCCTGCTGAACCTACTAAACTTAAAGCTACTGATCCAGAGAAATTTCTTCAAGTGTTTTCTACATTCAAGCTACATCAAACATACACACTTGAAGCCTGCAAGCTGCTGATTATTTCATCCTAATCAAGCTGCTGTATCTGAATCATTTATTTGATTCAATCTTTATTTTATAAGAAACCTGCTGAAGACAGTGAAGCACAGTTGTGTGAAAGACTGTTGGTTGTGATGGAGCTGGTGAAGAGGCAATCCTACCCTTCAAGGACCAGTGGAAGACTCAGGAGCAAAGAATCCTACTGCTCCCGCCAGATTTGTGAAGCCATAGTTATTGGTGAAGGACAAGCAACTTAGGAATCTTTGTAAAAGCTACATCAAAGATCACTAGTGAATTTCCTCCAACATCACAGGAGAAGAGTGGAATGACAATATTACACCACCTGGAACCACTATAAAATCTGCCTACTTACTTTCAGCATTTACATTCTGCACTTAGTTTATTTTACACATCAACCTACTGAATCTAGCAACTGAAATCACATACTTGCACTACTGAGTATCTAATACTTAGTATCATATTTAACAATAAGTATTAAGACTTAATGTTTTATACAATTCCGCTGCACAAATTCAGCAAACTCAACTATCGCCAGACTCATTTATCGCCAAGACCCTCTCGAGGTATCGCCAGACTCATCAAGTATCGCAGATTTGAAGTTGCTTGCGAATTTGTTAACTCCAATAGTTTTAAGTGTTAATTTTATTCACCCCCCCCCCCCTTCTAAACTTAACCAAAGCCTTTTCAAGGGACCAACAAGCTCTCCCTACAAGATGGCAACAAAGCAACAACAAGTATCAAGAAGCAAGACATTCAAGCCGGAGTCAACAAATATGCAAACAGTTTAGTTGGCAAGTTCATCTCTCCTAAAGATATTCAAGCTATAAATCTGTTCGTAGCAATGGAGAATTCTTGGTTAACCAAAAAGTTTAAGTGTATCATGCTAGGAAGAAATCTTTATAATTTTCTCTTTGATTTGAAGGAGGATCTAAACAGGGTTTTCTATGAAGGGCCGTGGTGCTTTGAGAATACATTGTTGGTTTTGATGAATGGGAGCCAGATCTGTGTCAAAATAGGGATGCCTTTAAAGATTCACCCTTCTGGATACAGGTTTGGGGCTTACCAATACATGTCCACACTGATGATGTAGGCAAAAGATAGCAAAGGACCTGCAAGAGTGCTCCTTCATCCAGAAAAGGGAAGCTATTGGAACAAATCAGTTGCTTTTTAGATTCAGAGCATCCATTGAAGTTGATAAACCACTAACACAGCTTTTGAACTTAGAGCTTGAAGATGGAAAGGGTACGGTCATGCCTGCAATCTTTAAATATGAAAGACTACCCACTTTCTGCTTCTATTGTGGTCATATGGGGCATGTGGAAAAAACTTGTCCCAAAGTTTCAGAAGAGTTCAATGTGGAAGATGAAGAAAAATTCAATTTTGGTACTTGGCTCATTGCTAAGAAAGAAACAAGATTGATTCAAGAAATTAGGATGCTGGATATGGATTTGCAGGCTAGCAACCTTGTTGGTGTTGATGTTGCCCGGAAAGATGTGCAAAAAGACAAAAACCCGAGTCAAGTTTTGAAACTCGTGCCCCCAACCACTAAGTCAAACCCTGAACTCTGTAAAATCATATATACCCTACCAAAAGATTCCTCACACAACCCAAAACCTAGTACCCATGCTCACCAAAGTCAAGGTAAAACCACAAAAGCCAAAAATAGCTTTTCTGAACCAAAAGGTCAATTCCCTTTCTCAACCAATCCTGTCCCTATCCCAACTACTTGTCACTTTCTCAACTACGCAGGGGAATCTGCTCACCTAGGAAGACAACCTTGAACCAATCAACCCACCTTTTGAACCAGAAAAGATAAACCAGAAACAGGCCCAAGAAATCAAAAACCATGAACCAATTTCACACAGCAACCCAATGAACACACCAAACCCTAACGAAACAACTCAATGCAGCACTGGGAAAATATCAGAACACTCAAACCCTTCTTTAAGCACACAGACAACCAACCCAGAACAAGACCAAAACCTTGCACCAAACCCTATCCATGTACCTCTAAACCACCTCTAAACAACACACACCTAATCCTTAGCCTTAAACTGAATACTAATACACAATAATTTGACACCAGAAAGACCTTCCATACAATTAAACAAGAAACTACCAGACCGCTCATGGACATCTCTAACTTGGGGATTTGCCTTGACAAAAGGAAACAAGAAGGGGAAGAGGATGAATCACCCAAGAAGCTTAAGATGGATCTCACTTTTGACTTGGTGGAGGCTGCAAGATGGCTCCACCATGTGCCATGAATATCTTATATTGGAAATGCATGGGCCTAGGCAACCTCAAAGCAATTCCTAATCTCAAATACCTGATAAAAAACACCTCTCATTTCCTTCCTTTTCTTTTTGAAACAAAACTTTTTGGTGTAGCTATGAACATTGTTAGATTAAATCTTGGGTTTGCCTCTAGTTTCCATGTCAAAAGTTTGGGAACTAGAGGAGGACTCTCTCTTTTATGGATTGACTCCACTTCAGTCCAAATCTTAACCAGCTCTAAGGTGCACATTGAATCTGTTGTCACTTACAACAATAAAGTCTTTCGATTTATAGGATTTTATGGGAATCTAGATCATACCTTAAGGCATCACTCTTGGGATCTCTTAAAAAGGCATCATCTCTTTGTACACTACTTTGGCTTTGTGTAGGTGATTTTAATGAGGTGCTGCTTATTTATGAGAAAACATGAGTTGTTATCAGACCCAGATATCTTATTGAAAACTTCAGGAATGTGTTGAATGCCTGTGAGCTGCAGGACTTGTGTTTTTCTGGTGCTAGATTCACATGGAATAATTGGAGGCCTAGAGGAAATGTTAAAGCCCGGTTAGATAGAGCAGTGGCTGATAGCAATTGGATAGATATGTTTCCTAATTTCTCTGTGACTCATCTTTCCTCTGCCAGAAGTGATCACCTGCCTATTCTTATTTCAGATGTACCTTACATCAGTAAGAACAGATATGCAATGAAACCTTTAGTTAGATTTCCTTTCTGGCTGCAGGATAAGGAATGTTTAGAGGTATCCATAAGAGCTTGGACTCAATCCACCCATATCCAGACTATTGAGGTTTCCAAAGGGATCAAGGGGGTTAGGGACTCCCTCAAACTCTGGAGTACAGAGAACTATGGTCAACTTGGAAAAAATATAAAGCTTTTACAGGATAAACTTCACCATTTGCAGCTGCAGGATGACTTTGATGTTATTGAGGAAAGGGCTTTAATGAAGGTGATTGATCTTCTCCTAAATATGGAGGAAGATTTTTGGAGACAAAGGGGTAAATGTAACTGGCTTGCTGCAGGTGACTGGAACACTTCTTTCTTTCATATGAAGGCCTCAAGAAGACATTCAAAAAACAGGATTAATGCTTTAGTCATAGACACTAGATCTATCATTGATGACCATGCAGCAATGAAGCACTATGCTACGGACTACTATGCACATCTTTTCACCTCAGATGCATGTAATCATGATATGAGCTTTTTGGTTAATATGTTGAATGACCTTCCTTTCAACAGGATTTTTGATAGGCACGGTGCTTCTTTGCAAGAGCCTTACACCGAGAATGAGATTGTTAAGGCCCTAAAACGCTTACCTGGCCGGAAAAGTCCTGGGCCTGACGGTATGCAAGCCATCTTTCTCTATCAGCATTGGCATCTGTATAAGATTGATCTTCTTCCCTTTGTGTTAAATGTTCTAAATAATGGTATGGAATTTGCAGAAATCAATGACACCTTTATAGCTCTAATTCCTAAGATCCCACAGGCAAGTAAACTTAAGGATTTTAGACCTATTATCTTAAGTAACACCATCTATAAAATCATTTCTAAAGTGCTAGCTAATAGGCTCAAAAAAATCTAGGATGATGTGATTGACTCCTCTCAAAGTGCTTTCCAGAAAGGTGGATTAGTCACTGATAATGCAATTGTAGCATTTGAAGCTTTTCATACTTTGAGTGGCACTGGGACTTACAGCAAGAATCAAATGGCCTTGAAACTGAATATGATGAAAGCTTTTGACAGGGTTGAGTGGGATTATCTATAGCTAATCCTAATGAGAATGAACTACCCCTTACCTTTTATCAGGCTGATTATGAAATGTATCACTACTGCTTCCTTACAAGTACTTGTAAATGGGCAACCCTCACAAAAAATTTGGCCAACTAGAGGAATAAGGCAAAAGGACCCTCTGTCCCCCTTCCCTTTCATTATATGCTCTGAAGGCTTCTCAGCTCTTATTAAATACTCTATTCTTACAAGAGAACTAACTCCCTTCAGATTTGGTAGAGGAGGCCCCTGCTTATCACATTTACTTTTTGCAGATGATAGCATTTTGTTTGCAAAGGCTGATCTGGATAATGCAGAATCTATTATGGGAATTCTGAGGAGCTATGAGCTGATGTCTGGGCAGAAAGTTAATCTATATAAATCTAATGTGTACTTCAATAAAGATCTAGAGGTTGATATCAGGGAAGATATGTTTCAGGCTCTGGAGATTCCTGTTGGAAATGCTAATGGAAAATACTTAGGCCTACCATTCATGATTGGGAGGTCTAGGTATGAGGTCTTCAAGTATCTAAAGGATAAGATTTGGAAGAAGCTGAATGGTTGGAGAGCTATGTACCTGACTAATGTTGGCAAGGAGGTTCTGATAAAGGTTGTACTACAAGCAATACCAGTTTATGTGATGCAATGTTTTCAACTACTTTGAGCGTGTGAGCTATGTACTTTGAGCATCTTTTGAGGTCCATAAATTGGCGGACAATGTAATGGGACCCAAAGCTTCAATGAATAAATCTTATAGATTATCACTTGATATTATTTGTTGCACGTCGATTTCAATTGCTTTAGAAGCTCACGTGTTTCTCTGCTAATGTAAATATTTTTGAATTGGATACTAAGGATCTTCTTCTCATATGGTAAATCAACTGAATTAATTGTCCTATCTGAGTTGCATAGCTTACGTATCATGTTTACATAAACATTGCTCGGAAATCTTCGAAAAAACAGTCGAGGAAAAAAAATCCATGGCATACGCGTTACTTCATGTTGCATTGATGGGCTCTTTCAAAATCTTTAACAACGAAAATCCACTGGAAAAAAAAGTACATCCATTGAAATTTATCAAACATTCATTTGTTATGCATGTAATGGACGTTTAAAGTATAAGTGAAACAACCAAACTTATTATATTTTGTTTTTTTTTGTAACTCATTCAGGATTTCATTAGAGATCCAAATTCTCTCAGATTAAACAAATTTATCCCGTTTTATGGGATATTTGAGTGTAATGACCCGTCCTGAAATCCGGGTACAATTCCGGATACGGACCGTTCGGCCATGACGCGAGAATATTATAAAATTATCTCGTGCCACGAAGCCTCGTGGAGCATTCTAATAACATAATTGTGAAAGCTAAACAATTAAAAGACTTGGATATTACAATTCTGCATAACAACTCTTCATTTCATAATACGTACATTACACATTTTTCCAAATCAGCCAATGCAACTGTAACTTTGGAAACTAGATACCACTTGAAGTCTCAACACTAATCCATCTTGAATGATCCTCAATGTCGCTTGGAAGTGCTATCTTCCAGTTGAGCGGCATAGCTCACCCACTTACTTTTAGTTAAGATGCAAGGTTAAGTTGTCAGATGTTGTTAGTTGGATTTTTAGAGACCAAAGACAGCTGGTGGAAACATTAGCATCAAAGGGAACAGATGCCTATTATGTAGGATGTAATATCGTCGGATTGATCATGGATCCACCCGATTACGCAGCGGAAAGTACAAGATCTAGATCTAAACAATCAAAACACATAAAATAATGGATCTAACCTATGAGGGGGTTTAGATTGCTTACCGGTTTATTGTGAATAAACGTCTAGAACAATCTTCAATCCAATCCGAGCTAGTTGAGAGCCTAGTTGAGAAGCCAAAGTCTTCCAACGTGTATCTCCATGAACCACCAGGTGGATGGTGTTTCAAGCCGCCGGACCTCCTCGATATGCTACCTTAGAAAACCCGAAGTTTTCTAAAACTCGAACCCATAGTATTTGGCCGAAATATCTAAGCCATAATACTACCTAAAACTCGAAATTTGTGATGTAAATAAGGCTTGGGAGAACTCTCTTTATATAGGAGAGTAATCCTTTTCCTCCAAGGATTTAATAATTAAGAGATAATTATTATGTTAATCCTTATTTTAAATAAAAGATAAATATAACATATAACCCAAACAAATTAGGATAAATAAATATATTATCTAATATTCCATGATTTATCACTTAACAAATAAATGATTAAATCATATATTAAATATGGAAAATTAGGGATAAGGACACAATCTGAAATATTTTTAAGTAACAGGACAACTACATATTTTTTATAGGGAGAATGACAACTGCATAATTTTTATAGCGAGAAGGACAAACAAATGAATCCCGAAAATCGGTGAATCTCCCGGTGAATCCCGAAATCGGTTGAATTTTGACAAAGTGAATTTAAATGAGTGAATCCCGAAAATTAGTGAATTTCGACGATGAATTTTGAAAATTAGTGAATTTCGATGATGAATTTAATTTCGGTGAATTTAAATGCAGTGAATTTCGAACACAAGTGAATTTCGACAGTGAATAAATAGTTTTGTCCTTTATGCAAAAGTTTCAAAAAACTGTCCATCTACTCAATTGATGAAATATTTTTGTCCTTCTCCCTCATTCCCCCTATTAAATAATTATCCAAGAAAACTAATTTCACTCTAATTAATTAATACAAAATGCGCCCCATACCCTAGGTATTAAGGGCTTCCACGCATTTCACACACTTGGGCCGAGTCCACGAAAAAATTCTTTTACATGTATTTAATTATCTAGTCCAACTAAACAATTAATCCACATATCAATTAAATAGTCCAATCCAACTATTTAATATTATAATTGAGGTGAAGCGACGAGAAAACATATGCTATGTTAGGTGCCACGTCGGGGACCATGGACCCAGATTCAGTAGCTACAATAAATTAAATAATATTATCCGTCAGAGCAAACAATTATACTCAATCTATTAAGTCCGGGATTACACCACCATAAACCTAAAACTGAACTCTGCCGAATATAGATAACTTACACTCAACCATGAGTTGATAAGGTGTCCACTAATATAATCATTACATACGGATAATTCCTCCATAGACTGTTCGTTTCGATTCGGGATATTTCCGTAAACCCTTCTCGAAACATCTTATCCTTATTTACCACTAACCCCCTAGTGATCAATTAGTTCATAACTAATATAATATGAACTCCCGGGATCGATCAGTTTCTAGGATTAACAAATAAGGGAACTGTCTGTCTACTTCCCGAGGGAAGAAATGGATTTCATATCTGTGATAGCACAGACTACTCACTCATCCCAGAATAGAGCCAACGAGAAGTGTTGGACCACATACTGCGAAGTGATCCTTACTAACACATCAAACTCTACCCTAGTCTAAGCAGTTGTGTGTGATCACCTTAGGATTGAGATTAATCCATATATGATCATCTTGTGATTCGATAAGACTTCTCGATCACAGAATTATATCGAGAACTCAAATCAAATCGGTCCAGCCCTATATGATTATCATCATATATAGATGCCCCTCTAGGTACCCTATTACCGATAGTCCGGATAAGACTGTCACACCGTAAAGTGTTCTGGGCGCATTATTAGTATATTAATCATGAGACCCGTACTCAGATTAATCAACGCTACGGACTAAGTTAATTTTAAGTACATCTCACTAACTCAATCCTCTTGTGTATAGCCATAAATTGAGTTATTGATTACAAAAACGAGGTACTTAGGGTTTTCAGCAATGTCTTAATTATAAGCATGCATGCATATAATAAGATGAATTATTAATTATGTCCTAAAACATTTAGATAATTGTCTTTCGGGCACTACACCTAACAATCTCCCACTTGCACTAAAGGCAAGTGGATTAATTGTTTTAGAGCAACCCCTTTATATCTATATCTACAACATTCTCCCACTTGCTCAAAACAAGCGAGACATACCCCTCTAATCTGTACCCTCCAAGCGCATCTTAGTAATTCATCCTTCCAAGCACGACCGGAGTGTGCCGCCGCAGGGTAGGTCAGTGACCCGGCGCATACTTAGAATCCGAATCCCATGTGACTTGGTACACTGATCAGGTAGGTTGGCGGCTTGGGTCAATCTTTGGGATCAAAACGTCGCCTTTCCATCTAATCTGGTGGTACGATTTCAATATGCCTTTGAGCCAACACTGAGGACGAGATCGACTTAACGAGCATCCAGAATCCGAACTAAAGCCAGAATCAGTGTTATCACTTATATTCTAGTTTGCACCAGAATATACTAGCATATTATTCCTCATTCTCCCGAAGAGACTTGAGTATTCACTAAACATCCCATTTCGTATTCATCCGCAGGTTTAGATAATCATTCTTGAGAGGTAGGGTAGACTACATCGTTGAATGTTGCATAAATGCAAGAATATCTTAACCAGGTGAATGGATGGGATTGCCAATGATCGATTCTCGAGAATTTGAGCGAATCAAATCCTTTAGAATGAATCCCGATGGCATGTCAGACTCTGACTTTAGATAACACACCCATGTTGTTTCCAACTGTTTCAGTGTTACCATTCACAAACACTAATCTGCATACTACTTTACTAATATTGATGCCCAGACTACGAAAGACTTATCAATATTCTGGTCAAGTCCACATATTAAAATATATGACTTTGAAACGACCTAGAGGTTTGCTTTAATCCCCAGAGGATATAAGCTATGGCAGGCATCCTGCCAAAGGTTCTTTCTGAATAAATTAAGATACCGTTAGTCTCGCAAAAAGGTCTTCGGGAATCACCCATATTTTCTGCTTTGTAACGAATCCGTTATTTATTCTCAGCTAAAACCCTTCTGTTCTGAATGAATTCAGATTCCGTTGTTCGGCAAGGAAGTCTTAGGGAATCACCCCTATTTCCCGCTTTTTGACGAAATCAAGCAAGACTGAGTGGTAAGAGAGATCATGGTCTGGTTAACTCTCTACCTTTTAGGGAATCACCCCTAAATTACTCAGCTTTGCGGTGAAAGTTAAACTTTCCTATTCATTCGACTCTTCTCCGTGTATTTCCAATTACTCCCACTGGGCCTGAGATACTCAGGTGGTTCTACAAGAGTTTCAACAGAACTGGAGTATCAAACTCCATTCACAAGGTTATGGCTTTTAAACCAACCTCTATGATCAGGATCCTACACAGCCTACAAAGGACTATAGGTCATCAATCTACCTTATAGACCGTAAGGTCCTGCAATGGGTAATGGACAAACCATACTCCCACTACGTTCGGGGTGGATTGATATACTAATCTAGTTTAGTATTTTTATTAGTGTTACCACCAACTCCCGGTGTTGGATGTGGACTGAACAAATAAGTTAGTAACACCTTGAGTACAAATACTTCAAGACGTAAGGTTTTTATTTATAGACTCTATCAGACCGAGTTTGACAGTATAACCGTCATTCTGATTTTTCAAGTTTTATAATCAACCTTTACTCAATGCATCAAGATATTCAACGATCTAAACGTGTACGCAAAATTTCCAGTCCTACCTTCAAACACTAAATGCTAAATGTCTATATTTACGGAAGTGGGGTGAACCGAATTCACTCCTTATCCACAAATGCGTAGGCATCTTTTAGGTAGACTTCTCGGTTGTTCATCACAACGTAAACAGTTATTTTGCAACCAATATCTTAAATGAGTTCAGCAGCGTATCGTAGCACATCAATAACTATATAAGGCAAATTTCGGGTGAATCCCTTAGTGAAAACATTTCACTGGGAGGCCGGCCGAGCATCAGTCCCGAAGACTACGCAATGACCTATTTCTGAGTATAGAATACTCTATCTCTGGTGAAATCAGAGATTTCCTCCAAATATTTTGGATAAACTTACCGGAGTCTCGAATAGTTGTCAGACAAGATGTCACTACTTCAAAAGCTCTCACTAACTTGTACCTTTCATATGACCCCGAAGGTTGTTATGAACAAGCTATGTTACTTCTTTAAATCTATTACCCTTTCCTGATTGAAAGGAAACTTAGTCATTGTTCCTTTGAGACAATGTTCCTTTGACTGGGAGATAGGAATCACCCTAAGCCAGTCTTCAGATCTTGTCTTTAGGGAATATGCACTAATTAATAGAATAGAAAGAAACGTTTATCGAAATACGGAAACCATTTGCGTTTATATTGTTTAAGATGTGTTACATATACCTATTCAGCATTTCTTAGTGGTTCTGACTTTATCAAACAAAAGTCCGAGTCTTGGATTCATGCTACGAATGTTATATTCATCGTCAATAAGACAAACAAATTACCCTATTGAAAATGAATACGTTCGTTCCAACGAATCCGAAAATAGAAAATGAATTTTCTGTGATACTCAAGAATTGAATCCGAGATTCATTTCCTTATATCACTCCCACTAGTCTATCTGAAATAACTGCCCGTTGTTTATTTTTTTTATCGTCTAATGCAAAGCTACCTAGTTCTTCCAAAGAACTTTAGCTTTAAAGAAAATTGCTAATGATGCATTGGTCAGTGATCCGAAATCACTTTCCTTATCCTCTAATTTCCAATTTATTAATTTTCCGGTTTAGCCTTAAAACTACTTAGTTTAGATGACTAACACGTATAAACATTCTTTCCCATTCTCGACTTTCCTTAGATGGAAACATTCTTGAACTAGCAGTTCGTTTGAGTAGACACTGCTCTTGAACTGTGGGATGTCTAATGATGTGTTACTAGCTTGGACTATTCGATTTTTCTAATCAGCAAATCATAAGACCAAAGCTCCCACTAGTTTATCGGTTCCAAATACCCGCCTAACTAGCAACACTTTGTATTTATGATTTTTCAAAGATTAGAACATCACCTAGAACTAAGCTCCCACTAGTTTATCAGTTCCAAATACTGTCTAACTAGCAATGTTGTGTTCATGATGTTTCAAATATTATAAAATCTCCAGAACTAAGCTCCCACTAGTTTAGCAGTTCCAAATACTATCTAACAAGTAACGCTTTATTCTTGTTTTTCCAATGAATGGAAAAACTCTTGTGCAGTCCATTACACATTTCTAATGATTCAGAAAAACAAAAAATCATAAGACTAAGGCTCCCACTAGTTTATCGGTTCCAAATACCGTCTAACTAGCAACGCCTTATGTATATGATTTTCAAATTTTACAATTTAGAAATTTGTTGTGTAATTACACTTTTAAAATTCACTAAATGAATTTGTCTGATAGTCCTATATCATCTTTTGTAAACTAAGTATGGTCGTCTCTCGTTCAACACGAGTGACATCCGTGACATGCCTATACTATGTCACTTAAGTTTTTAAAGGCTCAAGGGAAAAATCTTTTCCGAAAAATTAACTGTGTTCTTTTGATAATTACAACGTACTTGTTACTTCCACATTTTTTAATGAAGTCCTATTACTAACAGTTGGGTAGCCTAGAGATTAAAGTTGTAAATAAACATGACAGAAAGTTAAATTCAAAATTAAAATTTCACTACTAGATTTTTATTTTAGGAATAATAAACTATAAAAAGTTTATCCTACCATTCCAAGGATTTAATCTCACACCTCAGTGCTGCCGCAGGGTCAGTCAAATAGGCGACGATCAAACTGAGACAATCTCTCTCAATGATTAAACTTTGAGAATCAAACATCCCACGGGAATCAGACATCCTGGTCTTTAATCATTGATTACCTTCCTTTTCTAGCCTAGATATTTCGAAAATATCTATAAAGAGTGTGACCTACTATATCAGATCTCAAAGTATGCCCCGAGTGTGCCGCCGCAGGGTCGGTCAGTGACTCAACGAGTAACCGAAATCCTATCCTTTCAAAAACCAAGCCTTGAATTTTGATAGGGGTGAACACCACCCGCAGGGGGGCGGAATCAAAGCGGCTCGAGGCGTCACCCTTCTCTCACGTGCTTGCATCTATAGTAGAGGCCGTGGGATTGGCTGTCGTCTTCCTCGCTCCCACTCAATAATTTGAAAAAAGTGGTGGGTTCACTAATTACGGTTTCGGTCTTCACAATAAGAAACAATAAGTCATGTACTCCGAACAAGGTCGGTTATGTAGGCAAGCCTACGCCGTCTTATTCGTTGGAACATATGTGACAGTTCAGGCTGATCCGGCAAGAGAAGCCCCGTTTAGCCCGAAGGCTTATCGGCTATGCTAAGTCTTGTCGAACCACTGTAACATACATCACACGTGGTGGGGAGTCGATCGAGCCGAAGCTCGGTTGAACCCGTCCAACCATGGTTAGACCATTTCTGAACCCATGTACTAAGATTTTCTGATTTCTAAATTGCCAACCAAAGCGTAATCTCGTTTCTGTTTAAGGTAGGTTCACCGAAAACTCAACGATTTATCTAAGTGGGATTCACCGAGAATCCATCACTAAAATCGTAACGATTGACAAAACCCGGTTCCTCGGTTTTAATAATTAGTTACTTATTTCAATTAACTACCACATATTAATTAAAAAAGCTTTTAACTAATTATACGAGTTATACATGCCTAATTTATTCCAAATAAACTAGCTACATGTATGCAAAGGAGAGGAATCATGATATGATGCGTGTCATGGCAATTTTCCGGTTTCTATCACATAATTTCGATCATACACGAAAAAATAACGGAAAAATTAAACACCGATATGGATCGTTGGTACCCTCGACTAACCTATTTTCTAAGGAAATGTAAAACTTAATCTAGTCTTCGAGTCTTGAACTTTGAATCTTGAACTCGAACCACCGGATCACGAACCACGAACACCTGAGAGGAGAAAGGTTTTTAAATTAAATAAAACCAATTTATTATAATTAAAACCCTTTTTATAATAAAAAACAGTTTTTTTTCGGCTGTTTTAAATTATTTTCCAAACAAATAAAAAAATAAAAAATAAAAAACATTTAATTTTCTGCCAAACGGCAGATTTTTTATAAAAAAAAACAAGTTTATAAAAAAAAAATACACAGCCGCCATGATTAAAACCCTAGCCGAGGGATAAAAGGAAAAAAACAGACTTATAGCTTTTCAGCGTCGCAGAAAGTCCTGTAGCGCAGTTTTTAATCAGTTTTTAACCATATCCTCGTTCATACCTTGGGTTTCGCCTTGATCTTCAACTTTTCTTCAAGATCTTCATATTTCGAGCCCGGAATATCATAAAAAAAATTACAAACATTGCATCTTTTTACATGAATTTTCGATTGCATAAATAAATAAGTACAACAGGTTTTTGTTGAAAAGGACACATTTTAAACTTAATGGGTCTATGTTAACTTGTCCTTCCAGACCCATTAAGTTTAAAATGTGTCATTTTCAACAAGTCTCCATAAATACAAATCATATTCTCAATTGATACTAATCAAAAGAGCTACAAAATTGATCTACGGGTAAACAATACCAACCCAATCCATCTCTTCAACCACAACAATCACAAAGGCATTCAACATGATAATTTTCGAATTAATCAAACATAAAACGAAAAAAACACAATCTACA
Organism: Gentiana macrophylla; assembly: GCA_026214975.1. NCBI lineage: Eukaryota > Viridiplantae > Streptophyta > Magnoliopsida > Gentianales > Gentianaceae > Gentiana > Gentiana macrophylla. The sequence continues at coordinate 14,221,867 of CM047807.1, read as the reverse complement.
CATGATATTCCACTCTTAGATCAAAAATTTACATACTTTGATTGATAGATCAAAGGCTCAGCTACCACTTGTAGGATGTAATATTGTCGGATGGATCATGGATCCACCCGATTACGCAGCGGAAAGTACAAGATCTAGATCTAAACAATCAAAACACATAAAATAATGGATCTAACCTACGAGGGGGTTTAGATTGCTTACCGGTTTATTTGAATAAACGTCTAGAACAATCTTCAATCCAATCCGAGCTAGTTGAGAGCCTAGTTGAGAAGCCAAACTCTTCCAACGTGTATCTCCAAGCACCACCAGGTGGATGGTGTTTCAAGCCGCCGGACCTCCTCGATATGCTACCTTAGAAAATCCGAAGTTTTCAAAAACTCGAACCCATAGTATTTGGCCGAAATATCTAAGCCATAATACTACCTAAAACTCGAAATTTGTGATGTAAATAAGGCTTGGGAGAACTCTCTTTATATAGGAGAGTAATCCATGTCCTCCAAGGATTTAATAATTAAGAGATAATTATTATGTAAATCCTTATTTTAAATAAAAGATAAATATAACATATATCCCAAACAAATTAGGATAAATAAATATATTATCTAATATTCCATGATTTATCACTTAACAAATAAATGATTAAATCATATATTAAATAATTATCCAAGAAAACTAATTTCTCTCTAATTAATTAATACAAAATGCGCCCCATACCCTAGGTATTAAAGGCTTCCACGCATTTCACACACTTGGGCCGAGTCCACGAAAAATTTATTTTTCATGTATTTAATTATCTAGTCCAACTAAACAATTAATCCACATATCAATTAAATAGTCCAATCCAACTATTTAATATTATAATTGAGGTGAAGCGACGAGAAAACATATGCTATGTTAGGAGCCACGTCGGGGACCATGGACCCATATTCAGTAGCTACAATAAATTAAATAATATTATCCGTCAGACCGAACAATTATACTCAATCTATTAATTCCAGGATTACACCACCATAAACCCGAAACTGAACTCTGCCGAATATAGATAACTTACACTCAAGCATGAGTTGATAAGGTGTCCACTGATATAATCATTACATACGGATAAATCCTCCATAGACTGTTCGTTTCGATTCGGGATATTTCCGTAAACCCTTCTCGAAACATCTTATCCTTATTTACCACAAACCCCCTAGTGATCAATTAGTTCATAACTAATATAATATGAACTCCCGGGATCGATCAATTTCTAGGATTAACAAATAAGAGAACTGTCTATCTACTTCCTTAGGGAAGGAATGGATTCCATATCTATGACAGCACAGACTACTCACTCATCCCAGAATAGAGCCAACGAGAAGTGTTGGACCACATCACTATGAAGTGATCCTTACTAACACATCAAACTCTACCCTAGTCTAAGCGGTTATGTCTCAGTGATCACCTCGAGATTGAGATTAATCCATTTATGATCATCTTGTGATTTGATAAGACTTCTCGATCACGAAATTATATCGAGAACTCAAATCAAATCGGTCCAGCCCTATATGATTATCATCATATATAAATGCCCCACTAGTAGGCTCAGAACGCGAGCCGAACCCTACCAAACCCTGGCGGGGTTTTCGGCTCGGCTCGGTGTGTTCGAACCTTAGGCTCGGCTCGGCTCGAAATGGCCGAGCCTTATATTTTCATTATTCGCCTCGGGTTGATCTGCTATTTGGGGAAAAAGCTCGGCTCGGTTCGGCTCGAACATGTCGAACCGTTCGAACATGTTCGGCTCGAATCGGGTTTTTAAAAAAATCGTAACATGTTCGCCTCGGTTTTAAAAACATGTTCGCTCGAATCAGATATGAATTTATGATATCCGAGCCGAACATGTTCGAACATGTTCGGCTCGACCACCGAATATCTAATTTGAAAGGTTCGGCTCGAAGTTCGAACCCACGAAACGAGCCCGAATCGAGCTTTTTCGAGCCGAATACTCCGGATCGAATCGAATACTTAGGTTCATTTACAGCCCTACCCACTAGGTATCATATTACCGACAGTCCGGATAAGACTGTCACACCGTAAAGTGTTCTGGGCGCATTATCAGCATATTAATCATGAGACCCGTACTCAGATTAATCAATGCTACGGACTAAGTTAATTTTAAGTACATCTCACTAACTCAATCCTCTTGTGTATAGCCATACATTGAGTTATGTGATTACATAAACGAGGTACTTAGGGTTTTCAGCAATGTCTTAATTATAAGCATGCATGCATATAATAAGATGAATTATTAATTCTGTCCTAAACATTTAGATAATTGTCTTTCGGGCACTACACCTAACATATTACTGGGTACAGAACATAGTTCCAGTTTTCTCTTTCAAAAACAATGGAATGCGAGACAAGAGTCTACTCTATCCACATAACGATTATCAATTAATAACATACCATATCATTCCTTCTTTAACACATTATAGAAGTAACACATATTCAAGTTTATCATTCCTTTTATGGCTTAAAGACCATATCATGTTTAGTAGATCCCAACATGAAGAGCCTGTTGTTCGGTTCTTATGACCTCTTTATTCATTCATGAATACCACGTCATGTCTATTATATCCTGACATGAAAGGGCCTTTTGACAAACTAGAAGAATGATTAATATTATATCCCATGATCATGGCCTGACCAGCTCACCGTATGTTCACTATCCTTGCCCATTAACCGGGACTGATGCAGAGGGACCTCGAAGACTCATAGTCTTTATTGCTTCCAAAGTACTTGACCACGTACATCTGCTTAAAGCATCTCCTTGTTGTGTTTTAACATCTTTTCTTTCTATTAACTTTTCATGACTTCATAACTTCGTTTACATTTCGTTTTCCAGTACTCATATATCATAAACATCAATTTACCATATAGTCTTAGAACATGCTTCTAGATCACATGTCATGTACAAGTCAACTAGCACATAATCAATCACCCAAGTCCAGTCTGGATCAATCTTTATGAAATATGAAAATTAGATTGGCCAGATCTAACCTATCGTGAATTAAACCTGTTGATCAACATAGCTAACGCTGAAACTTCATATTTAGGGTGACCCAGAGGTGCCTCGCAATTGCGATATAGACTGTCGCAATTGCTAGCGTGACGGTTCCTAATTATGGTATGTCATATTTCTTTCTGATTAATTCTGGTAAATTATGGTTCGTTTAAACATGCAGATTAATTACATCGTGTTAAATAAAGCTAATCTACCATAACGAAAATATGAAGGAACGTTCAAATATTCATACCTTCAACTATGGCAGATCTAGATCGATCAGCTCAAGCTAGTTGATGGCTTGAGGAAGGAAACCAATGGATGAATTCAAACCAACAACCAAGAAAATATTTTATTTCAGAAACTTGATAATAATTGGAGTATACATTACAATGGGACTGGTACAGGCTTCATACAGGCACTATAACAGACCTAGGTGCTCCAAACAATAACCGACTTAATGCAAAACGCAACAGCTTTCTTTTTGTGTTTCTCAAGTCTCGCAGTTGCGAGTGGGCCTCCGCGGTTGCGGGCCTGTCTTCAGCCTCTGTAATCTCAGCAGACTTCTTCATGGACTTTCTTGTCTTGTCCCAATGACTCTTTATAGTTGGATTCATCTTCATTGCTTCAACATATTGTAGCCTGAAAATCATGGAAAACGAGGCAGAACAGTACCATATACAATGGATAAATTTGTAAATGCAGATTTAAAGACCAGGGAACAAGTAATAAGCAATTGACATGTATTTCATTAAATAACCAGAATATCTCTCGTCAATCGAGCATGATTCGGGGTAAATAATGGCATAGTTTGTAGTATTAAATATAATGTTGTCAACTACTCCCACTTAGCTTTTGATCGTCTCGAACAAAAATGCGAAAGAAAATGAACTCCCAGACCAATGTACAATGTAATCGAAAACAGCTATGCGTCAACAAGACTAGATAAGAATCACGTCAACTACTATCCATCAGTGACGCATTAAACAATACTCAATTCATGAACCGGTGTGTGTGTGGAACAACTCTCAAGCCTCAGTAACGTAAACAAAGCACATATATCGACTAAAGGTCTAACTAGCAAATCACGAGTATATTTGTCCCTTTACGCCATTGATTATTTTGATTTGTTTATTTTGAATTTGTATGTCAAGTCCACTGGCAGTGTGGATAAAGAACCGAGTAGTACTCCAAGGCACGCATTTATCTTATTTATTTATATTTATTAATGCGAGGTCCGGGTAGATTATCAAGCAGAACTTTGCAATGGTGTGCACCAAGCAAGAACTTTTATCGAATCTAACACTGGACTTGCTACCCTCTTGCCATAGAATTTTTAATCATCTTCGGGCAGGTTGGACACTCTTAAAAATCTATCCATCCCCACGGTCCACTCATTTTGATAACCTAAAGAATCCATAAATCCATAACCCTTATATGATCCACAACTTGACCTAAATGATCTTAGGTATAACAGAACTTGGAAAACTAGTGTAAACACAAGTCAAAATAATGCGCCATCTATACTACACACTGAAGAAGTGAGTTATACATGCTTAAAAGGTGGCTCGTAAAGAGAATATACGATTAATACGTGACTACTTCAAAAAGTTGGCATGAATTTCGTCCGTTCGTTTGTGAAACAGAGATGTAATTAATTAGCTTCAAAAGTTCAAAGAATGCATATCTTTGCTATCTCATTCGAATACGACTCAAAAGGTAGAGTGGTGAAAATTCCATAAAAAAGAATCGAGATACTCAGAAATTGAGAAAATTTAGTGTCGAGAGCTAAGTGCCATTCCTACCCCCACTTAATTGAAACATTGTCCCCTATGATGAAAAGGTTAAAACGAGAAAGGAACTTAGCTTCGGTAAGTGCGGAGAGAGTAATGAATCCGTATCGTCATAACATCGAGCAAAATAAAATAATCTGCAATAAGTCTAACAGACAAAACAAGGCAAAGCTCAGGGGGTATCAAAGAATGATATAATAAATTTTTATGCAGTAAGAAATTAATAAGTCAAACTCCAAACAAAGTAAGCCGACAAAATTCATCATAGTTTTAATACGAAAAGAACTACAAAATTGTTGCAAAATCGGGGGAAAAAATAAAAATTACAATGGAGAAAAAAAAATACTAAAGAAATAGAAAAAATGTCTATTCCATAGAATTAGACATGTAGTAGTCCTTCGGAGGGGATGGTGATCGCGCAAAACTGGGAGGTGCTGCTAAAGTAGAAGGCCCAGTAGCTGAAGAAGATGCCACATGACGAGGGGCACGTCGAGGTGGTGGGGCAAATGGTGGAACGCCGAGATGATGTATTAGATGATCCATCTTCCCGTGCACGGCAGCAATCTCTCTAGCAAACCCTTCGTTGATCTCCTGCTGAGACCTGACTTTTCCATGAACCAGTGTGCGCTCCCTAGCTCCTGCAGGACATCTTCTATGCCGTCCCGTGACGGTCACTGCAACACTATCAAGGATCGGAAGTGGCTCTACTCTCTCATCTATAGCTAAAACATGGCAATCTGCCTCCATCGCAAGTGCATCAATCATGTGCCCATACGGAAATATCTCTCTACTAGACCGGAAAACTTCCCGAATGCAGGTATGCATCATCAGCAACCCAAAATTCATCTCTTTTTCGATATCGAGAAAGAACATGAGCTTGTCCTGCCATGGCGTAACTGAAGCAAGATGATCACAAGGAAGCAGATAGGAAATAACAAACCTATGCAGCATGCATCTATATTGTGTCAATTCCTTCGACAGAAAGATCATTGGGAACTCGTTGACGTCCAACTGCCACTCGATGTCATAATGTCCAACAAAGATGTGTTGCCTCTCCAAATTACAGTCTTACGTAGCAGTTGTGTACTCATCCTCACCAATGGGCGTATTCTTAATGCCGAAATACACATTGATCCTCTCGATGGAGAAGTTAGTGGTACCCCTCTAACAATAGCATAATGTGCAGTAAGGTTATGCGCCACATACGCATAGAACTCTCGGATGATTGTGGTGCTGAACGAGGCCAGAATCTTGGCCATAGCCAACGATCCGTGGTGTTGAAGAATGCAAGGTATGAGCTCACCACTATCATTGAGATCAACGCCTCTCTCCTTAACAATAGTACATGCATTCCAGTGGGTACGGAATGACTCATAGAGCTCAACCGATTCAAACTGAGAAACCCCGTTGATCAACGGAATATCGTATCCTTGTACATTCTGTAGCCCACCATGTCTTCTCTGTCCTATGTTGCCTCTATTTGCCATTAAAACTGGGAGTGTTATGTCTGTAATGAAGGTTGTTTCTGGAAAAATCAAGCTCGCAGCTGTGAAGGTGAACTCGTAATTCGGAGAGACTTTTTGTAGAACCTCAGGAAGAGGACGGACTGGATACTGATTGGACTGAGCTCTCTATTGCAACTAGGGGCTCACATGGATTTTTGGAAATTTCTGCAACTCTGAAGAACAGGGATGAAGAACGGGTTGCAGAACATAGCAAAAATGACAGAAGAAGCATTTTGGGTAAGGGTTGTGGTGGTTATTGTGGTTTAGTTGGTGGTTGAAATGGAAGAAAATGGTGGTGGTGTGGTGACCGAATTGTTTTCAAGAAGAAGAAGAATAATAAATGTGGAGGTTTTAATGAGTTGAAGTGAGGAAATGGTGGTGGAAATGAGGGTTTAAATAGGTGAATTGAGGTGAAGGTGGAAGAGTTGGAGTTGGGAATTGGGGAAAGAGTAATGGTGGTGGAGGGATTGATGGGATTGTGATAGGGTTGAGGTGTAGGAGTAATGAGGGTTTATGGGGAAGGAGGAAAATGTGGGATAGTGGAATGGGTGGATGGGACGGTTGACTGCTACGCCAGACTGCTCGCAATAGCGCGTGGCAACACGCGTTTGCGAATTGGGTCCCAAAAATGTTCAAACCTCGAGATTAGGGTCCAAGTATGCTTGCAATTGCGAATATTGTCTCGCAATTGCGAGAGCATCTTTTACCCCAGATTTATCCAGGCCTCGATCCAGCTTATCACTTTATCGAATCCTCAATAAATAAAACTTCATACTGACTCCTCCTTAACTTTTTTTCCATTATTTTTGTATTTTCTCCGACTCAAGCCTAACCTACTTCACCTAAGTGGTTAACGAGTAAAAAAACCATCCCACCATCTGTCGGTTTTTCGGATTTCAGATGCGGTATGATGAAAAAAGCTCGTTTCCCCTCGGGTTACTGTTATTTGACTCGATATATCTAAGGGATGAGAAATATTTCTGGGTTTAGAGTCACCAGCTCGACTTTCCTTCTGACTTTCACTTGATCATATTTTCAGGCCTTCACCCGCCAAACTTGCACTCTTGAGGCTTTCACTGAAGTGTGTCTTCATTCTCTCTCAATCCATGCTCTTCCTTGGTTTTTGAGGCCAAGGAAGAAGCATTCCTTCTTATTGACAAGGATGGCACCTTCTTGAAATTGCTTGATAGGGCCTCGAGCTCTCTGCCTTGCATGCTTGGCTCTCCTTGCTAGTGCACTAGGCTTTCATCTTTCACTTCGAGTTGTACTTTTAGCATTCGAAGGCACCACTTTCCTTTAATTCCAAGATTTCACCGTGCGGGGTGGGCTTATCCATTTGAAATAGATATGGACAATTCGCCTCTGGCAGTGCATTGCAGTGGTCCTTATACTCTTGTTCTCGAAGTAAAATTGTCATGAACTCCTGCTCACCGGCTCTTAACACAACTGCTTTTTTTCGCACTCCATCAAGGATCGTCTCTTCCGTACCCTTTGCTTCTCCAAAAATTGAGCTTAAAGCTCAGCACTCTCCTGGTCTGTTTGGTAGTGGCTCTAAGATCGTAAAGGTTCTGGCATCGTTATTTGATCTTTGTGTTATGCTTCCATTATCCATGTCCATAATGGCTCTACTAGTAGCCAGAAACTGACGTCCCCGTAGGACACTTGCACTAGGATCTTTGGGAATGTCTAAGAATAGGAAGTCAATAGGGAAGTTGAACCCTGCTACCCTGACGGTGTAGTCTTTCAGCACATGAGAGACCATATCAACCTGGCGATCTACAAATCGCATAGTGATATTTTTTCCCATGGTGACCGGGAAATGTACCTTTCTTTAGAGGAAAAGCGGGACGATATTGCTACTAGATCCACAGTCACATAAACCAAATCCTACAGAATTGCCATTAATCGAGATATGGAGCCTAAAACTACCAGGATCTCATAATTTATCGATTAGATCTAAGTCCTGAGAATCCTCGGGCTCTGGCGGAACGTAATTAGGGTCTTCCTCAGGTCAGACTCATAAGAACAAATATCATAGATTGGAATAGGAGACTTACCTCTCCTGAAATCTTTGTATTCATCTAGGCTTTCTTTTATAGCTCTTTTGGTACTAGTCACTTCTTCTTCAAGCTTCACTCTCATTTTATCATCTTCATACTGCTCTATTATTCTGGAACCTGGATACATCGAAATGGGCTTCACTTTAAAAATGAAAAGGCTTCTTGGAGGCATTGTGCTATGTTCGGAATCTTCGGCAAAAAATCTGGCTGAACAAAGATCAAAAGTGTCTTGCACGTCCTGTAAAAGAAGCAAAAGAAAACAAAAACACAGTTAGCAAACTTCCGCTGCAGTTGGGTTTAGACAAGACTTGCGGACCTACTAACTAAAAACTAACAGAGGCTAACATAGAAACACAAGGATCGATCAGAAGTTGGATTGAGACCTATTCTTCCTTCTTCTGATCACAAACAGTACAGGAATCATGCAGAAACGACATAAGACTCGAAAATAAAATAAATATCATAAAAGGAAAAATTCTTAATTAGAGTTTAATAAATCTATTATCAACATTGGCCATTGTCCCCAACTGTGCAAAAAACTTGATCGTGTGCTACTCACGATTTACTAGCAAGAGTACTAGGTCAATCGCAGCATAGCAAGGGTGAGTCAATGTCGATCCCAAAGAGACAATGCAACACTGATAATATACATATTAATTCTAACTAAGAACACATATAATGGTCTATGACCAACATAAAGACAGAAAATAAAGTCGGTGTTCCCCCTCCACACCGATCTCATAACTTGGTGATTATGATTACTCTCCCCGTAATTCCTTGATTCAATCAAAATTTTATGTTTTAATCCAGTTTTAGCTACGGGTGCAATCTCCTAACCTTATTTACTTCCATGGGACGGACAGTAAACGTCAATGTGCAATTAACCTCCTTCGTTTGTTGTATTAACCCACACGCAATAAGTTCTAAAAAGTGTCGGCTCAAGACCGAGAACCTCCCCAGACAGCTATCGACACTGACTAGCACGTTCCTAAGGATTGATCTAGACTATGTCCTAACTAACATTTCACCTTGCAAGTCCTTCATGTTAATTTACGAAATACGACAAATATATTGGCCAGATCTAACCTATCGTGAATTAAACTTGCCGGTCAACGTAGCTGATGCTGAATCTCCAGATTTTGGGTGACCTAGTGGTGCCTCGCAATTGTAATATAATCGCAATTACGAGCGTGGCAGTTCCTAATTCTGGATTGTCATATTTCTATTCTGACTAATTCTGGTAAATTACGGTTCGTTTAACCATGCAGATTAATTACATCGCGTTAAATAAAGCTAATCTACCATAACAAATATAAAGGAACGTTCGAAATATCATACCTTCAACTTTGGCGGATCTAGCTTGATCAACTCAAGCTAGTTGATGGCTTGGGAGAGGAAACCAATGGAATAATTCAAACGAATAACCAAGAAACTATTTTATTTTGTAAACTTGATAATAATTGGAGTATATATTACACTGGGACTGGTACTGGTACATGCTTTATATTGGCACTGTAACCGACCTAGGTGCTCTAAACCCTAACTGACTTAATGCATAACACGGTAGCTTTCTTTTCGTGTTTCCTAAGTCTCGCAGTTGCGAGTGGGCCTCCACAATTATGGGCCTGGCGTCAGCCTCTATAATCTCGGTAGACTTCTTCGTGGACTTTCTTGTCTTGACCCAATGACTCTCTATAGCTCGGATTCATCTTCATTGCTCCAGAATATGGTACACCTGAAAATCATGGAAAACGAAGCAGAACAGTACCATATACGAGGGATAAATATGTAATGCAGATTTAAAGACCAGGAAACACGTACTAAGCAATCGACACGTATTTCATACAATAACCAAAATATCTCTTGTCAATCGAGCATGATTCGGGATAAATAATGACATAGTTTGTGGTACTAAATATAATGTTATCAAGGTTACATGCTGTTGATTCACTTATCATGTTCATTTCCAACCTATTTTCTAAGTGGTTTAACATACATGTTTCCACTTTATACAATTACCATATAAAATCAAACCTATGAACATGCTTATTAATCCATAGAACATAATCACATAGCCACCTAGCATAAACCTGAAACATGATTATTATGATCACCAATTTAGGCATTACAAGGTTTCCTTTTCTTTATCATTCTAACCCGTGACATAAATCCATTTTCATATAATTTAGCAAGTACCATGTTCATAAACAAGAAGGTATGATATCTATAACATGTAACATATCTGAATTCTCTTTAAATTACTAAATAAAACATGAACATGAATCATCTTTTATTTTAAGCCTAAAACATGATTTCTAAAATCTAACAAACCAGAATCTTGCAACCTTTGTTCAAACTTTTCCAAAGTACCATTCATTGATAAAAACTCATTTTTCAGAAAATATTGTTGTTGAGGATTTGATTGCCCATTCTTGTCGAGGGTTCGGTGGCCCGAAACCTAAAAAGTTCTAAAACAATGTTCTTATCCTATAACATGCTTGTCTAATGCATAAACTTAGTTTATATAGATTTAGAATGCATAACAGAAGCATATAGCAAAGAAAACACCAGAACACATAATACAAATAAAGTGCTATAAATTGATTTGATGCTTGAATCCTTACTTAATGGAGAGATTTCCAACCAAACTATCCTCTTTTCCACCAAGGATGACTCCTCTTCTAAATGGATCCACTCCATTAATCTAAACCATATTGAAACCCTAACTTTAAGCATATGAAAACCATACTTGAACTTAAGGAAAACTAAACCAATACTTACAAGTACTTGAAGGGCTGGAACTTAGATGGGACAAGGCTGAAATGCTGTAGGGTTTTCCCTCAAGAACTTGAAAGAAGATGAGGAAAATGAGGGCTAGAAAGGTGAGCTTTTATAGGTTTGATGTTCAAGGTAACCATGAATGCTTTTGCAGATTTGGATCGACTAGAAGGCAAAATGGAGGGTTCGGTGAGAGAGGGAGTAGGATGGTTAAAGGGAAAGTGTGGAGAGCTATTGTCTGTGTTGGGGAACAAATAGATAGTGGGGGGGTTCCATTATTTACGTCACATGTGAAGAAAATCGGGAATGGGGCGAATACCAAATTTTGGGAGGACAACTGGGTGGGGCAAGGGTGTCTTAGAAATATGTTTCCTAAACTGTTTAGACTAGCTGTTCATAAAGATGCAATGGTGAGGGAAGTGAGACTTTTGGAGGGAGGTTCTTGGAGGTGGAGATGTGATTGGGTGAGGGAGCCGAGAGGGAGGGAACTTGGGGAGTTCGATAACCTTTACTCTTTATTATCTTGTTTTTCTATCACTACAGGTACCAAAGATATGCATTACTGGAACATGTCTACTTCGGGCTCTTTTTCGGCTTCCAAACTTAAACACTCAATTCTTGGTTCCAATGCGGCTGGTAGCATTTATGACAACATTAGTTGGAATAAGTCTCTTCCTTCGAAAGTCAACATCTTCTTCTGGAGAGCATCTCTAAACAGACTTCCTACCAAATCCAATTTACTAAGAAGAGGTGTAAGTCTACCATGCTACAAGTGTCCTTTTTGCCAGACGGTTGATGAAGAAGGTTTCCACGTCCCCACTTAGCGCCTCTCTTTCCAAGGAGTTTGGAGCATGGTTCTCAATTGGTGTAAATTCTCAGGTGTACTTCCGGCCCTATGGAATGATCTCTGCTCTCTAAAAATGAATCACATGCGGAATCGCTCAGATAACATGATTTGGGATGCTATAAGAAAAGTGACATTATGGATGCTTTGGTTAAAAAGAAATGATCTGGTTTTTAACCATAAGAATTTCGATGTTGCAGCTGTGTTTGCGGATATTCAGTCGAGATGCTTCGAATGGGTTTCGGGTCGATGCTTTAAATTCAACTGGGAGTGGACCAAATGAAAACTTGATCCTTTTACTGCTATTTCTTCGTAGTTTGCGGTCTTGTTTCTAGTTTTGGGGCTGTTTTTTCGATTGGTTTTGTTGTACTCTCAGCTTCTTGCTGAATATTTTTCTAATAATAAAATCTTTCTTTGGATGTTCAAAAAAAAAACATAAACCAAATAGTCATAACCTCTTTTGAAAAGTTTTACCATTTGGATCCAACAGTTATTCAACGCTTATGTTGTTGTTTTATTATTTTTTGCCCCGTGAGATGCAGTTCTGGGATATCTAGCTATCACGTTTAGAGCATTTTCAGCTCCTAACTATTCCACATTTATTATAAGTATTTTGTGATTAAATTTTAAAAATCCTTACATGAACATCATATGAAACATCATGTTCTGTTAAGAATCAAGCGCTTATCATTGTACTAAAATCAATTGGTGTCAGTAAATCTGCTACTTTATTTCTTATCATTTAAAAGTGTGGGCAATATGTCCCAACACCCCCCCCCCCCCCCCCCCTCAAGTGTTGCACACAACTTTTTTTAAATATTGTTTCAACCAGGGTTCGATCTCGTGATCACCTCTGGCTCCGATACCATGTTAAAAATCAAACGCTTACCCTTATACTAAAACCAATTGGTGTCAGTAAAGACGCTACTTTATTTCTTATCATTTAAGAGTGTGGACAATCTGTCCCAACAAGTTCACATATGTCGACATCATATTTTTCATTAGATTCATGAATTCCGAACTTGATTATTCACCTACCCTAAATCTCGAATAATATGTGCCATGAGAAGACTTGCAATAAAATTCACAATTAAGGATTTTATTTGGTTCATAAATGCTAATGTTTTTTTCACGAGATATTATTCTTCATAAATTTCAGCGTTATTTTCACTATTTGAACACATCGATTCTTACAAAGTTCGCAATAACCCTTAAGGGATGTTAGTGTGGTTTGAATAAGTCTACCAAAGAGGCCTAGTATAGAAGTTATTAAGGGTCTAAGGTATACATCAGTTACATTATATATTCAAGCAGTATAGCAACTGCATTGTAAATGTCATGACTTCATATTTTTGTTGAAATGAAAAGTTTCATTTCCTCTTCTGAGTTTTCTTTCTAAATGCTTCAACTTGCATAGTGGAATCATAGCGCCTTTGGTTGAATCTTCTGAATTTCACCAGACTATTCAATAATTCCTCTAATTAGACGGTGGTTATTCTATTACATTTGTAATACATATGTATGAGGTGTATATACACTAATCATTACATTGTTTTTCAGTTCAAACAAGCATCCATACTATACGAATATACCATCTAAAAACTCCCCTATTACATGTTATGTTGCACAATATATGTTACTCCTCCATTCCTCATTAACTGTCGCATTTGAAGAAAAAATAATTGATCATATTCATTGAAAAATGACTAACTTTAAACTAAAAAATGACCAGGTTCATCCAAAAAAATGAAAGTTATTTTTTCTTCAAATTCGACAGTTAATAAGGAACGGAGGGAGTATATTTTCATCATTTGAGGCTCATATGTTTTCGTGTTATTTTAGACTGTTTCCACTTTTAACCAAACCAATGGGTCGTCACACCCCTAAAGATAATTCACTTACCTTTCTATAACTAGTATAGCGGAAGAAATAGTCAAACCCACAAAGAACCATATATTTACTTCTTTTAAAATTTGTCTATGGCAAGATTTTGGAATTATTAACTAGACATAAAAACTAAAATAATTAAATTTGTGAAAATAAGAAATCAATAAAGAGAAACTTCAGTTAAAGATATTATTTCCATCTCGATTTACTCAACCGAGCAATGATGCAAGGACACCTCATTAAGTTACTAATAAACTGATTATAGATACCGACAATCGCAAAATAAATCAATCTCTCAAATCAGGATACAAACACTAATTATAACCTAATCGAAATTCACCCATAGACACCGTCATAAGAGTGGTATCTAACGTTTTAGGTATTTAATCCAATCGGGTTGATTTTAATCATATCGAAAGTACTCATCTCTGTGATATATAGGAGAATCTACGAGCTGCGAACCAATAAAATCATATCATGTGCTACTATTATGAAACACACGAGCAATCCATTAAATAATTACATTAATTATCTCGTGAAAATAATCAATCTAACTAATAATTGCAGTGAGAGTTGTATAAGTAGACAAATAGTAATTAGTAATAAACGAATGAGAAATATGAATAATTGGATCTCATAGTTGCATCAATCGAGACTTAACTAACACCTTAGCCGGAAAGAATAATTAAAAACAATGGATATTTGTTTATAAGGACTAGTTTGAACATTTAAAGGGCATTTATGACACCCTTAAATCTTATTTGTTTATAATGACATATTTTAATCAACTTTCCTATTTTACCCCCTAGATAATAACGTTGATCTCCATGGGTAGAAAGAAGCGACGGAAACCCAAGAATGGCTCTCATTCTTCAAATTCGTTTCTCCGGCTGGAATTCGTCTTCTCCTACTTTGAATTCGTCTTCTCCGGCTGGAATTATTGTTCCCATTGTCAGTCAATTGGAGGCTCCTCCTCAATCGAGGTATGCTGCTTCTGATTCTTTGGATTCTAGTTTGATTTTGCCGGCTGTAGCAAGTGAAAGCCTGTCGTTGTGGACGCAATTGTTGCTCCTCCTCCCGGGACCAGTAACCCCAAGGTTTTGCAGTGTTTTGCTGCTGCTAGTCGTATGAATGTTTCTCAACCCAATACTTCTACAATGAAGTTGAAGTCTGGAAAGCTTTTTTCCTTTGTCCTTGGAAACTGTGAGTTCTTATGTGATTTTTATCTTGATTTTGCAGTTATTTGAGTGTGAATTTTGACCCGAAGTTGTTATGAGATGATGTGTATGTAAAGATTTTGCTGGATTCAAGCTTTGTGTATGAAATTTGAGGCTTGGAGAAATTGTACTGTGATGACAGCTTTTGTTAAACTTTTATTTGGGAGACTCCAAAGATAAGCAAGTTGTTTGATGCTTTCTCTGATAGCTTAGATTTCTAAATGATCTGAATTTGTGCACTTAAAGTTATTATATAAGAACAGAATTAATAACTTAGCAGAGATGGTTTTTCTCAATAATTTTAATTGTTTGGAAGGTCTAATTTGATTTTTTTAGTAGCCTTCTGTCACTGTTAAGTTGATTTAATTTGGTGTTCATTGTTCAAAGTGGTGATACAAGATGACTCTTACTGAAGTTTATGATCTAGTAATTAGCACAAAAACTTGGCGTTTTGTTATGCTGGGGGTAAGAGGAAAGTATGTTTTATTGCCTACAGGTTGCTACTAGTACACGTTACCATTGGAATTATAAATTTTGATCTGTAAATTTTTTCTTGTTTGTTTCTCTGTTACTCAATGGTGTTTCGTTGTTGTGTCACTGGTTTATTGCCATAAATAAAACAATTACTTCTCGATCTCAGCATGAAAGGCTACTAAAGATCAGCTTCCTTATCGAAGATAAGCTGTAGTGACTAAATCCTTACATGCTATAGTCTCTTCTGAATTTGGGAGAAAGACGGGTAATTGAGTCAATGCGGTGTCACTTCATCGCGATGTCTCTTCAGAGTAATGATGTCACTGTATTTACAATCAGAGAATTGATGCAGTGACAATCAGAGAATTGATGTCACTGCATTTACAATTAGAGAATTGATGCAGAGACATTGATGTCACTGCATATACAATTTAATACACAAATTCGGTAACTTCGTAAAATAAGTGTAATGTCATTCACATTAAGGGTGTAATCGATACTCCCTAGGGCTCGATTCGACTAAAATAGTTTGGGCTCAATGAATCCATAAAAAGGCAAGATCGAACTCGACTCGCTAAGTACTCGATATAGCTCGACTTGGCTCGTAAGGTCGATTATTTTCTTAGAATTCATTTAATTTTTACTAAAATATAACAAGATCGAGCTCGACTCGTTAATAGCGGTCACTGCATCGCGGTGTCACTTAATCACGGTGTCTCTACATCGGGGGTGGTCACTGCATCCGGTGTCTCTTCATCGGGGGTAGTCACTGCATCACGGTGTCTCTGCATCGGAGGTGGCCAATGCATTGAGGTGGTCAATGGATTTGGGGTGGTCAATACATCGCGGTGTCACTTCATCGAGTCGTCTCTGCATCGCGGTGTCTCTGCATCGTCAAATGTTATAATATCGTGGCGTCTCTGCATCGGAGGTGGCCAATGCATTGAGGTGGTCAATGGATTTGGGGTGGTCAATACATCGCGGTGTCACTTCATCGAGTCGTCTCTGCATCGCGGTGTCTCTGCATCGTCAAATGTTATAATATCGTGGCGTCTCTGCATCGGGGGTGGTCACTGCATCGCAGTGTCTCTGCATCGGGGGTGGTCACTGCATCACGGTGTCTCTGCATCGGAGGTGGCCACTGCATCGAGGTGGTCAATGGATCTGGGGTGGGCAATGCATCGCGGTGTCACTTCATCGATGTGTCTCTACATCGGGGTGGTCACTGCATTGCAGTGTCTCTGCATCGGGGGTGGTCACTACATCGCGGTTGTCAGTGCATCGATGTGCCACTTCATCGCGGCGTCTCTGCATCGAGGTGGTCAATGCATCGCGGTGGTCAATGCATCAGGGGTGGTCACTGCATCGCGGTGGTCGTGGCATCGCGGTGGTCACTGCATCGCCGTGGTGAATGCATCGCCGTGGTCAATGCGGTGTCTCTGCATCGCGGTGTCACTTCATCGCGATGTCTTTGCATTGTCGAATGTCATAATATCGTGATATCTCTGCAATGCGGTGCCACTTGATCGCGGTGTCGATGCATCCCGGTGTCAATTTATCGTAGTGTCTCTGCATCGAAGTGGTCGTTGCATCGGGGTAGTCAATTCATCGCGGTGGTTACCGATAAAAAAAAAACATGTTTTATCATCCCAAAAAAAAAAACATGTTTTATTATCCAGAAAAAAAAAAAACAAAATAACAAAACACAACAACAACATACACGCCGTTTTTTTTATTATGGGAAATGGTATGTGCACTACATATTTGTGTAGTTATATACCACTATATGCGTTATGAGTGTTGATTAAAGAGATAAATTATTTATTGTGATGGGTCCTAACAAAATTGATGGTGTTGATTCTGTTGTGTAGGATGTTGTGGTAGAATAAGTACTGTATGTATCGCTACTCTTTTTTTATTAACAAAGCAGATCTTTCAGCGCCGCTTTTTTCTATTATTATTAATTGAGGGTAGATCGGTCTATGTACTAATTTTGTGTCCTTGTAACCAAATAAGATTCTTTAGTGTCCTATTTGCCTAATTAAGTCTAATATGTGTCTTTTTGGACCATTGTCCCTAAAAACAAATCGTCAAATAAACCAAAAGGGCCTCCAAAAGTTTTTTTTTTTTTTTTTTGTACCTTAAAAAAAGGGACGGCAAAAGGGTAAAACCCCATGTATTGTACCTCGCTTTGATTCCATTCCCACGTAAACAACCGGGAGTTATAATAATTGGGCCCAAAATTAATAGCCCAGAATCAATTTTTCTTTATTTTCCCTACATATAATAATAATACAAAATGACAATAAGATATTAGTCATGTGGTAATCACTGAGGTTGTTAATCCGGAGGTTTCGGATTCGAGTACGGTATGAACGAAAAATGTGTGTGCGTATGTTTCTTTCGTATCCTAAAAAAATTAATAATACAAAATAAAAGACAACTAATAATCCTTCACTGATACAATACCAATTATCAGACAAATGTTAAATAGGATAAAGTAGAAATTAAAATAGACATTTAATTCTGAGGAAATCCATGACACGTGTATTTTAGTCAAACATGTTCGGGTCCACTAAGCATCGCCGTCGAATTTCACACAATGAACTATCCATTACCTGAATATCAAAAAATATATATATACTACTAAACAAAAACATACTTTTTCAATCTAAATTGCTGTTAATTTACAATCTAAAGCATATACTACTTACGTTGCTTGGCAAGCTCGCCCCCCTCACAATTCCTTTCAAAATACTTGCTTGGATGTCACAGTCAACCAAACTCACATGTACACTGTATAAATAAAAAGGAAGAAAAACTAATTAATCATCAAAATAGGGTTTACAAATTAGGGTTTACTTTAACCGTATGACATTCATAACAGTCTTCACATGAATCTATAAACTGATCAAGACTTTTCATCATCACATGATCCATTTTTCGGAACGGATTATAAGCATCATACTTATTCACTTTCCTTTTTTTCGGTAGTTTAATATAAGGGCTGCTAATTGCTTTTCTTTTTTCCGGCGTCGTCGGTAGATTGAAACGTACAACTATATAAAACATTCAATGACGTAATTAGTTTGGATTATACATATATCTACCAACATAAGCTCAAATTAATTATTTTTGTAAATCTACCTTTAACAACTTTTTTCCCGCCCTCTTTTTCCAAATCATCCTCATTTAAGATGACCTCGGCTCTCTCTTCACCTACGGCATTACCTAATCATAATTTCAAGAAACAAAATTTTATGAATAAACTAATTCTCTCACCAAAACACATAAAGGATGATTTAATTATACCTTCGCCGCTTGGGTTTCCTCACCTTCCTCCCTTATATCAACTTGCTCTTCCTCTATGCCACCATTTACATCTACATCACATTCCATAACCTCGTTTAGCTTTTCAAAGAACTTCCTCCTCCATTTCAATGTCCTCATTTATCTCTTCACCCACGGAATTTTCTAATCATAATTTCAAGAAATTAAATGTTATGAACTAATTCTCTCATCAAACTACATAATGAACAAATCAAAATGACAAGTTTCACATTATACCTTCGCCGCTTCGGGTTTCTCGACCGCTTTCCTCAACCGGGCTTCGTGTTCATCCCCAACCTCTTTATCACCCTCGCTTACATTTTCAAGTGGAAACTCCCTAGCTCTTTATCACCATCCCCACCTCATTCACAATAGCAAAGACTTCTTCTTCCTCAATTTGAGTGGCCTCAACCGGAGCATCGAGTTCACCCCTACCTCTTTATCACCATCGCTTACATATTCAGGTGTGACCTCCCCTACCTCTTTATCACCATCCCCAACCTCATTCACAATAACAGCAACTTCCTCCTCAATTTCAGTGGCCTCGTTTCTCTCTTCACCTTCGCTTTCATTTTCTAGTGGAACTCCCTACCTTTTATCACCTTCCCGGCTTCCTTCTCTTCAACTACGGCATTTCCTAATCATAATTTCAAGAAATACAATGTTATAAACTATTTCTCTCCTATATAAACAACATAAAGGACAAATTTAACTTTACACCTTTGCCGTTACGGGATGCCTCCACAGTTTCATCTTCTATTTCATTCAACTCTTCATTAGAAAGACGAACCTCCATCAATTTAACTTTACGCTGGAGCGTATCCACTAAAGCGCACATTCTTTTGTTCTCTTCAGCAATTTTTACCAACTCTTCGCACATTCTTTTGTTCTCTTCACTCACAACAATTTTTACCAATTCTTTTAGCTTTTCATAATCAACGTTACCCGTTGATTGCTCAGGTGCATTGTCATAAGTAGTTTCATCATCTTCAACTTCAACTTCCCGGAGCATCACAAAATAAGCTTTTTCCTTTTCAGCTTCGGATGGAACCAACTTTCGAACTACATCCACCTGCATCATGATTAATGTGAAGGATGCATTTACATACCAAACTTAAGATACAAATTAAACATCACTACCTCTCCCGATTCAAGAACAACTTCAACTAATGCAGAGTTGACACTTTTTGCATTTCCCCACTTCATCATCCTTGGGAAAGCATTCTCATCAACAATCTCGGAAAACTTCCTTAAAGAAGGAATTGCTTTAAGTGCCCAAACCTACGATGCATTTACATACAAGTGATTGACCAAACATAACAAAAAAACAACATACATATATATATATATATATATATATATATATATATATATATATATATATATATATATATATATATATATATATATATATATATATATTAGCATAAAACACAACATACCTTAAAGCATAGAAAGTATATGCGATCATGACCTTTTTGAGAACATCTCTTAGGTCCCTCCTCAAAACATGGACAGTGCTTTCATAAGAGTCATTTCGCTATGGATACTTGTTGAAAGCATCCAAATCATCAACCAACTGAAAAATCCACCAATCCACCGCACGTTTCTCTTCTGATGCCCACACAACGTACGTCAAGATAGCGATCAACCTCAACTTGTAACGGTCTACATCATTCTTAGTGCTATTAAACTTTTGCCACACATGCTTCCTATACACTGACGTAATGTTTTTAAAATACTTCTTAACTAATTTAGACTCTTTTCCTACGCCTTTCTCGACATTGCTATCATTGCCAACCAAGAAACCGGTAACAAGCGCAAATTCTTGTACACTGAATCGTATCTTTTTGGCTCCAACTTTGAACCAAAAAACTTCTCGATTTACAGGGTTCGCCAACCTCATTATCAACTGATGTACTATCTGGTTGGCTGGCAGATCCTTCAAATGGATTAAATGTCCAAAACAAGACTGTTCCAACTTTGTTTTGTGCTTGGTGTCAAGCTTTTGATAAACTGCATTTGCTTTACCAATTTGACATCGGTTTACGATTTCACATTTTGCAGTCCTATCTTGTCCCTAAGTGCATAAACCAACGTCATTTTTCAACCAATTTTCTATTACCAACAAAAAAATAAACAAAAGAATCAATCGAATGAAAGAACAAAGGAATTTGAATACAATTGAAGCAAATAACACATTTTGAACAAATTTCATCACCGTCATTTTTTAAGCTAACAAATTTGGTTACACAATTTGCTTTAACCGATCCCACATCATTCAACACCATAACAAATCACACATCTTCCTATTCTCCAAAATCATATACATAACAAAATTTAAACTCAACCCAAAAAATCAAACTTTTGTAAATGCATTAACTCGATTGAATTATAATCCACATGCAGATACCAAACCCCAAAATAATACCTTTTGCAGACTTGCTCGGTCAGCTTCTTCAACTTTCCAATCACCTTCCTCAACTACCGGTGAGTTTGCACACTTACCTCGATTGTTGACAAGAATTTTGCTGATCCTAGGTTCGAATTTGGGTAGAAAGACGGGGTGATTTTGAGTAGAAATGACAAGAATTTTGCTGAGCCTATTTTGTTCGATTCACGGTGGCAATTAAATTGGATGGTGGAAATGAATAATGAGGTTAAGGAAGAATTGGATGAAAGAGTTAAGGGATTTGGGGATAAATAGAGAGGGGTATATCAGTCCATCCAGGATTTTATAAGGTTTTTACCCTTTTTCAATTTCTTTAAAAGTAAAAAACAGGTCAAAGCTTATAATTGCAAAGCACAAAGTTTATAAGCTCATCGGTGTCATTCCCCCTTAATAAAAACGTTCTTACGTGGCTTGGAGTTTTTTTCTGAGTCTGTCAAATTATTATTCATCAAAATTTTCCAATACAAAGTAGTCTTTTTAATTTCTATAGTTTTCCAAACAAAAAATTAATAAAACTTGTTTATATTAGGTTGGATCGAATTGAATCTACACGGATTTTTTTTCTTCTTTTAACGAAACATGTACCGTTGGGTCATCCCGGCACCGTTAGTCCCTTCCGGTACTGTTGGGCTTAAGACGGCCGTCTCTCCGGCCTCACATGAGGGCCGGCCCTGATTTGGTATCTACATAACTTGTTGATTGGACATGCTGTATAAGATGCAGGAAGATTTTTAAGAAGTCAGCGAATAAAATGATTACAAGAAAAAAGTTACAAAACCTCAAGAGAAAACGAGACAAATAGTCCTCTAGCCGGAGGAATCTTTCATGATCTATCTCATGATTGATAGAATCTATATATATCGTAATTAATGCAGTAAAAATTACTTATATTGTAGCACTCGTTATATCTTAATGATTGTGCTTGTTGAATTACCCTAACCATTATCAAACCTCGATACGTATGCGAAATCTTCAAGCAAAGTAAACCTTTTTTTTCTTTTCCATACTAACTTTTTCCCCAAACCTAGTAACCTATTTAATCTACTTTTGTCGTAGCTTTCACATTCTTTTCTTGTTCGAATGACCATCTTCCATTTGTTGTACATTGCTTGCCTTTTGTCTATCAAGAAATTATGTACACAAATAGGGACATATTCAGGAATTTGTTTAAGTGATGTTATCGGGGTTTAAAATTATATTTTTAACAACAAAACTAGTACCTTCGTTCTACAAAAGTGTCAACTTTTTGTTTTATACACGAATTAAGAAAAAAATTAATGAGTTGTATTTTCAGTACAACTACTAATGGGCATATATAGGTGTAAACATGATTCGGTGACCGTTTTTTTTACATTTTTTAAACCGCACCATTTTATACGGTTTCTAATTTTTTAAACCAAACTAGAACGGTTTTAAGACGTAAACCATTTGCTCGGTCTGTTTTGGTTCTGCTTGGTTCCGGTTTTTTACGGTTTTTTTAACAAGTAAAATTATTGATAGGAAATCACAAATTGTCTAGTAACAACAAATGATAATATGTAATTTATTAGTACTATTATGTCAATAAATCCAACGAGATTAGTACTAGTACTATTAGCGGTGGTGAGTTGTGAACTGAAATGTACTTAAGATTCTTTTAGAAGATTGGAAATTGAAGACAAGTCCGTGAAATGATTTACAAAATTCAAATATTTAGAATATGAAATTAATGATTGATCAGTAATATGTTACAAATACTAAGTCTAAATAGGTTGAGTTGGACTGAAAAATGCACACTGATGTTTTAAAGTATTAATAGATGCAGATATGTGTGTATGTACGTGTGCATGTAGGCATATATATAAATATATAAAATCCGGTTTAGTCCGGTTTTAAATGGTTTTTTTAATTTTTAAATGGGAACGAAATTGTATAACATGGTTTGGTTCTTGGTTGTATGAAAACCAACTGAAAAACCATGGTTTATACCTTTCCGGTTTGGTTCGTTTTGGTTCGGCCGATTTGTTCGGTTTCCAGAATTTTTGTTCACCCCTAATATAACCATTATCACATAATAGGGGGAAGGGGCTACAAGGACAAAAAAACACATAAATTGGTCTGCAAGGACATTCTTATTTTTCAGCTGTTATAAAGGACAAAAACAAAATATTTGGACAAAAATACTCCTTTTTACTTTTTACCCTTCTACAAATAGTAACAGTCAAGAAACAAGTAGTAACAGCTCATAAAATGTCGTAACATCCAATGAAAAGTAGTAACGGTCTAAAAACAAGTAGTAACAACCCTTATTTGTTAAAAAATAATTAGTAAGAGCCCGTAAAAAGTCGTAACGGAGTAACATCCCGTAACATTAAAATGACGTAACATCAATAAACAAGTCGTAACAGCCTAAAAAGATGTAGTAACAACCCGTAAAATATCGTAACGGTCAATAAACAAATAGTAACAGCCCATAAAAGAGATAAACTACATCAAAAAAATGTAGTAACTTTACAGAATTAATAGCAACAACAACAACACTAAACTTTTTCAAAAAAAAAACCAGCAGCTTGCCGGCGACCACCGTCGAAGTAGCTTTTTTGCCTTTGTTTTTGTCATTTTCTGATCTCTCCGCCTCCTTTCCTTCATCTGGATATGCCATTTTTGCTTCTCATATTCAAGCTTGGTGTAATTACATCGAAAAAATCATGGCCGCGGTGCAATCCATTCCGTCCACCGTCAAGCACCAAACCTCCTTCTCCAAATCCTATTCTTACCTTCTTCGATTCCCCGTTTCATCCTTGATTTGATTTTCGTTTTCCTTCTCTGATTCGTTTATTAAATAAATGGGTTTAAGGACAAAAAAAAAAGTAATGAAGATAGGAAACAATCAAATAAAGACTAGATATGGATTATTAATTAGTAAAAAACAATAATTAAATTGACTGACCATCTTCTTCTAGGTCACTGCCGGAATCCAGTGAAGGATCATCCTCAGCCGGAGAAGGAGCTGACGGCGGCAACTGAAGAGATTGAGGAAGAAGGATGAAAGCTTGGTGCATGAACCAGTGGAGTCAGGGCTATAATGGAAGAGGGTGTGGCTGAGGAAGAGGCTTGGAGGGTGGTGGCCGGTGGAGAAGTGTTGCCGGACAAGTCGGTGGTAGCCATGGGAGGGAGTTCATCGAAGAAGAGAGAGCTAGGGTATATGGTTAATAGATTAATATATTAGAAACAGGAAAAAAAATATATTAAGAGAATTAGAAAAAGGGTAATTCTGGCATTATACTACAGTTTTGTCCTAATTAATTATGTGCTTCCTTTGATCCTGATTTTTTAATTATTTAGGACCTCCCACCAAAAACCTACACATAATAAATGCTACAGCTGAAAGATGAAACATGCAAACATTAAACTTTAGGATGATAATAGATTAAATGATGTATTGGTTTTTCTAATTAGACATTTTTTGCAAGACATTTGCTTTCAAAAAATGAACAAATTTTTTTGTGGGGCTTAGGTAGTAAATTTTAAGAACAAAACTACTTCGTTTCAATACTTAAAAAAAATATCGGATTTCAGTGGAGTCACATGATGACTCCTTGATACATAGATCCGACTTAGTAGACCATGCAAAAATGGTTAGCTAGCTACGATGAAAAAACAGTCAGGACAAATCGCACAAACTCATTTTTGCAAAACCTATTATGCATGATATGGAATTTGTTGATTTCTATAGGTTTCACTATGTTCAATGACGTGAAAATGTGTTGTGACCATTTTGTTTCGTAACAGACAGTGGCGGACGCAGGATCTCGGGTAATGAGGAGCAGTAAAAAGTTTAAAGAGACAAATAAAAAATTTAAAGGAGGGCAAACAAGATACATACTACATATATTAGTAGGATATTTTCGGATTAAGGAGGGGCAGTTGCCCCTCTTAGCTGTATGTAGGTCCGCCACTGGTAACAGAACATTTTTCTTGGCAACAACTGCAAGGTGAGTTTTGGTATTTACTGAGTTGTAGGAATTGGATTACTGAGATTCTCCATATATATTTTTGTCTATTTGCTCTAACTTGAGGTTTTGGATTTTTCAAAGATATTTACTTTATCTATATCATTATCTTGAACTTCCTCTATATACTAGCATGATTTCAGGATGTGATTTTGGCCTGCATTATTCTACATGGAACTTGCTTTCTGTAAAAGGGTCCTAACATTTCTTCTTTCCAGTTGGATTCTCTTCATTGTTGCATCTTCTGGTTAGCTTTCATACTTTCATAATTTATGAACAAACTATTCATGAGCTCAGAATTGATAATTGATTTTCATTTGGTCGGTTTTGTTTTTGTTTGTATCGTTTTCTCGAATCAAAGTTGAAGGATTACATGGAGATTCAAGAGTCAGAGGAGTGAACTTAGGTGGTTGGTTAGTTATTGAAGGTTGGATTAAACCTTCTTTGTTTGATGACATTCCTAATGGAGACATGCTTGTAAGAATCTAGCTTTTTCACATTTCATCCTTTTTTTTTTTTTCAAAAAAAAAAAAAAAAGATTTCTTGTGCATTGATTGGAAGATAATTTTGGTTTTTGATAATTATAATGTAGGATGGTACACAAGTTCAATTTAAGTCTGTCATATTGCAGAAGTATATTTCTGCACAAAATGGCGGTGGGACGAGTTTAACCGTTGATAAAGATATTCCATTATCATGGGAAACTTTTAAGGTGACAATTTTTTAGATGCATATGCATAGCATGCATAAACATATTCTGTTGAATTTATTGTTTTTAAGGACATACAACAACAATTAGCTCTGTTATCTGTTTTGAGCAGTTATGGAGAGTTTCGGAATCCGTATTCCAGTTTCGTACTTTTCAAGGCCAATTTTTAACATGTAATAATGGCACCGGAAGTCCGGTTACTGCAAATGCAGATTCAGCCGGTGTAACCGAGACGTTTCAGGTTGAAAGGAATTCTGCAAACCGAGTTCACTTCAAACTCAAAAACGGTGCCTATATTCAGGTACAAAGAATGAAGTTTTGTCGCGTTTATGAACATATCTCAAGCTGATCATATGTTCATATATTTGTTGTAGGCTACAAAAGATAATGATCTCACAGCAGACTATCCGGGGATACCGGGATGGGATGATAATGCTGCCACGTTCGAGATGTTCGTTGTAGCAAACGATCTTCACGGCGATTACCAGCTTGCTAATGGGTATGGATACAGTAAAGCTAAACAAGTTCTTAAGGTAATACTACTTCTTTGTATTTTGCGAAGATGTTTCCGGGACAGACCAACTAGGCCACGGTCTAGAGCCCCTTAAAAGAATAACATTTTAAGAGTCCCTGTTTTCATATGATATTACCGTATCTTAGGTGTCCTCAGGACATGACCTAGTAGTAAATGGCTTGAGTGTTTTAAAAAGGCAATTGGACCTGGAGCTAGAGTGTGGAGGTTCGAACCCCGTAAAGGGGCGACTCTTTCGGTTGTTTGGTATAAGAGCAAGCCCATGACTCTGAGCCACTAGGTTACCTGATTAACGTCTTCACTCATCCCGTGGGAGAGGGGAAGTGAGAACCCTTGTGGTTAGGGTTTAACCATTTTACTGTATCTTAGGTCCTTATATAACCTTGCCTAGGACCCCCGATTACATAGGGACGTGCCCTAGTACTTTTCTTTGCAACATTCTTCATATAAGTTTTGACAATAGATCTAATCAATTTACTTTTTTTTTTTATAACATTTATTGGCTGCTGCAGAATCATAGGAACACATTCATCACAATAGATGATTTTAATTTCCTACACAAACAAGGAATAAACACTGTGAGAATACCTATAGGCTGGTGGATAGCTTTTGATCCAAACCCTCCTTCACCTTTCATTGGAGGAAGTTTGGAAGCTCTCGATAACGCGTTTTCATGGGCTCAGTACGTCTCGTCATCTTTTCTTTTTCAATCCTATAAATCCTATATTAGAGGTGTCTCTGGACGCAGGCCGACAAGGCCACGACCTAGAGCCCTAGAATAAAAACTTGCCCTAGGGCCTCTGATTACACAGGGACTACCCTGTCCTTTATCGATTTTGTCTTACGTTTTTTAACTCAATGTTGCAGAGCTTATAAAATAAAATGCATAATCGATCTTCATGCCGCGCCCGGTTCACAAAATGGACAGGAACATAGTGCTAGTAGGGATGGTACAACTGGCTGGGCTAATTCTCCAGACACATTGACACAGACATTGAATGTCATTGATTTTCTAGCTTCCAGATACGCGAATCATCCTTCATTGCTCGGATTCGAGCTGTTAAACGAGCCATCAGCTGCAACAGTTCCACTCGACGTTCTTGTTTCATACTACAACCAAGGATACGAGATTGTACGAAAACATTCTTCCACGGCATATGTTATATTTTGTCAAAGAATTGGCAATGCGGATCCATTCGAACTATACCATGCGAATCTGGGCTCGATAAATACGGTTGTTGATTTCCATTACTACAACCTGTTTAGCACATTCTTTGTGAACATGAGTGCAGTGGACAACATTCAGTACATATACAAGAGTAGAGAATCACAACTTCAATCTCTAAACAATGCCAATGGACCACTTGTTTTTATTGGTAAGCCATTATTTTCATGTTCTCTATTTTACTTAGCCTCTAATTTCATCTTCTTTTTTTCCAATTTTTTTTCAATTTTCATGAGGTTTTTTTCGATTCTTTTTAACAACAAAACTATCGTTTCACTGGGGACATTAGTGATGATTTTTAATTATTTAACAACAAAACCATATCGTCTTAATACAACAAAAAAAATAATTCTGGATCTCAGTTGGGGTATTGACCCCTCTCTAACGGCCGTGGATCCGCTCCTGGATATAGATCAGTTTAACCGAACCCTGAACGTTAAAATCGATTTTATTTTTCCTCATCCTCTTCCAATTTTTATTTTATGTTATTGTCGTTAAGCTCAGAAACTCGGAGTTTGTTTACCTAAGAATGGTACAACTTTTTATGTAATTTAGGGGAGTGGGTGAACGAATGGAATGTTACAAATGGATCACAAATGGATTATCAAGATTTTGGGAAAGCCCAGTTGGAAGTATATAATGGGGCCTCTTTTGGATGGGCTTATTGGAACCTTAAAGATGATAAGAAGCATTGGGACTTTGAGTGGAACATCAACAACAACTATCTCCTCCTACAATTAGGTACAATACTATGATCTAAATTGTGTATTAGTCTTGTTTTTATTTCAGTTACAATTTTGGTCCTGTAACTTTTTTTTTTACAATTCTAGTCCACTGTCGCTGAAGTATGATCGGATTTCGCTAACGTGTCTTTGAAATCGCAGAAGAAACCCATATTTTCTGCGAAAATTACAAAATTTGTCCTTTAACTTATAAAAAAAGGAAGAGAGAAAATGACTTCATTTCTTAATTAGGAAAAGTAATAGGATGACTTTGGCAATTTCCCAACTTTGTGCCTTTTCAATGTCACGTAGAGGCATTTTCTCACCAAATTTGATATTCGTCCAAATTCAACTTCCTTTGGCGACAAGGACTAAAATTACAAAATTGGTCCTGTAAAATTGTCTAAATAGAGTTTTAGTCATGTTCTTACATTGATGGCAATATTAATCATATAACTTGGAATTTTTATTATTTTTTTTGGCAAATTTAGTCCACTATTGCTGGAGAATGATGAAGTGACAAAAATCTGACCAGATTTTGCTGACATGTCTTTGAAATTGCAGAAAAATACTTTTTTTGCCGTGAAAACTCCGAAATTTGTCACTTAACATGCACAGAAAAGGACTTCATCTCTTATTTAAGCCAAGTTATAAGATGAATTTTGCAATTATTTTCCGTATTTTTTTGCCTTGCGAGCTCCACGCGGAGGCCTTATCCCTCTAAAATTCGATTTACCCCAAATTCAACCTCCTACGGGAACGGAGGACTAACATTGCCAAAAAAAAAAAAAAAAATCAAAGTACAGGAGGAAAATTGTAACCGGAGCAAAAAAAAAAAAAACACGAGTATAACGCTAACTAGGTCAAGTTACAGGACCAATTTTGCAATTTACCCTAAAACTTGCGACCACCTGAGGTCACTATAACTTTTACTGCATGTGGTTTAATTTGATTTTTAGTTCTCTAACTTTACCTGTTTTTGTAAATAGTCCTCTTTTTGCTCCGGTAGCATTTTTAGTCCTATAACTTTCTATTTTCTGGATTTTTAGTCCTTTTTGCCAATTCATCACCGGAGCTCCGTGAAATGTATAAAAAGGACTAAAAATCAGAAAATAAAAGTTATAGAACTAAAAATCAGAAAATAAAAGTTATAGGATCTGAAAATTAAGCTTCACGAGCTCCGGTGATGAATTGGCAAAAGGACTAAAAATCCAGAAAATAGAAAGTTATAGAACTAAAAATGCTACCGGAGCAAAAATAGGACTATTTACAAAAACAGGTAAAGTTAGAGGACTAAAAATCAAATTAACCCACTGCATGTTGAGTTAGTTGTGTTATTTACCATGAAATGGTAAACTTGCAGGTTTTTCTTCTTCATGTAGCCAAGTGCCCGACATCTTATTGTTACTTGGATTTATCTGCTTCTTTCTGTTCTAACATTAATTGTAAAAAGAGAGCAAGATGGCTTTTGATCTGGGGAGGGTCAGATGTTTTTTCCCTATATTATGAAGTGGGTGATAGGTAACATGTTCTTGAGGGGCTATTTTCTTGTCAGTAAAAAGAATATAAATACTTCAAAAAGAAAATTGTATAAATGATTCTGCCATTTCCTAGATTTTGTATTGTAACCGTCCGATCTGGAAATCCGAGTAAATTTTGGATTCATACTGTTCTGCAGTGACTCTAGAATGCTATTAATTTATTCTCAAATCACGAAGCCTTGAATGGTCACCAAAACACACTTAATGTGATAGCTGAACATGAAAGTACTCGGATTATTACAAACTTCAATGTATAATTTTCATTACATACTAATTTATTTGATACATATCTTTTAAAATCAACAAACACAACTAGATACATCTTACATAAATTACACCACGAACCACTATAGATAACTCCTTGTCCTTATAGAAGATTATACCTGATGATATCATCCTCAAAGTGGATATAAACTACGTTGTCAGACCAAATAATATTATTTGAATCATGCAATGCCTACAACTCATATGGATGAAAAGTAACGCATGAGCTACGAAACTGTGCAAGAAAACATAGTATCAACGGGAACGATATCACTTAATGGGGTTATGGTAAGTTCCAAGTTCTCTTTCGGTAAATTTAAGCTGCATAAATAGCAGTAGCAGTTTAAGGCATGAAATAAAGTACATAATTTACCACTACCCTAAATACATAGCAATCAAAGCATATAACATTCATTAAATCAAAATTGAAATAATGTTTTTTCAATATGTTATCATATCACATTTGTACCATAACTTCTGATGCAATTAATAAATACTACGACATGTTTAGTAGAGACCATCATAAAGATCATGCACTTTCTGATCCAAGACAAACCAGATATCCATTATTTTCGGTTTTGAACAAGGAAACTAACTGATGCCATGAAGCTTTGAGGATTCATTGTCTTTCCATTACTGACAGCACTTAACCATAAATCATCCCGTTAACTTTCTTTACTTATTCATAAGTAATCTCTTATCATCATTTCTTTTATTTGTCATTTCTTAACCATAAATCATCCCGTTAAATTTCTTTTATTCTCGCGCCCCTAGGTATTCTCTACCTACCCACCTTTCCATATTACATAGGACATTTCATACTAAGCATTAAATTCTATCGTGGCTCAGAATAATATGATTTTCATTGATTCAACAAGTTGTGGGGAGTACAATATATAATGTTCGATACCTTAGGGAACAAGTGAAATACACGATAAATACAAATAATAATAATAATTCAAACTAATTCAAACTAAATTATCCTTGACACGCACCCGCAACCCCGTGGGAAGAGATTGGACTCGGAGATCAGTCTTGAGAGAAGTGAAGCGCGACTGACCAAAGGGCTTGGTGAGGAGATCCGCCAGCTAATCTTGAAAGGCAATAAAGGAGATGCCGAGTTTTTTCGCCACGAAAAGTTCCCAAACATGATGGAAATCGATCTCAATATGTTCGGTGCGAGCGTGAAAAACCGGATTGTGGGCAAGATAGGCGGCACCAATATTGTCTCACCAAAGCGTAGGCGGAGCAGATAAGAAGATGGACATTTCCCGATGAAGTCTACAGAGCCACTGAATTTCCGTAGCAGTATTAGACAGGTCTTATCGTTAGCTTCCGTGCTACTCTTGGAAACGGTCAAATGGTTTTTTGTATGCCAGCCGATAAGATTATGATCGATAATAATACAGTTGGCCCCAACTGAACGATGATTATCAGTGTCATGTAAGAGTCCGTATAATCTTGGAGAGAGATGGGAGAATGCCGAGAGAGGAGCAAACCGTCGGAGATTGTATGCTTAAGATACTGGAGAATGCGCTTAACCACAACCCAATGAGCTTTAGTAGGAGAGTACATATATTTGCTGACTTTATGGATAGGGAAGGCGATATCTGGACGAGTAAAGCTGAGATATTGTAAGCCACCAATAATAGTGCGATAAAGAGACGGATCCGATCAAGGATGTCCGGAGTCAACTGCAATCCAAATCGAGGTAGACATAGGAGTTTGGCAAGGTTTGGCCTAGTCCATGCAAGCACACTGCAGAAGCTGGAATATATACTTACGCTGAGTAAGATATATACCATTAGATTAAGGAACAACCTCAATACCGAGAAAGTGGGAGAGAGACCCAAGATCCTTAACCGAGAAATGACTGAAGAGCTACTGAATAACCTACTCAACAAGCGAAGAAAAAAAGCCAGTAATAATAATATCATCAACAAATATAAGTATATAGACACGAGCACCTGCACGAGAATAAATATACAGGGTGGCCTTAGAGGCCACAAAACCAAACTGAGAGAGAACATCCGTGAACCAAGAGAACCAAGCACGATGAGCCTGACGAAGACCATAATGACTACAGCGCAAGAGACAAACATAATCTGGATAATTAGGATGCACAAATCCCTGAGGCTGCTGCATATAGACTGGCTCATATATATGCCTATAGATAAAGGCATTTTCAACATCCACATGTCGTAAAGTCCAACCCTACAAAATAGCAAGAGACAAAAGAAGATGAATAGTGACTGGCTTAACAACTGGACTAAACATCTCATGAAAATCAACACATTCTGCCTGATAGAAGCCCTTGGCATCTAAGCAGGCCTTATAACGTTCTAAGCGACCATTAGCATGGTGTTTAGTCCGCTAGACCCACTTATTACCCACAATAATCATATGAGGACAAACTGGAACAAGATCCCAGGTTTGGATATGCAGAAGCACATTAATTTCCTCGCTCATAGCATTACACCAATGGGGGTGTTTAGAAGATTAAATGTAGGATGTAGGATCAGAATGGGCGGAAGTGGAGACCAGAGCTTTGAGGAGCGGATAACGGATGAAGTCAGTCATAAATACGGGTTTAAGAGAGTTGGTCTTGGTGCGAGTAACCATGGGATGGGACGGGAGGAAGGACTAGCAGTTAGGGAAGGAGAAGGGGACGATCTAGGGGAATCTACTAAAAATCATCAATGATGTGGACATAATTATAAGAATAACTGGAATTAGATCTTATAGGTGCAAGACCCCATACATCAGTATGAATCAACTCAAGAACAAGAGAAGCATGATTGGATTATGAATGGAAATGAAGAGCATGCTTTTTCACGTACTGACAAGCATCACAAAACAAAACACTTCCATTGATATCCACATTAAATTAAGTCTTTTAGAACTTTATTTAGGATCTAACCAAGGGATTTCCTAATATCACACGCTATACATTGGCATCATTGTCACGAGACTCTTAGGAAACAAGGCATCCAATTTTGGCAAAGGTCTTTTTGCTTACAGATGTGAATCATAGGGAGTTTTTGAGGTGGTAATGGTATTTTCTACTGTAGGTTTGGATCTGGTACGGTCCATTTGGCAGAGTTCCTTCCAAGAGCACTTTCTTTTATGCTTAGGCCTTCCCATAGCAATTTAGAGTCATGGAATTCACCAAACACATCATTATCATGTGTGATTAGGCGAGCTTTCATTTCGGGCCGGGATAAGGAAGCCACACAAGATATGATGTTAACAATCACATACTCGTTGTCTTTGTTTAGACCATCTAGGGTAGCCAATGGGAGATTGGGTATAATGTTGAGGCTAATCATCAGAGTAGCTCTTCATAAGAGCAAGGTAATCATGCTTAGAACAAGATCCCTTCTCTGTTTTTGTGAGGTCATTTTTAAATTGAAGGATTCGAGACTCAGCTTGGTTTTTATGGAGAATTTATTGTGTAAACTATACCTCTGCTACAGTAGTGAATCCCACAACCATGAGAATGGCATTTTGTCATTGATCCCAACATCCACCCACGTAGTTTTTGAACCATAGCCAAACAATCTTCATATGTTGGGTTTCTCAAAGATGCTGAAGTTGAAGTGCCAGCTGAGACAAGAAATTTAGGTGGTCTAGGTTTAGTGCCAAATGCTTGATCTTCCTAGATTATGTTCCCTGATGACTGGTAGGATGAGTAGCGCCATAATAGATAGTTGTTTCGGTTTGGCTTGACATTGAAGCCATGAGTCAAATTTCCTCCAAATAGTGGTGCATGAGGATGGGAAGTCTGCAAGGAGGAAGAGAATGGTGAGTTTCTCATGAATGTCGGGGTGTAATTAAGCTTTAGGTCAGAGATTTCCAAAAGTGGTGGCCGGAAAATGCTGAGTGGATGCAATTTATGATTAATTAAGTTGTTGGAGATATAAGCCAAACCCATGAAATGAGGGCTTGAAACATGTGTTGAAACAGTCAACTTTAACGCATATTTCGGATACGCTTTGGTGAGATTCACCAGGATCTTATTACATCTAAAAATACTACTCACAGAGTAGATGATGTTTGGCTTAGGAATCACTTGATTCAGATATCGGGTGAATGAGAAATTAATGCGTAAAGTTGAGATAAACCATGGGTGAGAGAGGCAGTTGAAGGTGTGATCAACTCAAACTCTCCCACATTGGAAACTTGGGAGACTTAAGCTCCATACTTAAGAATTTGTGCGATTCTTATGAATGTGGCCTAAGGGGAAAAACACTTTTGTGCAGGAGGGAGGACTTATATAATTCCACACGCGTGCACGCCGCCGCCGTCTGGCCGGCCAGTTCGGCCCGAGGTCGGATCGGATGTTGTTATCAATTTTTTTGGATAAATTTATTTTGAAATTAACCAAAAACTAATTTTTGGTATGTGATTGTGTCATCCGTCAAATCAGAATTCATTGAATCATCTGACCAATCAGAATTCAGAGGACATGTCATCCAACCAATTGGAAGCAAGGATGAAGTCGGCCAAGGAAGTTCTACACGCCAAAATGCTTTTCTTGAGGATAAAGTCGGCCAACTCGTGTCATCCGGACAATAATAATTGAGTATTGACACCTCCTCTCCACTATATAAAAAATCCTTATGAATGAGAATTAGATCATGGAATTTTCTCGTCTTTTCCACAACAAATAGTGCATCATATAAATCTAGTTCTTGAGTTGAAGAGAAGTCTGAGCACTCTATAAGTTCGTCGAAGCTCGGATTTTTGAAGTGCCTCTAAATTCGAGACGTAAAGCCGATGTGTCTTGGGAGACAGTTTCTACTACCGTGGGCACCATACCGGAGCAATTTGTCTTAACGAAAGAGTAACTACTCGCCTCGGTTTGATCTCTAGTCCTTTATTTTATCATCGTAATTTCATTGTTCGAGTCAGATCTGTATGATGATAGTTGTTTTGTTAGATCTGAGAAATAAACCGAATTTTCCTTTGTGTTATTTATTTTTTGGTAATTACTTTCGTTAATTCTGGATCTGCTCCGTAAATCACTCTACACACGATACATTTTCCTAACATAAGGAAGTGTCGTCATGAATGGGATTGAGCTCATAATTGAGCTTAGAGGAATTGAGCTCATGATGGAGTTCAAGGGTGGTGTGGTTTGGGCTACACTGGTCGCTGAGTGGTGCTGCCACATGCGGCCATGGCGGTAGGGGTAGTACAACCTCTACTACCAACATAGATGATGTTAGAAAGGCAATATTGCTTGAATATATTGAGGAAATTATCCAAGATTAATTTATTTGAATTACTTTAGACATTATTTTTGAGTTAATTTCCAACTTGCTCTCCAAGGATATATGTAGTATAAAAACACTCCTTGTACAAGATGATCAATTCAATGAAATCTTTTCGATTTTAATGTCAATATGGCATCGGAGCCAGTCATTGATCTCGTCCGTACATCTCTTCAAACCCTCATTCCTTCCTTCGCCTAAACACAAAATAAACAAAAAAAACTCGGCCAACCCTAATCAGAAACAATGGCAGATGACACCACCTCCGCTTCTTCAACTGCAATTTCCGGTGAGCTCATCTCCCTCAAGCCACCATCCCTTCCTTCCATCCAAATTCTTCTATCAACATCATCAAATTAAATCGCCAAAACTATCATCTCTAGCATGCTCTGATCCTGCCCTACTTACGTGTTCAAGGAGTTTACGGCTACGTATATGGAACAATCAAGGCACTGGCTGCCACCATCACCAACGATAAAGGAGAGACCGAACCTAACCAGCCCATGCAGCGTAGGAACAACATGATGCCTTAATTCTCACCACAATCCCCTCTTCTATCTCGGAGGATGTTCTAATGCAGGTAGACCATGCTCAAACTTCTGCAAAAATTTGGACAGCCATTGAAACATGTTTTGCATCACAATCTAGGGCATCAGCCCGCAAAGGTACTATGACTGCCACCGAATATTATGTGTCAATCAAGAGGCTTACCGATGAATTAGCTATGGCTGGTCACCCCCTCAACCCCGACGATATTGTTGCGTACTTATTGCAGGATTAGGGCCGGAATATGAAGCCCTAGTCACTATGATCTCCTCCAAAGACTCTATTACCGTTGAAGAAGCCTACTCGCTACTCTTGACAACTAAATCGAGGCTTAAGAATCATGCCCCCATCTCGTCTTCTACAACTCAGCCCACTTCTCCCACGCCGACTGCTAATTTCAGCTCCGGTCCTCAGTCTAATTCCTACCGAGGTCGGGGTAATGGCCAATATGGACAGAATAGTTCGGGTAACTCAGGCCGTGGTCGGTGTTATGGATTTTTGCAAACGAAACACAAAGACAAGTAATAAAAATCCGGTTAGTCGCTCCAAGTGCAAAGCTTGTAGTAAAGCGGTTATGCCGGGTCGATCCCACGAGGAACGTGAGGTTGAATGCGTTTTTAAGTTTAGGCTAAGAGTATCACGAACTAATGATTTCAAGTTTATCAAATAATGGGGAGAAAAAGCGCATTTAACAAAGATCCACAATTCAAGATAATCGCGCACAGCTCCTAATTTCCTACGCATGCAAATCAACCAAGGTCAAAATTAACCTATACTAAACGCAAATTACTAATATCTTAGGTAATTTGTTTATCAACTTTATCAAAGATTGATTCTTCAAGCACGATAGGCATAAATTCTTTCAAACCTATTATTTAGATTAACAATTCGATAACTTTCGTTCTCAACAAATTAATTAACCGGATTTTTATTGCGGTGATCTGGTATCATTCAACTATCGTTAAACGAATATCACAAGCTTTATCTATCGATGTCAAGCACGGAATAAACGCAATATAAATCTAACCTTTGTCGAAATAAACCGCATAGAAATAAGAAAACCGAAACGCCTCTTGAATTGCTTCACCCGTTCGTTCCAACCCAGGAGTTTAGCTACTCATATTAACTTTGAAATCAAAAGATCGCTTGATTGTATTCGAAAACCAAAAGAAAAGACAAATCTGCCATCTTTTTTTTATGAAAATCGACTATATGTTGTGTGGTGCCCCTTTAGGGTTTGATACAAGCCGCTATATATAGATGAACTAAGACGGCTAGGTCAAAACTAAGTCGGTTGTGCTTGATCGGTCGGACGCCCGTCCACTAAATCAACGCTCGCCCGCTTCTATAATGAACTTCAAATCGGGCCGAGCTTTCCTCAAACGTTCGTCTGGCCAGGCGTCAAATCTGCGTCCAAACTTGCCGAATGTCAAATCTACTCGGGACGCTGCTTCAATGCTTTAAACGCCGCCCACCTGGACGGGACTCGACGCCACCCAAGATGATCTAATTCCGATTTCTTGATTCTTGTCTCTTCTCTCCATCCTTATCTCGGTTTAGCTCGAATTATATCAACATTGATCATCAATTTAGCCTCCAACATGTATCTACATCACATCAAACACACCAAAGCGTAACACAATTCTAATAGTCATAAAAATCATAATTAAAACATACAAATCCATCAACTTTGCGATTAACTCCTTAGCCACGTCATTTGCCCAATATTCCATTTAAACACATGATTTCCATGCGATAAATACGAATGTCGGGGAAAACATTATAAAATATAACGTTATAAAGTACGTAAATTCACCCTTAACAACTCCCCCACACTTAGCTTTTGCTCGTCCCGAGCAAAACAAAACAAGATAAAGGCTCGGAAAGAATATAGACACCTCAACACATATACCACATAGTCAATAAATCAGAAGTTCACCATCGTGTGTGTGCATAGCCATAGAAAACTTCCACTAAATCCAAACTTGAAAAACTCAAAGCAAAACTAGCTAATACCCCCTCGTGGACTAGCAATAAATGACACTCATAAGATGCACCCTACAAACGTGACATATCCTGAAAAGAATGATCGAACATATCTAGGGCCTTTCTGAAATACTCAGAGGATACTCCCTACAGCATATCTATCAGTTTCTACTGGGGATAAGATTAACGAAAACTAAGCCTTATATTCAATTTCGTACCGATTCTTTAGTTGATTTAACTATTTCACTTTAAACACACATTAGAAGAAGCTATTGCCTCATAGCGCGAATAGGACATTTCGAGATAATCCCTACCTTACTCCAATCATCGTGCAATTTTTTCCTAACTCAAGCCGTGAGCTCTTAGTCATCATAGTGGAATAGGACATACGGGGTATACCCTACCGCACTCAAATCATCGACTAGCTTTCGACACACCCTTTTTAACTTATTAATTCACTTTTTCACTTTGACAATAGCTACGTGTTACTTATCACATTCAAACGTCTAGATATTCACAGTATCTCATACTTCGGATCTAAATACAAACTATCATAAATCTCATGATATATACGTAGCACTAAGCACATGACTTATTAGAAAATCAAAAACTACTAATCCAAAACGGGGTATAACTTTATAATGTAGCTCATCATTCACTATGGCTCGTGAAAAATAAATCTTGGTGAAACAACTAACTTACTAAAAATATGGTATACAGCATCAATGAATATAACAAACCGAACAAAAACGTGTATTGCCTACTCGGGACAAAACAAAAATTTTGAAAATTTAGCTCATTTTAGCATAGAAATAATATCATGTAAGCAAATGTATAGATACATACCGACTAATCCCCTCCCCCACACTTAAAAGTTCAACATGCCCTCATGTTGTGCAGAGCTAAACAACAAAAGAATACTTAGCTGATTGCAACCGAGACACGGATCGTTGGTCGACCGAGCCTAGGTAGTAACAATGTAGCCCGGAAAAATCGCTAAAATAGACTGCCCAATCTTGGAAAACATGGAAACATCTCGGGAGAACAGGTACAATAACGGAGTAATGTGAAAAAATGAATGCAAGAGATAGAACAACAAGTGTCAATCCAAATATGATCATAATACCAATGAAATCGCAATTCAAGGACGTGGTGCTGTGATACCACGTTATTTACTAAAACACACCCTACGATAGTCAACAAAGAGCGAGAAAAATAGAAAGTGCAAAAGTCATGAAGCATCCAAAAGGAAAGTAATAATAGTCATAGTACAACCAAATCAAGTCGGAGAAAAGAAAGAAATACATCAAACAGAGAATGCATAAAAATCCCAACATCACTCAAAGTGAATCGGAGCATCAACCGGAGAAGGATCCGTGGAAGGGACACCACCGTAGATGATCGCCTGTAGGCTCAGTCACGTAGTAGATGCAGAGCGTGGGTCTACTCTGAGGCTCATCCTCGCATTTACTCGGGCTTCTCTTCCATCTTGACCACCTCGGCTATCACCCGCCTATCTCGCTCGAATAGACATAATCCATATTACTGGCATTGAAAACCCGCCGATCTCTCGGTTGCCGTCCATCAACGATACACTCCAAAACCGACAAAATATTATCTTGGCCATCCCGGATGTCACTCAACATCGCCCTCAAACTATGAGCCATACTGTGCCGAGTAATCTCGGAAGAAGATAATCCAGAAAGAACGGAGGCTTGAGGTGGTGTCGAAGTGGAACCAGGCTCAGTAACGGGAACAGCCTCAGTCTCAACCGTAGACGGAGCTTTCTCTCTCTGAATACCTCTCGGGTTCTTAGGCTTGTGATCCTGCCTATACTCCGGTACTCCGGCATCGCTGCATATCTGATGAATCAAATGGGGTACAATCAAACTGCGCTTGTAATTCTTTTGACTAAATACCAACTCATCATAAATTGCTCGGCCAACATCCACATTTAACTTGAAAACCAAAGCATACATCATCCCAAGGTCGCCGATGTGAAAGTGCGTCAAATTATTCTTCGGCAGTAAACGACTCTGGATGAAACGGCAGTAAACTCTCCAATCCTCGGACCAGGCCGTAGTAACTAATTCCTTCCTATCGCCGCCTGGCCTAAGTGTCCATGCAACATCGGGCAAACCGTCAACCTCAACTCTCCAACGGGTCTTGTCCCGCATCCTCGCCTCTCGCTTAATCTCGCTCTTTATAATCCAATCCTCGAAAGCCGCCAAACCATACTTTGCATTAATGACTTGGGGCGAACGGAACCTGACACCCTCACCATTACCACACCCGTATCCAAGTTGCTTTCAAAAGTTGGCATAAAATTCTCTAACCAAAGAATCATTAACCGAGTCGCCGGGATTTTCATCAAAGCGTCCCATTGCTTATCCTTCAACAATGCGACAAAAGAGGGATCCACATTTGTCTCCACCACGCCTCTTTCGATCAACATATTTCTTGCAAAGTAGTGTTTTGTGTAGACCTCGTGTGCTTTTGGATTGACAAATCTACGAGGCAAGGGTATAGGCACCGCCGGCCTCACTCTCTTTCTAGGATTTTCTCGCCTAGTTTTTGACCTCTTCGTGCACAAAGCGTTTCCTCCGTAGCCTCACTTCTATAAGGTGCTTCCCTCGATTGACCCTAGGCCTCCGTACTAAAGGAGTATCATCGTCCGTCCTCGAGTCCGAGGTGGATTCATCTCTTAAGGTTGCCCTAGTTTGGGTGGCTCTGAGGGGTCGCTCCCAATACTCACACCTCGGTTAGGGGTCTAAATTAGGAGGGTCATCATCTAAACGCTTACGTTTACTCCGATTCGACAACTTTCTCTTTACCAGTGCCTCTCGCTTAATGATCGCTTTTCACCATATTGACCTAAATGTCTAAACCAAACGATTCACAAAGAACAAAGGTTACCCGCTTATCATCCAAAGCGGGATTTCAAACCAACCGAACCACAATCATCACCCAACAACCCATTCATCATCCATCACACACCATACCACCATAACAGATCAAAAGAAAACAGAAAAAGAGATTTAATCAAGATGGTATTCAAGTGAGCGAGCCGACCCAACGATCGAACTTGCCAAAAACGTGAATTAAACCCGGAAAAGTTGTTAGAACTTACCAAGTAGGATGAGTAGATGTTGATTGAGGTGAAAATCGGTCCAAACAACGCAAAAATATCGCCCAAAATCGAAATTTTTCTCTCAAAAGTCGGATCGCAATGGGTCTCGATTCGCCAATAATGTCGTGCGTTGGAGGATTCGGTTGTGAGAATCAAAGAGAGGGGTGAAAAGCGGCTCGTAGCACTTTGAATCGCTGGATTTGGTCAAGAATTGATGAATTTAGGGCAAAAGAGGAGAGCAACCGCTTTTGGCTTTTGAAAATTTCGAAAAGTGAAAGTTCATTCGAAGGAGGGGTATATATAGACAGAGTATGGACGCTCGTCCAACTCAGCGGACGGGCGTCCACTGGGAAATTAGATGAACCGGACGGGCGTCCAGTTTAGTAGACGCTCGTCTGATATTTTGAATTACATACAGGATTGGAGGGAGATTATCGGACGAGCGTCCAAACCTAGTGAACGTTCGTCTGATAATTAGTCATGCTGGACGGGCGTCCATACTTATGGACGGGCGTCCAGTGAGGCTTAAATGCAAAAATCATAAAATTCCCATACAATTCAAGTTCAAAATTTCGTCTCTTATTAAACTTAAATCAAGCTTCAAAAATACAAGTAAAAATCAAACGAAGCACGAGAATTTCTAGAAATAAAACAAATAGAGAACAGTGGGTTGCCTCCCACGGCGCTTTTGTTTAACGTCGGGGCTCGACGGAGGTAAAACTAACTAAGAGGTCACGGTCTCAGCGTAGATCTCGTCCCCACCACTATGCGAATGAGACGTCGAAGCATATCGATAGCCGGAGGAAAATCGAACTCATCCTGCAAACACCAATCCTCACCACCTACCTCAAGACTCCGAAATGCTCACCCCGCGAAAGACCAAAGTGCCAAATCCACAAGATAGAATCATTAAGTATTGTGTAAGGACGTCCTATAGCTTCCTCGCAACTCCTCGATCGTGAAATCGCCGCCTCCGAACAAGGTGGAACAATGATAACGTATGTGATGGTCTTAACTCGAGCACTAATATCAAAATCTACATGAAGAATTATAGTGCCTCCTGGTCCATCATCTCATCGTGATCGGGCTGATCCGACTAATGAGTGGAAATTCCTCAGGGCGAACTCCGTGAAGATCCATAACTAGAAAGCAAAAACTGACAGATAGACACATAAAAGCTTAGTAAAACTAACTAAAATAACATACGGAATCAAAACGAACTAAGAAAAACTAAAACAAGATCTGATATCTAGGATGCCTCCTAGTAGCGCTTTTGGTTTATGTCGTTATCTCGACATTCAATTCAGGTCTAACCCGGTCGGGCCACTTTGGCTTCCTCGCCGGTCATCTCGAGAATGTAATTCTTAACAACATTAGGTCTACAAAAACAAGAAGGGTACTCGGGATTCGTCCCAACCATTTTTCCAGGCCTGCTCGATCTTCTCGCTCTGATCGAGATCTCTTTCGCACTTTATGCTTCTTCAAATCCATTTCCTTCCAAAGATTGTTCCATGTCCCACCTTCCGCAAAATTTCAACTGGTGATTCAGCACCATTATCGGAGAATAGGTCTCTGGGAGAACTCATCGCAGATCATCGACTCTCAAGTGGTACAACTTAACAAATCAAGGAATTTAACTACCTCGGGTGATTCCTTCGGTTGGCCAATGTAGTGTTTGCATCGTTGACCGTTGACCTTGAAAGGCTGATCGCCAATCCCCTCGCCTCTAAAACGCCGCTAGGAAAAACAGATAGGATCTCAAATGGACCGGACCAACGCGCCCTTAGCTTTCCCGAAAAGATGCACTGGTATTGTATAACAAGATGCACTCACTTTGCATGAAACTCTCTTTTCTTTATCTTTTATCATGAAGTAATTTCATCCTTTCCTTGTCGATCCGTGAACTCTCATAAGCTTGGAGCCCGAACTCGTCTAATTCATGTATCTG
This sequence comes from Gentiana macrophylla, assembly GCA_026214975.1. Classification (NCBI taxonomy): domain Eukaryota; kingdom Viridiplantae; phylum Streptophyta; class Magnoliopsida; order Gentianales; family Gentianaceae; genus Gentiana; species Gentiana macrophylla. Next base: position 14,178,616 of record CM047807.1, on the reverse strand, counting down.
CTGGAGCCTACGTTCTCCGCAAGCTTGGGAGTCGAAGTTTAGGAACTTAATTGCCCAATAAGCTCTATGCTCTAACTCTCTGAGCAAATGACAGGCTTTCCATAAACCATTTGGTATGGTGATGTACCCATAGGGTTTTGTATGCGGTCCGGTAAGCCCACAAGACATCATCCAGCTTGCACTCCAATCTTTTCGATGGGAGTTGACCGTTTTCTCGAGGATTTTCTTTATACTGACACTACGCCAACTTGCCCACCGGTCATAGGGTGATATGGTGTGCCACTCTTATGCTTAACACCATACTTAGCTAACAGCTATCCAGGGGTTTATTAATGAAGTGTGAACCTTCATCACGATCGTACTCTAGGCGGCCAAACCTCGTAAAAATGTTTTTCTTCGTAAATTTCATGATCTGCTTTTATGATCATTCGGTGGAGTTCGACGGCCTCTACCCAATTAGATACGTAGTCTACACAGACTAGAATGTATTTATTCCCGCATGAAGATGGAAATGGTCCCATAAAGTCTATGCCCCATACGTCAAACACTTCACATTCCAATATGGGTTGAAGTGGCATATCATATCGCCTGGTCAAAGTACCGGTTCTCTGGCATCTATCACAGCCTTTGCAGAAGGCTTCCGTATCTTTAAAAATCCCGGGCCAAGAGAAAAACGCATTGAAAAATTTTGGCAACGGTCTTCCATGCATTAAAATGACCGCCAGTGGGGCCACTATGACATTGCTCAATAATATCCCGTTGCTCACATTCGGTACACACCGCGGAGTAACCCATCCTGCAGATCTTGAATAGATAAGGTTCTTCCCAGCACGTAGTACTTCAAATCGTAGAAGAACTTCTTCTTCTCTGGTAGGAAAATTCGGGATTCAAATAGCTAGAATGAAGGTAATTGACAATCAAGCATACCAAGGGGGTCGGGTTACGGACATCCATATTCATGACGCTCTCGAAGGGATAATAAAGATCAATGTCCAAAGGATCTTCCTCAGCTACTGGCAAAACTCTCGAAATATGGTCCGCTACGGTGTTCTCACTACCCCTTATGTCCTTGATGTGAACATCGAATTCTTGTAGTGTAAGAATCCATCTTAGCAGTCTCGGTTTAGCATCCTTCTTGTTCATCAAATAACGCAGAGTCGCGTGATCACCCATACAATCACCTTGGCACCAAGCAAATAGTCATGAACTTATCCATAGAAAACACAACCGCTAACGCAGCCTTTTCCGTAGTGGTGTAATTCGCTTGGGCTGGATTCAAGGTATGGCTTATGTAGAAATAGGTTGGAACTTACCATTAATCCTTTGTCCTAATACAAAGACCACAAAGCAATTGGAGGCGCCACACATCGCTTCGAATGGTATGTTCCAATCCGGAGAGATCGATAGTGGCGAGAGGTCAAACGCCGTTTAAGCTCTTTGAAGGCAACTTGACAAATATTATCGAAATTGAAGGTGACGTCATCCTTCAAGAAAGTTGATAAAGGTTTCGATATTTTTGAAAAATCTTTTATGAATCTCTCAGAGAAACCCACACGACCAAGGAAGCTTCTTACTTCCTTCGTGTTCTGGGGTAATTCATCTTTTCAATAGTCTCTACCTTAGCTTTATCAACCTCTATGCCTTTAGCGGAGATCTTGTGACCTAAAACAATTCCTTCGGTTACCATCGATGGCACTTTTCCCAGCTTGAGAATCAAATTCTTCTCTACACACCTCTGCAGATGATTTCATCTAGATTTTTAAGATAAGTCCATAAATGATGTGCCAAATACCGAGAAGTCGCCCATGAACACCTCCATGCACTTCTCTACAAGCCCATCAAAGATAGCCAAAGATACATCTTTGAAATGTGGCTGGTGCATTACAAAGTCCAGGGCATTCGCCATAAAGTAAAGTACCATAAAGGCGTGTGAAGGTTGTTTTCTTGATCTTCGGGTCAATAGGGATTTGGAAGTAACCGGAGTAACCGCCTGTAAAACAATAGAATTCATGCCCTGCCAAACGCTCCAACATTTGGTCTATAAACGGGAGTGGGAAATGATCTTTTAAGGTTACCTCGCTTAGCTTCCTATAGTCTATACTGCACTGCACTGCCAAAGGACTAATCTAACAGCCTACCTCTTCACCTTTGTCATTCTTTTCGATTGTAATGCCTCCTTTTTTGGTACAACTTGAGTGGGGAGACCCAATCATTGCCGCCTATCGCATAAATAATCCCCATATCTAATAGCTTAATGATCTCTTTCTTCACCACTTCCTCGCATGTGTGGGTTTAAACGCCTCTGTGGTTGTCTTATACGCTTCGCACCTTCTTCGCCTTATTTTATGCATACATATGTCGTGAGATTCCTCTTATATCTCCTATCTCACAACCGAAAGCTCTCGATTTTTCTTTAGAACTTCGGTTAATTTAGCTTCTTCTTCCGCTGATAGTTTAGATGAGATGATCGTGAGGTAAGCGCTCACCTTCTCTCAAGAAGATATACTTCAAATGTTGAGGTAGCGGTTTGAGAACAAGGTCCTCAGCGGTTCCTCTAAACTGGTCTTGATTCTCCTGCCTTAGATCCTCCTTGGTGATAGGGTCAAAAACTCTTGCCTCAAGCAAGTCTACTTTTCCGAGGAGAAAAAGAGTTCTCTCAGAGAGCACCGAGTCCTCTTCAAGAAGGTCTTCTCATAAAGCGGCCTCTAGCTCGCCTAGGGTGTAGTCTGTGAAATCATCTAACGCTTCAAGCACAAAGCCGGAGGGGTTTTCGTAAGGTGATCTAAGGGCTTTAACTACACCAGAGCGCATTTCCACATCTCCAACACGTAGGTGACAAATCTCGCATCGCAATCTATAGTGGCTCTAGCGTAGATAGGAAGGGTCGCCCTGGGAGGAGGGGGTATCTTCTTCTTTAGTGTCTAGGACATACCAATCAACAGAAATGTGAATTTGTCTACTTGGACCGTAAGGTCTCAAAGCACTCCGTTGGCTCTCTTGAAAGATCTATCTGCAAGTTGGATGCTTATGGATGTAGGTTCCAATAGATGGTCAAGGTGCGCCTCTTGCATGCATGATAGAGACATCAAACTAATGGATGCTCCTAAATCACACAGAGAATTTGGGAAGCTTAACTCCTTGATTTTCAGAGTTAAGACAAATTTTCCGGGATCGCTGCGCTTTTCAGGAATTCCTCCGTCAATGATAGCGGAGCATTCCTCTCCCAATCTTTTCTCCATTTCGCCCAACTTCTTCTTTGAAGAAACAACATCCTTCACAAACTTGGTGTACTTAGGCATTTCAACCAATACCTCGGATAAGGGCAAATTTACTTGGGTGTTTCTTAATAGGTTGAGTACTTTGTCATACTTCTTGTCTTCAGATAAGGGGATGTTGTGCTTCCTTGGTGGGAACGGGAGCTTATTCAGTTCGTGTTCGGAGAATACTTTCTTGGTGAAGGAAGCTCGTACAGCTTTGTCTTCAAGATCTTTCCACCTTAACACTTTTTCAGTCTTTTTACCCGTCTGGGGTTCCTCTGCCTGAGTGACTCTCTCAGGTTCATTAATTCGGTTCTCACTCACCCGAGATCCTTCTCCAGCCTCGATCTCATTTTCATCTTTCACCATCCAAGTCGTGGGATCATGAATCTTCCTCCTACCGAATCAAGGGTAGGAGGGTTTACTCGCTTCCTCGGTTCTGCTCTATAACTAGGTTGTTGCAATTGTGTACCGGACCTCAAATTCATAGCATTGGACTCCTCTTGTCCATAGGAAGTAATGGGCGTGAGCTCGGAACAGTGGTTTGTTCTTGCTTCAGCTTGGGCTGCATGATCACTTTTAGGGTTTTTTCTCAGAAACTAGGTAGGCCGACCTTGAGGTCCGGCGACCAATTGTTCGGCTAGTCATCCCTAATCTGTCTTTCTAAGTTCTTCATCGCCCTCTCGCTCTTCATACTCGCCTCGTAGGGCAAAGTGCCATAAGTGGAGGAGTCCCGATTAGGCGGTTTTTTGTCATGAGTTTTGATTAGCTTTTGGTTGAGAATTTGAACTTTGACTCGAGTTGGGGTTCGGTAGTAGGCATTGCGAGAGGTATTCATCCCGAGTTTTGAGCGGTTTTGGTCATAACCATAATTTCTATTCTCGTTGTAGTTTTGACCTTGAGAGTTATTCGGTTCGAAAATCTCTCGGTGTTGCCGCCGGAAGAATTGTTTCTCTCATGTCCACCATTCAAGGGGCATGTTGCGTAAATGTGACCTCTAAGCCACAAGGTATAGCAGTTCTGAAATCATACCGCCTCGCTTGTTGGGCGCATTGATTGCTTGGAAGCCGGGGTAGGAGTGTATTGACAATGGTCACTGATGTGACCAGTCTGATAACAATTATCACACGAGAATACTTGTGCATTCTGTTGGAGAGAGGGTTGATTTTGATTTTTAGTCATGGTCAAAGCAGAAAGTTGAGCCTGCAGGGCTGCAATCATTTGACCATGATTCTGGTTGTTAACTTCTTCGATTTTGGGTACAGCAGGGATCGTTGGTGATTGATATGTGGGTGCATAATTGTACCTAGCTATATCCTCAAATAAATCCCACCCTTGCTGTGGGGTTTTCTTCAAGAAGACTCCTCCAGATGAGGAGTTGACCATCCCTTTTGTGGACTCGTTTAGACCGCTGAAGAAAGTATGGACCTTCCTCTGCAAATCCATTCCATGATGGGGGCATTTATTCAACAAAATTTTGAAGCGCTTCCATGCTTCAAAGAAAGATTCATTCACTGAGTTGATGAAAATTTGAGATCTCGTTAAGACATTGAGCCGTCTTAGACGGAGGAAATCTTGGGCTAAAATTGACTTTCAAGCCGGGCCCAAGTTTGGATAGATTCGAGAGGAGAGATTTAAACCATTCCATTGCTTCTCCACGGAGTGAGAATGGAAATAGTTTTAGCTTAATGATGTCTTGGTCGACATCCTTAATGCGAGTAGTATCGCATATACCCGTAAATACATAAAGATGCGTGATAGGGGTTCTCGATTGATACCCATAGAAAGTTGATGCATGTTGCACCATCCGGATAAGGGCTGGCCTTATCTCAAACGGAGTCTGATCGGTAGGGATAACTACAAATGAACGAATATTAACATCACCAGGAGTGGCATAGTCCGCCAGGGTGCGGTTGGCTTGAGCCATTGAATCGATAATTTCTTCCTCAAAGAAGAGGTTAAATAAGAAATTATCTTCGAAAGAGTTTTCACTCAAACTCTCTTGATTTCCTCTTCGGAAATTGGAATGGGTTCGGGACTTTTCGTTTACGGTTCACTCGAACTACGCCTCGCTCGAGCTCAGGCTCAAAATTAATCGCCCTTGTTTACTTCGTGTTTGCATACAACGGAGTCAAACTAGGAGAGACAGAGAAATAAAAGAAAGGAATCGGAAGACGGACGGGCGCCCAAATATTACGGACGCTTCGTCTTGGTGGGACTAGGATCGGGCGGGCGTTTAGTGACACAACCGCTCTCGTTAAATCTAGCGAAATACTGAACGGGCGCCCAAATATTACGGACGCTTCGTTTGAGTGAATAAAATGAAATCGATCGAAAATTTCCAGGTGGACGGGCGTCCAAGATTCGAGACGCTCGTCTGGTACCGGAAGAACAAACAACAGGCGAAATTGCGAAATCAAAAGGCTCTGGCGGAGAACCTTAAACCCTAACTAAAACAAAGAAATGATCGATCTACCTAAATCTTATGCTAAAAACACATAAAACCGTGCCAAGTTCCCCGGCAACGGCGCCAAAAACTTGTGATGGATTTTTGCAAACGAAACACAAAGACAAGTAATAAAAATCCGGTTAGTCGCTCCAAGTGCAAAGCTTGTAGTAAAGCGGTTATGCCGGGTCGATCCCACGAGGAACGTGAGGTTGAATGCGTTTTTAAGTTTAGGCTAAGAGTATCACAGAACTAATGATTTCAAGTTTATCAAATAATGGGGAGAAAAAGGCAGACGAACAAAGATCCACAATTCAAGATAATCGCACAGGCTCCTAATTTCCTACGCATGCAAATCAACCAAGGTCAAAATTAACCTATACTAAACGCAAATTACTAATATCTTAGGTAATTTGTTTATCAACTTTTATCAAAGATTGATTCTTCAAGCACGATAGGCATAAATTCTTTCAAACCTATTATTTAGATTAACAATTCGATAACTTTCGTTCCTCAACAAATTAATTAACCGGATTTTTATTGCGGTGATCTAGGTATCATTCAACTATCGTTAAACGAATATCACAAGCTTTATCTATCGATGTCAAGCACGGAATAAACGCAATATAAATCTAACCTTTGTCGAAATAAACCGCATAGAAATAAGAAAACCAGAACGCCTCTTGAATTGCTTCACCCGTTCGTCCAACCCAGGAGTTTAGCTACTCATATTAACTTTGAAATCAAAAGACTGCGTTTGATTGTATTCGAAAACCAAAAGAAAAGACAAACTGCTGCTGTTTTTTATGAAAATCGACTATATGTTGTGTGGTGCCCCCTTTAGGGTTTGATACAAGCTGCTATATATAGATGAACTAAGACGGCTAGGTCAAAACTAAGTCGGTTGTGCTTCAGTCGGCGGTCGGACGCCCGTCCACTAAACTGAACGCTCGTCTGCTCTATAATGAACTTCAAATCGGGCTGAGCTTTCCTCAAACGTTCGTCTGGCCCAGCGTCCAAACTGCGTCCAAACTTGCTGAATGTCAAATCTACTCACTCGACGCTGCGTTCAATGCTTTTAAACGCTCGTCCACCTGGACGGGACTCGACGCTTGATCCAAGATGATCAATTCGATTTCTTGATTCTTGTCTCTTCTCCTCCATCCTTATCTCGGTTTAGCTCGAATTATATCAACATTGATCATCAATTTAGCCTCCAACATGTATCTACATCACATCAAAAACACCGCAAAGCGTAACACAATTCTAATAGTCATAAAAATCATAATTAAAACATACAAATCCATCAACTTTGCGATTAACTCCTTAGCCACGTCATTTGCCCAATATTCCATTTAAACACGTGATTTCCATGCGATAAATACGAATGTCGGGGAAAACATTATAAAATATAACGTTATAAAGTACGTAAATTCACCCTTAACAGTCGGGGGCGGTTGAATTCATGTCATGGTCATGGTTCAAGCCGCAATTCCTCTCAGTCCAATGGCCCTCCGGTGGTGTGCCAAATATGCTCTAGACAAGGTCACTCGGCCCAAGCTTGCTATTACCGCTATGATGAAGCTCCTCCACCACCTCGTCAGCCTCGGCCCCCAGCTCCCCAAGCCCACCATGCTCAGTCCTATCCAGCCCCTTCACTGCCACATGAATGGATTCCCGACACCGGGGCTACCCACCATATGACCAACAATTTCCGGCACCTAAATCTGCAATCTGAGCCCTATGATGGTCCCGATCAAATTAATATCGATGATGGTACAGGTTTTCCCATATCTCACATTGGCTCTTCACGTTTTAATACTTCTACGCACTCGTATCTTTTATCGCATATTCTTGTCTCCCCGTCCTTTCGTACAAATTTACTTTTTGTTCAACAATTTGTTTCCGATATTGCTATTTATTTTGAATTTCATGACACTTATTTTCTTGTGAAAGACTACTCGGTTCATTTATCGTAGAGGTTTCCTCAAGGACGGCCTTTACCACTTCTCCAGCATATTCAACCGTCCCTCCGCTCATGCTTTCCTGTCTAGTCGTGATTCCTCCTCTCTATGGCACAACCGTCTTGGTAACTATTCTCAGCAAACTTTAGCTCAATTTTTTTTTTGTATTTTAAATCTTAGTTTGTCCAGTAAATTACCAGCCACTGTTTGCGCTGCGTGTCAATTAGCTAAAAGTCATCGTCATCCATTACCGGTGACGAATTTTATTTCTTCTGCACCTTTGGATTTTCTTTATTCTGATGTTTGGGGACCGTGTGTGGAACCTTCTGTTCATGGATCTCGTTATTATATTAGTTTTGTGGATGATTACTCGAAATTTATTTGGTCGTATCCCCTTTCCCGTAAATCGGATGCTGAGTCTGTTTTTTGAAATTTTCAATATCTTGTTGAACGCCAATTGAACCGCAAAATTAAAGCTTTTCAAACCGATTGGGGTGGTGAATTTCAACGCCTTTCCCAATATCTTACCTCCATAGGCATTGAGCACCGTGTATCATGTCCACACACACGAACAAATGGGTTCTGTTGAACGACGTCATAGCCATATTGTTGAAACTGGTCTCACCCTCCTCACTCGATCCAATCTTCCCCTCCCTTACTGGGAAGATGCCTTTCTAACTGCTACATATGTAATTAATCATCTCACCACACGTGTTCTAAAAATAAATCCCCTTACGAGGTTATCTATCACCGCTCCCCATATTACTCCTTATTCCGTGTCTTCGGTTGTGCTTGTTGGCCCGACCTTCGCCCATGCAACCACCACCAAAAGGAATTTCGTTCCAAAACATGTGTTTTCCTTGGCTACAGTCCTTAACATCACGGTTATAAGTGTCTTGACCTTCAATCTGGCAAAGTCTATATTGCTCACCATGTCGTCTTTGATGAGCATACATTCTCTTACACCACTCCTTCCACTCGTCTCACTGAGGAAACTATTACTGTTCGCCTTCCTGCTCAACTTTCGGTGCCGTCTACATCCACTACTCCTCGTCCTTCCCCATCACCCTTAACTGAGCAGGCAGCTCCTTCCCCTTCACCTCCGTCACCATCGGCTAATTCTCATCTCTCCTCCCAACCGAGCACCAACTCCTCCTTCATCCCCGATCCTTCCCCACCTGCTAATCCTCCTCGCCAAATGGTTACTCGCTCCCAAACAAACTCTCTCAAACCCAGATCGCTCCATCCGGACTACGTTCGCTATCCTATCTCCAAAGCCTTACTTGCTTCCGCCACCTCTGCCGAACCCACTTCCTACACCGAAGCCGTTAAACATAGGGTTTGGTGAGATGCCATGCGTGATGAGATCAATGTGTTGGTTCAAAATGATACTTGGGAGCTTATCCCTTATTCTCCAGGAATGAATGTCATTGGAAATAAATGGGTTTATGGGGTAAAACAGCATGCCGATGGTCGCATTGAGCTCTATAAAGCACGGCTCCTAGCTAAGGGATTTCACCAGACTGAATGAGTTGACTTCCATGACATCTTCAGTCATGTGGTTAAGCCCACTACCGTTCGACTTTTACTTTATTTAGATGTCACTAACAATTGGTCTCTTAAGCATGTTGATATCTAGAATGCTTTTCTTCATGGTTCTTTATCTGACAGGGTTTATATGCAGCAGCCTCAGGGGTTTCAGCATCCGGATTATCCCATTTATGTAAGCTCCCTTAAAAGGAGTCTCTATAGCCTTCGTCAGGTTCCTCGAGCTTGGTATTCTCGGTTTACTTCGACACTCTTTGCTTATGGATTTGTGGCCTCTAAGGCCGATACCTCTCTCTTTATTTACCGACGTGGTTCTTCTTCGGTCTATGTCTTGATTTATGTTGATGATGTCATCATTACGGGCTCCTCCGCTGCCATGGTTGATCACGTTATTTGCTACTTGGGCTCCCAGTTCCCTGTTAAGGATCTTGGCACTTTATCATATTTTCTTGGAATTGAAGTAAGGAATGAAGAAGATTAAAGATATAATCAAATATCTGTGACTAATCCCTTCTCCTATTTTCTCTTTTCCCTATTTTTTAGAATTCAAATAAGGAAATAAGGGAGGAAAGGGAAAAAAGAAAGTCTCTCCACACTTCTGATGGTCTTTACCTTACCCAGTGCAAGTATATCCTTCAGTTACTACAGCGCTCTGGCATGGACAAGGCTAAGCATTGCACCTCCCCCATGGCTGCTAAATGTCGCCTCACGTGTGATGATGGTCCTGCCTTTTCTGACCCCTCTTTATACCGTATCATTGTGGGTGGTCTCCAATATCTTCAGTTTACTCGGCCAGATATAGCATTTGCAATTCACAAAGTCAGTAAATTTATGCATTCTCCTACTGAGTATCATTGGGCAGTGGTTAAACGCATCCTTCGCTATCTTAAACATACTATTTCTGATGGCTTATTCTTCACCCGCACCTCATCCTTCTCTCTTCATGCCTACTCCGATGCTGGCTGGGCCTCTGATTCGGACGACCGTCGCTCTGTTGGGGCATATTGTGTCTATTTCCGCTCCAATTTGGTTAGTTGGCGTTGCAAACAACAAATTACGGTGGCCGAGAGCAGTACTGAAGCCGAGTAACACTGCTGCCGAGCTTCAATGGCTCACGCAACTTCTCCGTGAAATGCACATCTCCTTACCCTCTCCTCCGGTTTTGTGGTGTGACAATATGGTGCCACTTATCTTGCTGCTAATCCGGTCTTCCATGCTCGCACCAAGCATATTGAGCTCGATTTTCATTATGTTCGCGAACTTGTTGCTTCCAAGCAGCTCCACATCTCATTTGTTTCCTCCAAAGATCAACTCGCGGATGTGTTCACCACACCGCTTGGTCAACCACGGTTCTCTACACTCAAGACCAATCTCCACATTCTACCTCTTCCCGTGGGAGTACGGGGACGTATTGAGGAAATTATCCAAGATTAATTTCTTTGAATTTATTTGAATTACTTTAGATATTATTTTTGAGTTAATTTCCAACTTGCTCTCCAAAGATATATGTAATATAAAAACACTCCTTGTACAAGATGATTAATTCAATAAAATCTTTTCGATTTTACTGTCAATTGAATACTCTTTTCATTAGCTCAACTAGAACATAAATACAATATATAGAGTGTCAAAGTGTCATTAGACTAATGGTGAAGCTTGTAACTATAAAATCTATTGCTTAATACTCTACTCAAATTACACTTTAGTCCTTATATTATTCAACAAAACCAATCGCCTCATTCGTTATCAAGACGCCATTTTCATTGATAATTTTTAAATCTCGGTTTTCCATTAATAAGTTCACAGACTCTCTAGAACAATTTTGAACGCTTGAAAACTACAGCTGAAAACAAGACTTTTTGAGCAACGAAACATTGGATCCTCTTGGCTTTTCTATTTTTTTAATTTTATTTTATAAATATATTACTACAATGCTATTGTGCAAACAAAAATACTAGTAGTAATATATATAATGCTGAATCCGGCATCTCCAATTTTTTATTCATAAACAGGGAAGTGACAACATTTACAGGTTGGCCAGCAAGGTTGACCATATTCAGATCACCGTTCAGCTGATCATATATATATATATATATATATATATATATATATATATATATATATATATATATATGGTAATTTACATACAATGAGGAAAGCAATCATCGCTTTTTAATCCGAAAAAATTACACTAATATATGTAATGTACAAAGCATATCATTTGTCCTCCTTAAATTTTTTATTTGTGTTTAAAAATTTTATTGCCCCCCTTTCCCGAGATCCTGCCGTTTGCTCACGCTTGATTGATTTTTTTTTTTACATTGACATTCAGAAAATTGGGGAGAATTCAATAAGGTTGTAACAAAGTCATATAAGGTTGTACAATGTGTTTTAGTAATTTGTTTAAAATTTACATAAAAGGAATTCACCAACGGTACATGAAAAACCGCGTCAATGAGACTTATTTCGGTGATCAATGTGAGGCTTCGGTGTCAAGAAATCATAAATTCGAATCTCACCTTATGCTGCGTGTGTTACAAAAGAGATTGGTGTGTGCTCCTGTAACATGATCAACGATGCAGATCGCTATTGTGTCACAAAGGTTATGCTCGGTTCAACCCAAATGTACGTAGACTTTTTTTTTTTACGGATGTGAAATATATACACATTTTGTTTTCACTAGGACTCAAACCCGAGATCTCCAGATTAAAAATCACAACACTTACCGCAGGTCAATGGCTTGGCTATCTAGACTACATTTGACGAGAATCATATGTATTATGATTGTGTGACATTTTTGTGTCAATTTTAAGCATAGCATTTTTGGTTAAAGAAATAGAACTATATCGAATTGAGGTACAGCAAAAGATTAGTGAAAAAGAATAGAAAACAAGTTTATTGAATAATTAACTTCATGTACATGAGAATATCCCAAACAATGAACACATACAAAAGACATGAATCTATAGCTAAATCACATGTGAAGATGACAATCATCTCGTAAAAAGACAAAATAGCCCTTAAAAATAGAAAGCAAATCAATCCCCGTACATTTAGAAAGTCGGTGTCTAGCTTTTACATGAAAGCCACAGCAATTAGGGTTCCGGTGAGAGCGGTCCCACCAATAACAGCCCGGTTGACCCACCCAACCATGGAGGACCCACTTGGAGGTGTATCAGCCGTCGGCTCAGCTGCCGGAGTATCAGCTTTCGGTGTCGGCGCAGGCGGTGAAACGACGGAGGGTGCCGGGGTTGGTGTTTTAGAAGGCGGGGCGGGAACCGGAGCTGGTGAGGGAGATTTAGGAGCTGGGGCAGGTGCCTTAGTCGCCGGTGCCGGAGCCGGAACCGGTGTCGGTGGTACAACGGCGGGTGCCGGTGTCGGTGTGGCGGCTGGTGAGACTTGTGGTGCTCCTGCTGGTGACTGAGCCATGCATGATGAAGTGATGAAAAGAAGAGCTAAGAGAATGAAAAACTTTAACCCCATTTTGAATTTTAGATTCTTGATCTTGAAAAAAGATGAAGCTTTTAATTTCTAAGAAAGAGAATTAATGAATTAAGGAGATGGAGAGTGCAAAAAAGGTGAAGATATGAATAGCAACTATGAAGAGAGGGTATATGTATATAGAAATTAGAAGGTAGTGGGGGTGGGGTGGGGGGTGGGGTGGGGTAGGGAGAGTGGGTGGGGGGAGGTAGTTGGGTGGTGAGGCTTCGTGGGAAGGTAGGATTTGATCAAAATAATAGTAGAAAGAAATAAAGATTCCAAGATGAACCCTCCAGTTGTATTTTGATTCTTTATTAAGCACATGTAGGTGCATTATGCTCATTATTTTTAATAATTTTTAGGTTGTATTTAACTTATTTAATTTAATTTCTGATAAATATTTTTCTTTTACAAAACAATATTTATTGTTCTATTAATTATTTTATATTTATTTATTAATAGATGAGATATTTTTTGACAAAAAAATTGCATTCATTATTATATCAATATTTTCATACATTTTGTTGTTAAAGTCGAAAATTAACTCACCACATAATATTTTGATTTTGACAACTAAATAAGTTAACAGGTCGACTATGTAAAAATTGAGAGGTGTTATGTTTATAATTATAACATAAATGACAAAATGTATTTTGAATTATAGCATTATTCGATCTATATGTAAGATTAATTGTTTGACATAATTTTGAGAAATTGATTGACATTAGTCCCCATCAAAATCAATGATGGATATAAATATATATTGTGTTACTTTCTATTAAAATTTTATCATGACAATAACATTCTTTTATAGAAATTTGCTTGAAAGGTGAAACATACACACCCCCAAAAAAAATAAATGAACATTTGAATTTGGTGGTCTTTTAAAAAAAAAAATTTGTTTCTTTGTATTGAAACCAACATCTTACCCTTCTTGTGTTGCGTGGATAGCCAGCTTTATACTTTTTTTTTATTATTTTTTTGCTTTTTTAACGTGAAATGAAATCACAAAGAATGATTCTATCTTATGTATATGATATAAATATTGACTTTTTTACGAAGTATGACATAATATAACTAGTACATATTTTCACATAATATAAAATGTTATCAAGCCACAATATATTATTTTCCGAAAATATCACATTCGTTCATCTTTTTTCTTGTTAAAATTTATTTTTGACCAGCATTCATTTGTTTTTCCTTGATCCAGGGGAAGAATTACCCTTGATCCAGTTACAAGTACAACTCTAGAAATTTGAAGGTTTAGTAGACTAGGGTTTTGTTAAAAAAAAATAAAAAAATATTCACTAAATATTTCTGACAATTATTGTAAAAAAAATCAGCTAAAATTTGACTCATCCTGTCTAAAGAAATAAAACTCAAAGTGAACCAAATTGTGACCGTTTTCTAACCGTTGTGTGGAACAAAGTGCAGAAAATACTCACTATTTTTATATAGTAATGTTTTGTCTACATGTTACTCGATACATGCCTCCAAATTATATTATATAGTCTGAAGCATCAAGAATTATTGGTTAGAACTTTTGTCAATGCAGAAACCCCAAAGGTTTTTTTTCTTCAAAATAAATAGTTTTAAATCATTTTTTTAGGGAAGGATTAAATCATTTGATTTAAATATATATGATACATATTTGAAGATTAATTAACATTACCTAAAAAAAAGATAAATTAACACTGCCTCAAAAATAATAATTAATCAGAGTGTTTAGCTAATAATTTCCTCACAAAAAAATAAAAATGTGTTTCGGTTTTATTGAGTTTTTATTATTTCATATACATGTGTGTTTCATACATATATATATATATATATATATATATATATATATATATATATATATATATATATATATATATATATATATATATATACATATATATATTGAAGGGAGATATATAATTTGAGTAATGATATGATGAATTTGAGATGATCAAACAGATTCTTGATCTAGAACAGACAACATTTTGCAGAAAACTTTTAAGAACAATTTCCGGAATTCAAATGAACATAAAGGCGGGAAAATGAAGAAGAAGAGGATTCATTGATTAATGATCATAAAATCGAATTGAATGTTACAGGATGATTTCTAAGATATATATAGAGCTATGGTACAGCTGATTGTAACAGAATGTTAGTTACATCTGCTGAATTGCTCCTAACAAACTCTAACCATTTCCCTAGTGTAGGTGTTCGATGTACTGCTACAGAGAGAAGTTTGTATATGAATCTGTGCATTTAACCAGGGCTGGCCCTCGTATTTGTTGGGCTTAAGATCAAGTCCCCGAATTGGGCCTTTTAGTTGAAGTTGTCTTCTTTTTTTTGAAAAACATACTTATCGCGTTTTTAACATCCGTAAGTATAAAATTCAAGTTATTTGTTAGATATTTTATTCACAAAGTCTGTTTTTATTTTTGTTTTGAATGTGTTGTTGCACACTGAGTGCGACAGGTGTCGCCGAAAGATCCTTTGAAGACGAACTGGTTTGCTCTTTCGTGAAGAGAGACAGTATCTTTTCGTTGTCTATATATAGATACATCTGCATTCGGTGTGAAAGATAATGAAGTTTTTTTAGAAGCATCACCAGTACAAACATATTGTGTCTCTAAAGTAGTACTCCATTGAATACTGAGCGAGATCTTAAAACATCTCTTTAAAGAAAAACGTTTTATACGTGTCTTGGAGATCATTCAATTCTGTTTGTTTTATCACATTTTTCTAACATTATTGATAGTCTCAAAATATGCCTACAAAGTAGTCTTTTCTAGCATATTTAGAAACAAAAATCAAATTCATACGTATACATAAAACATACTTATATATTACTATTTCAAGATCGCTCTTGCAACACATTTAGAGACGAAATCACTAATCAAAGTAGAATTGTCAATTTCATTAATCATATTCTTCTCAATTGAGAATTTGAGAATATAATTTATCATTTATAAATGGGAAATTGAAAGAAGAAAAGGAAAACAAAAAACAAAAAATAAAAAAAAAATCAACAGCTCAAGCGGCAGGGGAGCTGGGGAAACGAAGGCAGGACTGAAGGGGAGGGCCGGAACTTAAGAGAGAAAAATGAGTTCTATTTATTTTTGTTTGTTTTATTTATTTTTGTGTGTGCTTTTTTTATATAATATAGATATACATAATAAATTAATAATATAGATAAAGTCATAAAACAAAACAAAAAAACTTGTTTGTATATATCTATTTTTTTTTGGGTCAAGTAAATTTTTTTATTGGGGCCTTTATCAATTAGAGCAAAAAAAAATTGGGCCTTTATCAAAAAAGAAAATTAACATATTATATTAGGTTGGATCGGATTAAATCTACACGATTTTTTTTTTCTTTTAGCGAAACATGTACCGTTGGGCCCTCCGACACAATTGGGCTTAAGACCCGGGTCTCGTCGGCCTTAGCATAGGGCCGGCCCTGCATTTAACAGTTGTTTCAACACCCCCTCTCAAACTTGACTCTGTGGTTGATAGATGTTGATTATAGAGTAGCAATCTAGGAGAAACTGAAACCTTGCTTTATCAAGTGGTTTTGTGGACAAGTCTTCTAATTGTAGATATGAAGACACTGGTAGTGGTTTCAATAGACCTTGTTGGTATCTGTCTCTAATGACATGATAATCTATCTCTATATGTTTTGTTTTTTCATGAAATACTGGATTTTCCACAATATATAGTGCACTTTTGCTGTCACATAAAAGAGGTATATGTTTGCTTTGTTGATGTTGAATTCTTCCAAGACATATGTGAGCCATTGTAATTCACAAGATGCCATTTCCATGGCCCTGTATTCTGACTCAGAAGTGCTCCTAGATGCTGTACTTTGCTTATTATATCTCCAACTAATAAGGGATTCACCTAGAAAAACAGAAAAGCCTGTGACAGACCTTCTGGTGTCACTACATCCACTACAATCTGCATCCACAAAGCATTTCAGTTCTAGATTGCTGTTTGTTGGAAATAATACACATTGTCCTGGTGATTTCTTTAAGTATCTGAGCAGTTTATATGCTGCTTGAAGTTGCAATTCTGTTGGTTGGTTCAAGATTGGCTCAATTGATGTGTTGTAATAGTAATGTATGGCCTAGTAATTCCCAAATATAGCAACTTTCCTACTAAACTTCTCTAGAATCCTCACTACGTAGTTTTACTGAAGGATCCATTGGTGTCTGACTAGGTTTGCAATCTGTGTATCATATTCTTCAAGAAGTTCGAGACAATATTTTCTTTGTGATAGAACAATTCCCTTTTTGGATCTGGAAACTTCTAATCCTAGGAAGAATTTTAGATCTCCCAGGTCTTTTATTCCAAATTTGCTATTCAGGAACTCTTTTATTTCCTTGATTTCATTCATATCAGAGCTTGAAAAGAGCACATCATCCACATAAACCAAAACAGCCACAAAGTGATCACCTGTACATTTTATGAATATGCTATAATCTTGTTTTGACTGTCTAAACCCTCTCTTAAGCAGGACTTGGGTTAGCTTGATGTTCCATTGTCTACTAGCCTGTTTAAGACCATATAAAGACTTCTTGAGTTTGCAAATATGTCCTGTTGCTGAATTAAAGCCTTGTGGCACATCTATGTATACTTCTTCTGTTAGATCACCATGTAGGAAAGCATTGTTTACTTCTAATTGATGTAGGTTCCAACCTTTTGCAGCAGATATGGCCAATAGAGTCCTAACAGTTGTAAGTTTTGCCACAGGAGAGAAAGTATCCAAGTAATCTAGTCCCAATTGTTGAGTGTAACCTTTGGCTACTAGTCTAGCTTTGAATCTTTCCATAGTTACATCAGACTTTCTTTTAATCCTGTACACCCATTTGCAGCCAATAGTTTGTTTCCCTGGAGGTAAAGGAACAATATCTCATGTTTGAGTTTTTTGTAAAGCCTTGATCTCATTATCCATTGCTATTCTCCATTCCTCATTTTTAACTGCTTCATTGTAATTCCTAGGTTCTGTTAGAACCTGGGAACTAAGAACACAATTCTTGTAAGGCATAGATAAATGAACAAGACTGTCAACCTTTCCGATTGTGTGTGGAAAGGTTTTAAGTTACAGATTATAACATTTATAATCTTTCAGACCTGGTTCTAAAAGATGATCTAGTGGGAACATGATTTACTAGTTGGTCAAGAACTATTTGTTGCTCATTTGGTTGATTAACATCATTCAAAATGTGCAGGTTATGGTTTTTGCACAACATCATCAGTATTAGTGTGTGTTTGGTGCTCATCATTAGTAGTGAGAATAATAGGATCAGTATTGACAAAATTCTGATCTACTGGTGATTCAGAAACACAATCAGTGGATAAAACTTATCAAATGATACATGCAAAGGTAAATTTTGGATATTAACTGTTGTTGAATCAGAATCCTTAAATGGAAAGGCAATTCATGGAATATTACATCCTTGGCCACAAAATCCTGCCTGGTTTTCATGTTTAACATGTAAAACCCTTTCACATTTGGAACTAGGCCTAAAAACACAGGCTGAATACTTCTTGCATCAAACTTGTTATGATCAGTATGAAGATTATAAGCAAAACATAAGCAACCAAACACTTTGATGTTATCATATGAAGGTTTTACTTTATACAACAATTCATGAGGTATCTTATTCTGTATTAAAGGTGAAAGGGGTAATGTTTATTAAGTTGACAGCATGAATGATAAAATAAGACCAGTAAATGAAAGGAAGATTAGACCAAAATCTAAGACTTCTAGCCACATTTAAAATATGTTGATGCTTCCTTTCAACAACTCTATTTTGTTGAGGTGTTATTGTTGGAAAGGTGTCCTAAACCCAATCGGGTTGGACCGGATCCGACCGGGTCGGGTCATTTACAGTCTATTTAGTTCATGTAATAACTTGATTATGATTAATAAAAGCACTTATGTTATTATATATTGTTTATCTTCATATTATTTGTTGTACATATATAGTAACGTCCCTAGTATCAATCTGTGATAGAGAAACCATGATAGTGATTATGGTTGATGAGATCTCTAATCGCTATAACAAGGTTGGTACTTAAATGTCTCTAGTCTTATGTATTATCAAATGGGACATTGATAGTATAATCGAGACTAAGACGTATTGGATGTCTTCTATCTTTTAGAAGGTAGGGATAGATCTCGTCTATCGAAGTGTAGAGACACTTGGGTATGCGTGGACGTGTATTAGAGAATGCGTCGTTAGACCCGCTTTACATTAAGTGTCACACTATGTGGCGGTTGTGTAATTATCCTTTTGACCGAGTCTTCATGGCATCACCGTGTGGATTGTCATGCTTTGACACTATTGAGATTTCTCCTAACCACGGGCGATCATGCGGTAGTGATAGGGTATGATATTGAAGCATCACGCGAGTATACATGATTGGTCGTCCGGGAATCGCGTATCCTATGATTGGGATCGAATATCCGAAATGGCCTTCTTATAAGGAATGTCTAGCTCTCGAGAATCTTTGCAAAGTGGGAGTAAATGTGTTATTCCGAGAGAGCATGATATCCATATTATAAGATACGATCGTCAATGTATTGACACTTTCGAGATACGATCGTATGGATATTATTTCAAATGATAGGATTGTAAGTTACACGGTAACGCTTCACATGAAAGGTAGTAGTCATTGCTTTTGTCTCTTCCGATGATTGGGGATCACGGTGTGTTGCTGAGACGCTATCCCGTGATCGTTAGGTATGAAGGGCATTTTGGTAAATTGCACTTTGTGTCTACGACCAACATATTCGAAAGCCTATCGGGTCACACACATATGAACATCGAGTCGGATTAAAATGCAGTTATAGTTGATAACCAAATAAGGAAAGTTTATCTCTAGACTATAAAGGTTATAGTGGTAAATTAATATGGTGGTATTTATTTATTATGAATAAATAAAATACAAGATATTAATAATATATAAATTATATTAATTAAAGAATATTCCGAAAGTCAATTTGTTGACTAATGGGGCGCCACTTTTGAGTATATGAGATACACTTGGATTGTGCACTTTAATTAATAAATATTGCCATAATATTAATATAGGATATTAATTGATTTTGATAAATAGATTTATGGTAATAAGATATTTATAATCAACATATGATATTGACAAAATAAATTATAATTAAAGAGATAAATCAATCTAGTTGATTTTCCTTATTTTATTAGAAAAAGGTTTTCTTCTCCTCCACACTACATATGGGGCGCCACCTCCTCTATAAAAGGGAAGTGGGTGTCAAGCTCTTTTGTACATCACAATTGCAAGAGTTCATAATTGTTGTGTAAAATAGAGAGCTCTCCATAGTGAGTTTGTGAGGGAAGAAAAGGTCTGGTCTAGCAGCCGGAGTTTTTCCGATAGCAATCCAAGGAGGATTCCGGCAAGGGGTTCGTGTGGATTAGCGATAGAGGCCGGACGCGTGGACGGCTTGCGCATTGAACTACTCTCCGTTGGCGGTCAAAGCGAAGATCTTGTAGATCATCTAAGGTATAACCGTCAAACTACTTAACGTGTTTATTGCATTAAACGAAGAACGATCTAGAAAAAGGAAATCAAATTTTAAATTCTGCTGCGTTAAACTAGTGATTTCCTAACAGTGGTATCGGAGCCAGACTTCGAGCTTAAGCAATAAGCATAATTTAAATGCGTTGTATTTAATCGATAGATGCAAGATTTAAATCACGAAACGTTAAACGAAAAAAAAAAATTAGGGTTCATGGGGGTTGATCATTGGGCGGCGCCCCTCCTCAAGGGCGGGCGGCGCGCGGTGGCCCTAGGGTCGCCGTCATCGATCGTCATCTTCCAATGGGGAGATCGACCCTTTTAGTTTTGTGATATTTATTGTGCATAGATATCTCGTTTGTTTAGTTGTGTCGATGGCCAACCAATGGTTCAAATAGTTTGGACCATTTGGAAACCATATGGCATATTGGCCTTTCCAAATTTTGATTTGGAATAGGCTGAGTCCTTTCCAAATATTTGATTTGGAATAGGCCTGAGCTTGAGCCACTTCAAAATTTTGATTTTGGAAAGTGGTCGAGCCTAAACCAAAACTATTTGGCCTTTCCAAATATTTGATTTGGAATAGGCCTAGCTTGTGTGCCACTTCCAAAATTTTGATTTTGGAAAGTGGCCAGGCCTAGACTAAAATAATTTGGCCTTTCCAAATTTTGATTTGGAATAGGCCTAGGCCCTTTTCAAATATTTGATTTGGAATAGGCCTAGGCCTAGGCCACTTCCAAAATTTTGATTTTGGAAAGTGGCCAGGCCTAAGCTAAATTTATTTTTGGAAAGGAAACAAATAGAAACTTAGTAATTTTAATTTTGTTTTGAATGGTTCAAATTTAATTAAAATTGAAATCGATTTAAAATTAAATGTTAATTTTAATCTTCGATTAAGTCATATAATTAATTAAAAGTTATTTAATTATTTGATGTGATAAAATAAAGACGCATGAGTAGTTAAAATTAGAATTTAATCTTTTTCATAAGATAAAATTGTATGGATTAGATGTGTAGATATAATGTGATTATATGGACCCCGATTGATCATGGACTCGACCAATAGGATAGATGGGAATGTTTTCTTTATGTTGGTTTTTGAAAAATTGTCCTAGGCCGTTATGAAGAACGTGACCTAGTTTACTTTTTGGATTTATCCCATTCCCTGAGCTCCCCCCCGTGTGCGGCGGGTGTAATTATTTATTATGTAACAAGAATGGAGCAAGAAGTTGAAGACCAAGGAGAAATAAAGAACCCATTGGCGTCTGACAATAAAGATCCTATTGGCGCGGTTGCAGATACCCTTAGTGTGTGACCAGCGGTTTTCGTCGGTTTGTATTCGAAACCGCACTCTAGGAAAAAATCCATGATCATACCGGTTATTTTATGCGCGGAATGTTGTGTATGTTTAACTTTATATGATATCGTAGTAATATGCACATAGTAGATGAGACCATAATTAAACCAAATTAATTAAGTGAATTAATTTAAAATTATTCCCACATCAAAAAAAAAAAAATCAAGTCGGAATTGCCTCCCCATATTATAACGACGGTGAAGAGCCCTTGTTCGGACCCAACTCACCAGCCAAAGCGGGGGTTGACCTACCTCGGGTATATCATCGTTATCGAGATATGATCGAAAGAGATCTCATGAATATTGGGGTTAAGACTCGACTAAGAATTCTCTCGGCCACCAGCCAAAGCGGGGTCGTTTGGATTTTAGAGGCAAGGGTTTGGCTATTTTTCATAAGATGAAATATTGTCAAAGAGTTGACTGGTCAAGCAACAAGAATCGTATAAGATACGATCGACAAATCGTTGTCCACCTGTTTAATTATTTTCGGCCCATCAGCCAAAGTTGGGGGTCGGGATAGTTCGATGGGATCTTGCCCACTAAAGGAATTATTTTCTTGAAAGCCAATAGGGAATAGTTGGCTAGTGGGAGTAAAAACCTTATAGATTTATTAAGTGCAAATTTAGGGTTTTTATACATGAGCTTTACTTATTCTATCTTTATTTATTGTTGTAGAAAATGTCAAACAAATTGAACCTTCGTTTTATCATCGAAAACAAGCTTGACGAGACAAATTTCCTCGATTGGGAAAGAAACCTCAAAATCGTTTTGAGGCACGAGAAGATTGGCTATGTCTTGGACGAGGCCCTACCGGAAAAGCCAGCGAGGGTTCGGGCCGCAGATGTTGTCGAGAAGTACAACAAGCACTTTGCTACGACAAGATCTTGATGCTACATTATCATGCTTGCTTCTATGACACCGAATCGAGAAAAAAAAATGAGTCTATGGACGCCTACTCTATCATGGTCCACCTGAAGGAACTTTATGCTTCTCGGTCCCTTGACTTTGTAGTACGAGGTCTCGAAGGCCTGCTGTTTAGTTGTAAGATGGCATCTGGGACTGCTTTGTGGGGTCACACGTGCTTAAAATGATCGGGTACATAGAGAGGCTTGGGAAGTGGGCCACAAGTTGGAACGCGAGTTGAGTATTGACTTGATTCGCAATCTCTACTGATTCATTCTCGCATGATTCGTGATGAACTATCACATGAACAAGATAGATTGCTCCATGCGAGTTATTGAACATGTTAAAGACTGGTGAGGGCACTATGGGGAAGGAAAGCAAGTGTTCTTTGGTCACTTCGAGCAAGGGCAAGGCAAAAGCCCGAAGAAGTCCAAGAAGGCGAAGGTCGCACACCTAAGCCAACGCCTAAGATAGCGAAAGACAAATCCAAGGATGCTTGCTTCCATTGCGGTGAGACCGGACATTGGAGGAGAAATCGCAAAGGCTTCTTGAGTACCAAGAAGAAGCATTCGATGCTTCGACTTCGGTATATTTATGATTGAGATCAATATTGCTTCTTCTAAGTCTAACCACTGGGTATTAGATACTGGTTGCGGTTCTCATATTTGTACGAATATGTAGGCACTAAGAAGAACTAGAGATCCGAGGAAAGGAGAGGTGGACCTACGCGTTGGAAATGGAGCAAGTCGCCTACCGGGCCGTAGGAGTTTATTTTCTTTCATTGCCCGATGGGCTAGTACTATAACTCAATAATCTGTTATTTTGTTCCCGCTCTTATGAAGAGTATTATTTCTATTTCCGCATTAGATGTTGATGGTTTTCATTTACGTTTGAGAATGAATGTTGTTCTTTTCACGTGATGGAATCTTTTATGGTAATCTTGGCATACTTAGCAATGGTCTCTACATATTAGATATGAATGTTGACGTATTTAATATAAATAACAAGAAAGCCAAAACAAATGACTTGAATGAATCCTACTTATGGCATTGTAGACTTGGCCATATAAATAAGAATCGCATTTCCAAGCTCCATAAAGATGGAATGTTGGATCAATTCGATTACGAATCGTTTGACGTATCTGAAGCTTGTTTACTTGGCAAGATGACAAAGTCACCTTTCGTTGGCAAAGGGATAAGATCCAATGAATTGCTTGAGCTCATACATACCGATGTGTGTGGCCCAATGACAATTCAAGCCAAAGGAGGATACTCTTATTTTATCACCTTCACCGATGACCATTCTCGCTATGGTTATATATACTTAATGAAGTTTAAATCAAGCCTTCAAAAGTTCAAGGAATTCGAAGTGAGGTGGAGAAACAACTAGGCAAAGAAATCAAAACACTTCGATCCGATCGAGGCGGAGAATACCTAGATGGAGAGTTTCAAGATTATTTGAAGGAGAATGGGATTCTACTCGAATGGACTCCTCCCGGGCGCCACGGATGAATGGCGTGTGCGAGAGGAGGAACCGCACCTTGTTAGACATGGTGCGATCCATGATGAGCTACTGCAGATTCTTCCAAAATCGTTTTGGGGTATGCTCTAGAAACCGCATCCTATACACCGAACCGAGTTCCATCAAAGACGGTTGACTCTACGCCATACGAGGTATGGACTAAGAGAAAACCGGCCTAGGTCATCTAAAACCTTGGGGTTGTCCGACTTACGTGAAGCGGATGATGCCTGACAAATTAGAGCCCAGTGTCGACAAATGTCTATTTGTGGGATATCCTAGAAACCAAAGGGTACCAATTTTACCATCCCGAGGAACAAAGGTGTTTGTTGCCGGGGATCGCCACTTTCGGAGAAAGAGTTTATTCGGATAGGGTCAGTGGGAGTAAAATTGATCTTGAAGAAATTCGAGAACCACTTACGGATAATAGTCAGTTGATAGAAGTAGAGGACTTGCCACACACAGATGTGACACCTGCCTCTACCGTGGACACACTAGCACCTCGAAGATCCACCAGGGAACGCCGTGAACCCGAAAGGTACACTGGCGTGTATCTCATGGAAGATGAGGACCCTAGAACTTATGAGGAAGTGCTATTAAGGCATGACAAAGAGAAATGGCTAGAAGCCATGAATTCTGAAATGGAATCCATGAAAGACAACCAAGTTTGGAACTTAGTTGATCCGCTTTGAGGAATAGTTCCCATAGGGTGTAAATAGGTCTTTAAGAGAAAGACCGACATGGATGATAACGTGACCACCTACAAGGCTAGGTTGGTGGCAAAAGGTTATAAACAAAGACAAGGAGTTGACTATGATGAAACCTTCTACTTTGTTGCCATGTTAAAATCCATTAGAATTTTGCTCGCTATTGCAAAGATACCATGATTACGAAAATCGCGGATGGATGTGAAAACAGCTTTCCTTAATGGGAACCTATCTGAGGAAGTGTATATGACACAGCCTGAGGTTTCACAACCAATGACGCCAGGATGGTGTGTAAACTGCAAAGATCCATTTATGGATTAAAGCAAGCTTCTCGGAGTTGGAATCTTCGCTTTGATGAGATAATCAAACAGTTTGATTTCATCAAGAATGAAGATGAGCCCTGTGTTTACAAGAAGGTTAGTGGGAGTGCCATTGTGTTCTTAGTGCTTTATGTAGATGACATATTGCTCATAGGGAATGATGTGCCTATGTTACAATCAGTCAAAGCTTGGTTATCCAAGAACTTCTCAATGAAGGACTTGGGTGAGGCGGCCTATATTCTAGGAATAAAGATCTATAGAGATAGATCTAAAAGGTTGCTTGGTCTGTCGCAATCCACCTACATAGACAAGATGCTGAAGAGATTCAGCATGGAGCAGTCCAAGAAAGGATTGCTGCCCATGTCACGTGGGGTCTACATCAAAGGAATGAGTCCTAAGACAGAGAGGAGGAAAGGGCACAAATGAGAAAAGTCCCTTATGCTTCGGCAATCGGGTCTATCATGTATGCCATGTTATGCACAAGACCAAACGTCTCGTACCCTCTTAGTATGACTAGTAGGTACCAGTCCAATCCAGGTGATGGTCACTGGATTGCTGTCAAGAATATCCTTAAGTACTTGAGACGTACTAGGGATATGTTCCTGGTTTTCGGGAATGATGATTTAGTATTACGAGGTTACACAGATGCGGCCTCCAAACCGACAAGGACGACTTCAAGTCACAATCTGGATTTGTTTTCACGCTTAACGGGCGGAGCGATGGTGGAAGAGTTCCAAGCGAGAGACTCTGCGGACTCTACAACGGAAGCCAAATACATAGCGACCTCGGAGGCGGCAAAGGAAGCGATTTGGATGAAGAGTTCATTCATCGAACTTGGTGTGGTTCCTCCATTGAAGGTCCAGAGTGCCTCTGCATCTTGTGATAATAATGGAGCGATATCTCGATGTTGGGAGGATTTTGCATCATAAAAACAAAAGAAAATTTATAAACCTATACTTTACATGCAAACTAACTCCTAACCGACCAAATATCGGGTAGTTGATAGCATAGTAGGGTAAGTACATGGTCGATCCACAGGGAATTGGGATGTTGAATCTAATCTCACTAATTCTCTCAATTGTTACTCGGGAAAACGAGTAAACGAAAAGCAACCTAAAAACGTAAAGAACAATGAGAATAAATCTAACCTAGAAAAACAAAATAAAACAATCTAAACTAAAAAGACATGGGATCAAACAAAGCACAAACCTACGTGATCTCAATCCTAGTTCAATTCATTATTCTAATTCAAGTTGTGGTTTCACCTTTTCACGAGATATAAACCCCTAATTCCTTAGTGGATCTATTCTCAAGCTACGGATTCCTAATTCCTTAGTAAATCCAATTTATCAATCTCTCCTCTCTCGAATGTTGAGACTGATTTTCAATACAAAACTCGGTGTAGATTCAAGTTACTCTCGTATAATCAAATCTAACAACCTAGGTGATTAACCTATTAACATGTCATCATTAACGACTAAAGATCCTATCTTTCTATGGTGATCTAACGTTACTCAACTTCCGTATGTTGTAACTATCAATCGTAAACGATCTCCCGATTCAATTCACATATAGCATCATAATCATAAAAAGATACAAAATAAATTAAAGATCATGGAAATAAACTAGAGATTGAATAAATTAAAAAGAGATTAAACTCACAAGGTTTGGTACATGGATGAACTCATGAATCGAAAACGGAAAAAAACTACATCTAATCTAACCCGGATCACCCGAGCACAAGGCTCGGGTGACCGCCTGAGCTCGCCCTCGTAGCCGCCTAACTCTTTGAGAATTGCGGCTGAAATATTGTGTAAATAATGAATTATTGATGTAGGGTTACAAGCTGCTGCTTTTTATAGAGGAGTATGTCGGCTGAAACAATCGCATGCGGCTGAAAGAAAAGCTTCTTAAGTCGGTTGAAGCAATTAGGGTTTAGGAATGA
This sequence comes from Gentiana macrophylla, assembly GCA_026214975.1. Lineage (NCBI taxonomy): Eukaryota > Viridiplantae > Streptophyta > Magnoliopsida > Gentianales > Gentianaceae > Gentiana > Gentiana macrophylla. The sequence continues at coordinate 14,151,622 of CM047807.1, read as the reverse complement.
AACTTCTAAAATTCATATCTTGAGTTGTAGACCTCCAAAAATTATGATCCGAATGTCATAAAAAAGCTCTCGGAAAACTCTAAAACTTTCATTAAGGACTCTTCTTCGAAAACGCCTTTTTGATTAGCCCGTCAGATTACGAGTATATTACGACATTTTCCAATGAGTTTCAAAGAACAGCATCCAAATTTGTAACGCTCATATATCGGGCCTCATAAGTCGGAATGAAGTGATTCAAAATCCTGTAGAATCCACTCTTCAAGCCCTACAAATCTTCTCTTGAGGTCGAGAGTCAAATCAGTGTATATCATATCAAGAACTGCATCGGAAGTTCGGCTGCTTGAAAGCTTCATTCCAAGCTTTATCTCCATCTTCCTTCCATTTCACTTCTCTTCCATGCAAAACCTCATCATTTAATCCTCTTGCATGCCAAAATATGTATCTATAACATAGGAAAATATACCAAAGCGTAACACAATCCCAAAATAACATAAAATCACAATTTAAGCACATAAATCGTTACATTTTGCAATTAACCTATTAAAAACAATATTTACTCAATTAATCGATTATAAGCTCGATTTCTATGAAAAACATCCATATACGGGGGAAATTGATGTAAAATATATCATTAAAAACACTACAAATTGACCCTGAACAACACCCCCACACTTAAACTTTTGCTCGTCCTCGAGTAAAACAAAACAAAATCAAGCTCGAGACAAATAAACATCTATACAAATATAAAGTATATTCAATAACTTAGAAGTTCACCCAAGTGAGTGTGCATAGCCATAATAAACTTCCACTAAGTTCCACAATTTGAAAGTTATTCAAACCAAAACTAGCCCGGTTTCCCATCTAAGTTAGAAATATTCAAAAATTATAACAGGCACTTTACAAAACATACATATCCCATAAAGAAATAGTAGAGAATATCTAAAACATTTCTGACAGACTCAGAGGATAATCCCTACAACATATCCTTCAGTTTATACTGGGTATAAGATTAACGATAACTAAGTCCTTACTTATTCATAATAATATATTTCAATATTTTCACTTTTTTCCACACTTTTCTAACACACATCAGAATAAGCTTTTGCCCTCATAGCAGAATAGGACATTTCAAGATAATCCTCTACCTTACTCCAATCATAAGGCAGCTATAAACTGACTGTCGTGAGCTTTTGGTCATCATAGTGGAATAGGACATACGTGGTATACCCTACCTCACCCAAATCATAAACCAGCTTCCGACACACACAATTACAATTATGTTTACTTAGAGATTTCTGGCTGGCAGTGGAAAAGATTATTTTCTAGTAGCACAGACCACTGAGCATAACACCTCAAGTAAACAATTTATTACTATTGCAAAGACTTAATCACGTTTCACTTATCACATTCAAACTTACAGATATTCACAGTATGTCATACTTTAATCCTAAATACAAACTACTAAACTTTTCAAGAATTGTACATAAGCAAAGAAACATGCTATAATCATCAAAAATCTCCAACTAAAATGGGGTAGGCTTTCAACATTTAGCTCATCATTTACTATGGCATGTGAAAAAGAGTGTTGGGTGAAACAACTAAAATTACTAAATATAAAGAATATAGCAAAAATGATATAAACTCAAGCAAAGATATGCCTTTGTCTACTCGGGATATAACAAAAAATTTGAAAATTAAGCACTTTTCATAGAAATACTAAAAATATGAGCAAACGAAAGTAGACACATAAATCATCTATCCCTTCCCCACACTTAGATTGCAACTTGTCCTCAAGTTATACAGAAATAATAAATTAGAGAACTTAGGCGATTGGATGCCGCAGTGCGAGGAACCAACAAGAACCGTGATTGCTTGCATAGCTCATGAGGATCGTGAGCATCACAGACAACCGAATACATCTTTAAAGTGCACAATAGCTATAGAAAGTATACTGCAGACTTGATTAGTGCAAAAAGAGTCTTCGGGGAAAAAGAAAAGATTACATATATAAAGCACATGGAAAAGGCGATATAGAGATATTTCAAATTATGCTCGCATAAAGATGGACTACATATACATGAAAATATCACAAACTCGTAGGCTAGGTGCAACTACATGAGAATGCAATACAATGCAAACTATATGAAAAATCCTAAAAATAAAATAAATTTACGGAAAACGAGGTAGTATTACGGAAACCGACAGTTAACTACGCTCAAGAAAAATAATAAAAAATAAATAAAAATAAAAACAGAAACAATGCAACTAGATGACATGCACTAAATGATATGCATCTATGTGATATGCAAAAATAAAAGAAAATAAAAGAAAGAAAACTAGCCCACTCATTTGCAGCATGACATGTATATAATAAACGTCTACCAAATAATGACAGGTTACGATAAACGATGCAGTCTTTGTTCATTACATGCAAGGTGTAGACGCGCTTTTAAGACTCGTTGAAAGTGATAGCATTATGGAAACCAACGATTAGCTATACTATACGATATAACTCATAAGGTTTCCATCGTAGCAACGGAAACCGATGATTACTACCCAAATGAGTTATAAAAATAACAAGGAAGCACATAAGTCTCAAAGCTCACAAGATTCATCACAAATGGTATGTAGCATACGAAACCGACATTAGCTACTAATTAACACGAAGACCAGTTATAGCATATGAGAACCGACAGTAACTATAACATGCCTAGATGAATCAAGTATATTAGATGAATCAATTATTTAACATGCATCATTAAAACAAAAGAAAATTTATAAACCTATACTTAACATGCAAACTAACTCCTAACCGACCAAATATCGGGTAGTTGATAGCATAGTAGGGTAAGTACAGGGTCGATCCACAGGGAATTGGGATGTTGAATCTAATCTCACTAATTCTCTCAATTGTTACTCAGGGAAACGAGTAAACGAAAAGCAAACATAAAAACGTAAAGAACAATGAGAATAAATCTAACCTAGAAAAACAAAATAAAACAATCTAAACTAAAAAGACATGGGATCAAACAAAGCACAAACCTACGTGATCTCAATCCTAGTTCAATTCATTATTCTAATTCAAGTTGTGGTTTCACCTTTTCACGAGATATAAACCCCTAATTCCTTAGTGGATCTATTCTCAAGCTACGGATTCCTAATTCCTTAGTAAATCCAATTTATCAATCTCTCCTCTCTCGAATGTTGAGACTGATTTTCAATACAAAACTCGGTGTAGATTCAAGTTACTCTCGTATAATCAAATCTAACAACCTAGATGATTAACCTATTAACTTGTCATCATTAACGACTAAAGATCCTATCTTTCTATGGTGATCTAACGTTACTCAACTTCCGTATGTTGTAACTATCAATCGTAAACGATCTCCCGATTCAATTCACACATAGCATCATGATCATAAAAAGATACAAAATAAATTAAAGATCATGGAAATAAACTAGAGATTGAATAAATTAAAAAGAGATTAAACTCACAAGGTTTGGTACATGGATGAACTCATGAATCGAAAACGGAAAAAAACTACATCTAATCTAACCCGGATCACCCGAGCACAAGGCTCGGGTGACCGGCCTTGGACTGCCCTCAGAGCTGCCGCTGCTGCTGTGAGAATTGCGGCTGAAATATTGTGTAAATAATGAATTATTGATGTAGGGTTACAAGCTGCTGCTTTTTATAGAGGAGTATGTCGGCTAAAACAATCGCATGCGGCTGAAAGAAAAGCTTCTTAAGTCGGTTGAAGCAATTAGGGTTTAGGAATGAAACTTCTAAAATTCATATCTTGAGTTGTAGACCTCAAAAAATTATGATCCGAATGTCATAAAAAAGCTCTCGGAAAACTCTACAACTTTCATTAAGGACTCTTCTTCAGAAAACGCCTTTTTGATTAGCCCGTCGTATTACGAGTATATTACGACATTTTCCAGTAGTTTCAGCAACAGCATCCAAACTTGTAACGCTCATATCTCGGGCCTCATAAGTCGGAATGAAGTGATTCAAAATCCTGTAGAATCCACTCTTCAAGCCCTACAAATCTTCTCTTGAGGTCGAGAGTCAAATCAGTGTATATCATATCAAGAACTGCATCGGAAGTTCGGCTGCTTGAAAGCTTCATTCAAGCTTTATCTCCATCTTCCTTCCATTTCACTTCTCTTCCATGCAAAACCTCATCATTTAATCCTCTTGCATGCCAAAATATGTATCTATAACATAGGAAAATATACCAAAGCGTAACACAATCCCAAAATAACATAAAATCACAATTTAAGCACATAAATCGTTACATTTTGCAATTAACCTATTAAAAACAATATTTACTCAATTAATCGATTATAAGCTCGATTTCTATGAAAAACATCCACATACGGGGGAAATTGATGTAAAATATATCATTAAAAACACTACAAATTGACCCTGAACACTCAGTCAAAGGAACCAAGGTCTCATCAGAAGTCCAAACATGTGCTACGGCGCTATCACTTGATTAGAGAGATAGTAGATAGAGGAGATGTAAAGATAGAGAAAGTCCACACGGATGATAACATAGCTGATCCGTTAACCAAGGCATTGTCTCAAGCTAAGCATGAGAAACATGTTCACTTGCACGGGCTTAGGCATATGGGTGATTGGCTTTAGGCCAAGTGGGAGATTGTTGGAAAGGTGTCCTAAACCCAATCGGGTTGGACCGGATCCGACCGGGTCGGGTCGTTTACAGTCTATTTAGTTCATGTAATAACTTTATTATGATTAATAAAAGCACTTATGTTATTATATATTGTTTATCTTCATATTATTTGTTGTACATATATAGTAACGTCCCTAGTATCAATCATGATAGAGAAACCATGATAGTGATTATGGTTGATGAGATCTCTAATCGCTATAACAAGGTTGGTACTTAAATGTCTCTAGTCTTATGTATTATCAAATGGTACATTGATAGTATAATCAGACTAGCACGTATTGGATGTCTTCTATCTTTTAGAAGGTAGGGATAGATCTCGTCTATCTAAGTGTAGAGACACTTGGACTGTACGTGGACGTGTATTAGAGAATGCGTACGTTAGACTGACCCACTTACATTAAGTGTCACACTATGTGGCGGTTGTGTAATTATCCTTTTGACCGGAGTCTTCATGGCATCACGGTGTGGATTGTCATGCTTTGACTCTATTGAGATTTCTCCTAACCACGGGCGATCATGCGGTAGTGATTGGGTATGATATTGAAGCATCACGGAGTATACATGATTGGTCGTCCGGGAATCGCGTATCCTATGATTGGGATCGAATATCCGAAATGGCCTTCTTATAAGGAATGTCTAGCTCTCGAGAATCTTTGCAAAGTGGGAGTAAATGTGTTATTCCGAGAGAGCATGATATCCAGATTATAAGATACGATCGTCAATGTATTGACACTCGAGATACGATCGTATGGATATTATTACAAATGATAGGATTGTAAGTTACACGATAATCGCTTCACATGAAAGGTAGTAGTCATTGCTTTTGACTCTTCCGATGATTGGGGATCACGGTGTGTTGCTGAGACGCTATCCCGTGATCGTTAGGTATGAAGGGCATTTTGGTAAATTGCACTTTGTGTCTACGGCCAACATATTCGAAGCCTATCGGGTCACACACATATGAACATCGAGTCGGATTGAAATGCGGTTATAGTTGATAACCAAATAAGGAAAGTTTATCTCTAGACTATAAAGGTTATAGTGGTAAATTAATATGGTGGTATTTATTTATTATGAATAAATAAAAAACAAGATATTAATTATATATAAATTATATTAATTAAAGAATATTCCGAAAGTCAATTTGTTGACTAATGGGCGCCACTTTTTGAGTATATGAGATACACTTGGATTGTGCACTTTAATTAATAAATATTGCCATAATATTAATATAGGATATTAATTGATTTTGATAAATAGATTTATGGTAATAAGATATTTATAATCAATATATGATATTGACAAAATAAATTATAATTAAAGAGATAAATCAATCTAGTTGATTTTCCTTATTTTATTAGAAAAAGGTTTTCTTCTCCTCCACACTACATATGGGGCGCCACCTCCTCTATAAAAGGGAAGTGGGTGTCAAGCTCTTTTGTACATCACAATTGCAAGAGTTCATAATTCTTGTGTAAAATAGAGAGCTCTCCATAGTGAGTTTGTGAGGGAAGAAAAGGTCCGGTCTAGCAGCCGGAGTTTTTCCGATAGCAATACAAGGAGGATTCCGGCAAGGGGTTCGTGTGGATTAGCGATAGAGGCCGGACGCGTGGACGGCTTGCGCATTGAACTACTCTCCGTTGGCGGTCAAAGCGACGATCTTGTAGATCATCTAAGGTATAACCGTCAAACTACTTAACGTGTTTATTGCATTAAACGAAGAACGATCTAGAAAAAGGAAATCAAATTTTAAATTCCGCTGCGTTAAACTAGTGATTTCCTAACAGTTTTAACTACTGATCTTTGATGCAATATACCTTTATCAGCATAAAAAGCAAGTAAATCAAACTCCATTCCATTATCAGATCTCAAAACCTTTATACATTTATTAAACTGAGTTTGAACTAACATACAAAATTTTGGAATCAAAAGTCTAACTTCTCTTTTTTGTTTTTAACATGTAGATCCAACAATATCTACTAAAATCATCTACAATGGTAAGGAAATATAGGTGACCATAAACACCAGTCACCATATAGGGACCCCTGATGTCCATGTGCACAAGGTCAAAAAAGATCATGTGTTACAGAATGACTTAATGGAAAACATGGTCTAGTTTGCTTGGCTAAAGGACAAATTGTACAAATTTCATTTTTTGGAACAGACACAGAACTAACATCTTGTTTCAACACTTTAAGTCTTTGATTAGATGCATGGTTAAGCCTATAGTGCCACAGTAAATCAGTAGAACCAGAACCATTTACAACAAGACAAGTAACAGACAAAGCACATCAAGATGGATCAGCTTGTAAAATGTAAAGCCCTTTAACAAGATTAGCTGAACCAATCCTCTTTAAACTGATCAAGTCCTGTATCACACAAGAATCCAAAAAATTTAATATTGTATGCCCCGGATCTTATTAGCTTGCTGATGGACATAAGATTAAAGGCGAAGTCAGGAACACAAAGAACATTATCTAGGGTTAAATCTTGATTGATCCTAACTCTTCCAATGTGTGTTATCTTGATTTCATTTCCATTAGGCAAACTAACAGTCTGGTTTCTCACAGGATTACAATCAAAGAACAAAGTCTTATCAAATATAACATGATCTGTGGCTCCAGAATCAACTATCCATTTGAAACAATTTAGAGTTTTAGACAAACCTCAATCAGTATTACCAAAATTTGCAGAAAGAACTGCAGAATTCATAGAAGAATGATCACCATAATTTGAGATTGCAGCAAGAGATCCAAGAGATCCAGCTCTCAAGATGGAAAGAAAGTGCTGATATTGCTCTTGAGTTATAGGAGCCTTAGGATCAACACCTGAATCTGGACCTCCTAATTCAGAATATTCACAATCAGAAAAAACGCTGTTAATGGATCTACCCTTGCCCCTTCCTCTAAAATTTGCAGGGAAACCATGTTTCTTATAACATCTATCAATGGTATACCATGTCATTCCACAATGAGTACATTGTGGTTTATTGTTGCCATTGGTATTTTCTAAAATTGGCATTAGCATTCTGATTTTGAGATTGTGCCACCATTGCATTCTTTTCTCCACTGGTTGAAGTATTGGAACCAAGAACTGAACTGTGGACTGAACCGGCAGCATGCTCACCACCATTGATATGTTGCCTTTCTTGTTTTAAAGCCATGAAGAAGACATTCTTGACAGAAGGGAAATGAGTGATCATCAGTACTTGTGATTTCTTAGTAGAAAAACTTTCATTCAGCCCTTTGACAAATCTGATCATATGATGCCTTTCATTATGATCTTTATACCACTATTGTCCACAAGGACATGTTGGAGAAGGAGTAAGATCAGGTAACTGATCCCATAGGATCTTTAATTTGGCAAAGTACTCTGAAACTGACAAATCCCCTTGTTTCATATTTTGGATTTCCTCCATAAGATCTGACAAACGATCTGTATCTCCAGCACCATATCTTTCTTCAAGATCATCCCAAACTTCTTTGCAGTCCTATAACACATAACACTCTGAGCAATATGCTTGGAAACAGAATTAGCCAACCATGCCTTAATCATGCTATTATTTTGCCTCCATAAAGCAAGATGACGATCACCAATAGGAGGTGCAGGAACAGAACCATCAATAAAACCTACTTTGTTCTTTAAAGACAATGCATTAAGCATAGCAATCTTCCAGCTATGATAATTCGTTTCATCCAACACCGGCTGAACCAACACAAATGCCGGGCTTTCACTTGGATGAAGAACAAGATCGGGAGGAACAACTATGGGGAGATTCTCAATGATTTTTCCACAAGTATTGAAGGAATAACAACATGAAATCCAGAGAAAGAAGAAAGAAAGAAAAAAAAACCGCAGAAGCTGTGATCAAGAACGAATTAGCTCTGATACCATGATGAATTTAAGATGATCAAACAGATTCTTGATCAAGAACAAACAGCATTTTGCAGAAAACTTTTAAGAACAATTTCCAGAATTCAAATGAACATGAAGGTGGGAAAAATGAAGAAGAAGATGATTCATTGATTAATGATCATACAATCGAATTGAATGTTACAAGATGATTTCTAAGATATATATAGAGGTATGGTACAGCTGATTGTAACATATTAATGTTAGTTACATCAGCTGAATTGCTCCTAACAAACTCTAACCGTTTTCCTAGTGTAGGTGTTCGATGTATTGCCACAGAGAGAAGTTTGTATATGAATCTGTGCATTTAACAGATGCTTCAACATGATAGACATACAAGCAATTTGACAGAACGGGTGACACAACATAATCTCTGACTTTTGATTTCGATGAGTCTTAATTGGTTGTGATATAGACTAATCCAAATCAAGGGTCAGAGATTAGGTTGTGGCACCCGTTGTGTCAAATTGGTTGCGCATCTATCATTACTCATGTAATTTATTGTAAGTTTTTTATATTCAATATGTTTTTTATTAAATATATTGAATAGTTTTTTAGGAAGATTTTTTTTTGAGGGGGAAGAAATATATTGAATAGTTTAAAACCAACATTCTCATTTTTTTACCGTTACATATTTAATTTTAATAGTTAGACTGGGTCAAGAAAGTCAACTAAAGAAAAGGTCAAAAACTTATAATACAATTATTTTTTTTTTGTTTAACTATAATACAATTATTGATCTACAAATGGGTTTAGGAATTCCTTAGAAAATTAATAAATTTATGTCATTTTCTGCGGACAGTTAGTAAAATGTCATTATCCACCAATTCTTTGAAAAATTCATGGGCTAAAACATTGGTACTAGTAATTTCTAAGATAAAACAAAAGCGACTTCCACTTCTCCTTTAGAATAGGACCATCATTGTTTTATAAAATGAGTATACAACATTTAACACAATAAAATTTATATAGAATATATATAAGAATCAACGACTTTATATTATTATCAGTTATGTAAATTAATGTTACAACAATTGTTATATATGATCACAACGCATCTTTTTACCAAAAAAAATGTACCCATTTAAAAATGTCTAATGTTAACAGAGATTATTTTATAAATAATAAAAAACGCTAATTCTTTAGGCAATCTGATTAAATTTCCCCAAAACAAAAAAAAAAAAGGATTCAATTTCAACTATGCGCATTTTATGACGCGTCAAAAGTAAACATCAATATGAGAGGGCTATTAACTATATAGATAAACTTAATAATAATAACTCGGATAATTTTCATGATATAATAACTCGATCGCAACGAATGACAAAACATAATTTACAATATTGATAATGATATAAAACTAATTAGTTATAATATATTTCTATAATAATTAGGGTTTAAAGTGGATAATTATTGTGTAAAATTATGTTGTGTGTGAAATGATTATGGCGATAACATTAACCTAATACTGCTGTCCAATTAGTTAGAATTCATTAGAAGAGCTAATCCGCGTTGAAGTTTTCTAAACTGTGACATTTCTTCCACCCTTCTACCTAGAAAAGAAAGCAAAATAAAACATCCACATGGTCAACCGCTAATCCAATACTCGGAGGTCTTCATGTTGGTGAGACTTTAATTTTATTTTATTTTTATTTTTTTTTTTTTTTTTTTTTTTTTTTTTTTGGTTGTTTTTGTTGTTGACGGACATGTTGTGATGCGGTAAATTTATAAAAAAACATTTATGTCTTTTTCGGGTATTTATCAAGTATCGTATTATTTTTTGATCAAATAAGTATCTGTAAGTATTATATTAAGCTTTTATCACAATTGAATTAATATAACACATTGATTGTGACTTATATCATATCACACATCCTGAAAGAGGAAACACTCCACCTCCATATTAATTTTCTCTACACACTCCACTAACTTTCCCCACACCAAACATTGCCACCGTTGCACCAAAATACTTGCATTATTACCATCTTTTTCTCTAAACATCCACCATCATTCCTCCAACGTACCTAACCTATTTTCGCCATCATCTTTTCTTGCATGCCATCCTTGTTGAAAGAGGAAAAAGCTTAAGCTTGGGGAGAGTTATAGGAGATGAAAAAATCCATCAAAGATTTCTTCTTGGTGTTAACATTGACTTTTCTACGGAGAGGATCAATGAGTATTTCGGGGTCCGTGATGCTCTGATCCACGCTGATGTGTTCTGTCAGGCAGCTCAGCTTAGTGAGGAAAGGTTGCAGTTGATTGCAGATGTGTTCGAGATCGAGTGGGAGCGGAATGCTCAGGGTTTCCCGACACTGTTCAGGGAGACATGGTTTATTTGAGAGAGGAAGTTGTAGCATAAATTCGTTTATGCCCATCTTCTCCCTACTGACCATGTCTCTAACGTGACCCCGAGGCGTGTTGAGAAGATGTTTTGGTTGGAGAACGAGAGGACAATGAATGTGGGTTTGCTGATGCATTCTCGCATTCGAAAGATTTCTCTTGATCGATATAGGGAGGGACACTACTGCTGGATATAAAGAAACCCGAATCCGGATCCGATTGATAATTGGATCGTCAGATCAGATTCATAGCACCGATCGAGACGCTCGATCATGCACAGCGGAAGCTTACGAATTAAATTTGCATGCGATTTTACCACGATTTAATTCACATAATAAATTAATACAACTACAAGAAGGTATAAAGATTTACCCAACAAAAGAGAAGCCGTGATCTTTCGGATTGTATCTCTAAGCGACGACTGATGGACGTCGATCCTCGTAGTAGAACCTCCTCGAATATGCCTAAGAAAAACCTTAGTTTTTCTTCTCCCAATGGCCAAGACAAGAAAACAAAATTTCTCTCCTTTATTCAAAAAAAAGGTTCGTCCCTTTTGGTGTTGGTTTTTTGTTCCAATTTTATGTTGGGAGAAACACTCTTTTTATAAGAAAATAACTAATAATTTGAGAGTTTATCTTTTAGACACAAATTTATCTTTTCCTTTCAGGAAAATAAAAATATTTATCCAATAGAAAAAAAAATTTCCTATTTATCCAATAAGAAAACTAATTTCGTATTTATAATTATTTAACACATAAATAAATATATTATCCACATTATAATTAATTAGGAGAAAATTTCTTTTCCCAAAACCAAAATAATATGGCGCCATTTTTTATGCCATTTGGTATAATAAAAATGTCTTTTCTATATTACATATTATTTACCAAATAAAAAATATTCGCATATTCATTAAATAGCCCAACTATTTAATTTATTCTCGAGGTTCCACAAAATGAAAAAACTCTCACGTGTTAGGAGCCAAACCGGGGACCAGGGACCTATAACCAGTAGCTACAATAAATTGAGTAAAATATTCATCGAACAAAATATTTCTACTCAACTTTTTAATTTTGGAATTACGTCACCATAAATCCGAAACTGAACTCTATCGATTATAGATATAACTTATTAATTCACAGAAAGTCAAGTCAATAATTGTCCATTGATATAATCATTACATACTGACTAACCCTCCATAGACTATCCGTAACGAAGCGGGATTATTTCCGTAAACCTTCTTCATTACATCTTATCCTTATTTACCATCAACCGACTAGTGATCAGTTAGTTCATAATCAATACAAACTCGGCCGATCGATCAGTTCTAGGATTAATAAATAAAGGGATTGTCTTTCTACTTCCTGCAGGAATGAATGGATTTCATATCTGTGAGACACACTCCTCACTCATTCCAGAATAGTGCCAACGTGAAAGTGATTCGGACCGCGCCTCTTAGCGATCCTTAACGAACACATCAAACCCTATCTTGAAACAAGTAGGAGTATGCAATCACTTCAGGATTAAGGTTAATCCATATATGATAATCTTGTGATTGAAAAAGATTTCTCAATCAAAGAATTACATGAGAAACGCAGATTAAATCGGTTCAGTCCTATATGACTCTCATCATATATAAATGCCCCACTTAGACAACCAATGTCGACGGTACGGATAATACGGTCACACTATAAAGTGTTCTGGGCGCATTAATGGTGGTTTAATCAATAGACCCCATATTTTGATTAAGTTCACCACGGACTAACAGTTCAAGTGTATCACCATAAACTTAATCCTCATATGTGACACACACTAAGTTATATGGCTATTTATGATACGAGTTGGGGTTTTTAGCAGTGTATTACTTATAAGCACGAAGCAAGTAATAAGATGAGAATAAATCATGTCATTTATTAATTATAAAAACAATTACAGAAATTGTCTTTCGGGCACTACTTCCAACAATCTCCCACTTGCCCGTATAGACAAGCAACAATTGTCCTTCGGGCACTACATCCAACCATCTCCCACTTGCCCGTAAAGACAAGAAACAATTGTTTTTAGAGCACCACACCCTTATTCTTTCTATCCACAACATTCTCCCACTTGCTCTAAAGCAAATGAGACATATCTCCCAATTTCATACCCGCCAAGCGCTTATCAGTGACTTTAGATGCCACATGACATGGTTAACTGATCAGCTAGGTTGTCGGCCAGAGGCGATCTTTTAGGACCGAAACGTTGCCTTTCTGCACGGTCTGTCTGATCAAGTGGTACTCTCTCTCATTATGTTGTTGACCTCTTGTGACTGCGAAAATCATTTGCATGAGCTACCTCTCAACTGTTTTCACAGTAAAATGGTATCGGCTCATCGAGACCTGGAATCACTTCCCGATCCAACAAAGAACTTCTCAAGCCACACTACCTCTTTAGCTGCTCCGAAAGCTGCTATGTATTCGACTAACAGAGTCAAATTGGCATTGCTAGATTGCTCCAGACTATAGCTCCATCACTATAAGAAAACACCGAGCCTGAGATCAATTAACGACCTTCCTTAATTGTCACGGATTTATCTAGCACAGCAAACAAGTAATAAATATTTATAAATCCGGTTTCCCTCAAGTATAAGGATCGTAGTAAAGAGGTTGATACCGGCCGATCTTACGGGGAACTAGATCATTGTGAACCCTAGCTTTTGTTTTTAACTAATTATTGTCACGAAAACTAACCTAAACGAAGAGCTAACCTAAACAAATATTGCATAAAAGTAACTAGACAGAGAGATTAATCCAATGCTAGGAAAGATTGAAAGCGATAAACTAAACTAAACTAAAGTGCGAGAAAAAGTAAACTAAAGCTAAACAATTCAAGTTTCAAGGATTAGATCAAGTTATAACGAGCTGAACAAGCAATTGATCCACCTATCCTATCAACATTCAATTCTAATTCGGATTATTTCGTGATCTCTATTCAAGTCGTGATTCACCTAATCGAAGGCATAAACTCCTACTCTCATAGACAAGTTCGCTTTTCTAATCTTTTATCTTTCGATGTTAAAGATTACGTCTTTCTAACCTAGGCGTGAAATCTTTCGATTTCTAATCTAGAAAATCAATCTAATAACTTTCGTTTTATTTAGATCAAAGATCCAATCTTTTATCATGGTGATCTAAGGTTGACACGACTCTCATCATATAAACAATCATCAAAGCAAGCATCTTTCGGTTAAACATGCAATAAAACATACAAAACATGATAAAAGAAACGAGCTTGAAATAGAACTCACAAAATAATCACGAACGAGAAATCAACTGTTGAATTGGACGGCTTCACAACGCTTGTTCAAGAGGATTTAGCCTCTTAGCATCTTCTTGACAACTCGAATTGATGAATAAAAGTACATGAAATTGTCTAATCTAATCTAGAAGTTTAAGTGCATAAAACTAGAGAAAATCAAGGAAAAAACGCAGCCAAGCTGCCCCTAGGGTTTAGGGTTCGAATAATGTGTCATTAGGGTAAAGATCACGCTGTTTTTATAGGAAAATCAAGTCGGTTGCTACAGTAACCGCTCCGGACGCTCGTTCATAATCATGGACGCCCGTCCATGAATATTATTTCAACTCGTAATTAATCCGGACGCCCGTCCAGGACCCAGCTCCAGTATTTTGCTCATAACTTCACTTCTAGGGCTCCGAATGAGGTGATTCAACATGCGTTGGAAAGCTATTTCAATCCACTACAACTTTCATCAAGACAACTTTCCTGAAAGTGCCTACAAGTGTGGACAAAATTCCCATGAAGTGCCTGGTTCCGGTTTCTTCAATGATTCTTCACTTAAACATCTTTCAACTCTTCCATCTTCATGTGATCATCGTTTAAGCTCCTTACTCATCATGCAAACGTATTCTAACAACATGATAGAAACATGCAAAATGTAACATCATACGTAAACATAAAACACCGATAAAATCACGTAAATATCTCGATTTTGCATTTAAACACATTTGAAACTCGTTTACTCAATAATTCGATAAAACCAACACTTTTCTATAAAAAGTACTAAAATACCAAGGATATTGTTACGGGAATAACGTCATATAAATCATAAATTTCACCCTTAACAACTCCCCCACACTTAAACTTTGCTCGTCCCGAGCAAAACAAAACAAAATCAAGCTCGAGATAGTATAGACATCTCAACAAATATAACATATATTCAATAACTTAGAAGTTCACCATTATGTGTGTGCATAGCCATAGAAAACTTCCACTAAATCCAAACTTGAAAAATCAAAGTAAAACTAGCTAATACCCCCTCGTAGAATAGTAATAAATGACACTCTAAGATGTACCCTACAAACGTGACATATCCCGAAAAAGATGATCGAATGAATCTAGGGCCTTTCTGAAATACTCAGAGGATAATCCCTACATCATATCTTTCAGTTTATACTGGGGATAAGATTAACGATAACTAAGTCCTTACTTATTCATAATAATATATTTCAATATTTTCACTTTTTTCACACTTTTCTAACACACATCAGAATAAGCTTTTGCCCTCATAGCAGAATAGGACATTTCAAGATAATCCCCTACCTTACTCCAATCATAAGGCGACTATAAAACCATCGTCGTGAGCTTTGGTCATCATAGTGGAATAGGACATACGTGGTACACCCTACCTCACCCAAATCATAAACCAGCTTCCGACACACACAATTACAATTATGTTTACTTAGAGATTTCTGGCTGGCAGTGGAAAAGATTATTTTCTAGTAGCACAGACCACTGAGCATAACACCTCAAGTAAACAATTTATTACTATTGCAAAGACTTAATCACGTTTCACTTATCACATTAAAACTTACAGATATTCACAGTATGTCATACTTTAATCCTAGAATACAAACTACCATAAATCTCAGGATATATACGTAGCACTAAGTACATGACTTATAAGAAAATCAAAAATCACTAATCCAAAATGGGGTATAGCTTTATAAAATAGCTCATCGTCACTATGGCTCGTGAAAAATAAAATCTTGGTGAAACAACTAATTCACTAAAAATATGGTATATAGCATCAATGACTATAACAAACCGAACAAAACGCGTGTATTGCCTACTCGACAAAACAAAAATTTCAAAATTTTACTCATTTTGCATAGAAACATCATGTATTAAGCAAATGGTAGATACAAATCGACTCATTCCCCTCCCCCACACTTAAACTACAACATGTCCTCATGTTGTGCAAAATAAAAGAAAAGAGAACTTAGCTGATTGTCTTCCGAAAGGGAGCAACTCTGGAATGATGCGCATCACCCAGGAATGCTCGAGGATATCGATGAGTGTGGACCATCCACCAGAAAACTGATATCGTCTAAAACTCACAAAAGCTAATGCAAATACCCTGCACACTTGAAAAACAAAGAAATACCTCGGGGGAAACAAGGGATTATACCATATCATAGAGTAGAGATAAACAAAGAAAAAAAATCGAGATTGAAAAACATCCACAGCAGTCTCTCATGCTAAAAACAGCAAATTCCATTCAAAACACCAATTCAAACAGAAAAACTTCAAATACAAAAACTAAGAACCGATAAAATCCGAGCCTACGAGAAACCGACAGTAGCCCAAAAATAAAAACTAGAAAATAAACACAAACAAAAGAAAAATAATGGATATCTAGGAAGCCCCCTAGTGGCGCTAATGATTAATGTCGTTAGCTCGACACGCGATTGAAGCTCACTGGATCAGGCCATTTGACTTTTACCACCACCACTACCTCGTTGAAGTTCCGGTCCGTAGTGTGGTGCGAAAACAAAGATTTAACACACATGGGGTTAAATCCTTTATAGCTCGCCATATACGTGTAATCTTCCCCATGGTCGATTTCTTCTTCTTTGATGGCGTTTCAACTTTTGCTCCCTTTCATACTCTTCCATGTCCCAACTACCACCTAGAACTTCTTCGATTTATCACAACCGTCATCCTCGTAAAACAATCGGGCAAAACTCGTCAAACTCGTCGACTTTAGGGGTGCTACACCGAGGATATCGAGAAATCGAATAGTCAAAGGCTTTACCTTGGGTTCACCAATGTAATGCTTGCATCTTTGACCATTCACTCGAACGGTTGATCACCATAACCGCGCAGCTTCTAGAACGCCTCCGAAATGATTTGGAGAATCTCAAATGGACCAGGACCAACGTGTCCTTAACTTCCCAGAAACAAATGTAACCTGGAATTGTATAGTAACACTTGCTCTCCAACTTGAAATTCTCTCTTCTTGATCTTTGCGTCATGAAGGAGTTTCATCTTATCTCATCGATCCTGGCACTTTCGTAAGCCTGAAGCCTAAACTCGTCCAACTCATTACAATCGCTGCGATCGATGTTTGCCACAGATTGGGAATCGAAGTTAAGAAACTTTGTAGCCCAATAAGCTCTGTGCTCTAACTCAACCGGCAAGTGGCACGATTTACCATAAACCATCCGGTAGGGTGATGTACCCATAGGGGTCTTATAGGCGATTCGATATGCCCATAGTACATCATCCAACTTTAGACTCTGTCTTTTCTATGATCGCTCACTGCTTTTTCTCCGAGATCTTCTTCAAGCTCGGTTGCTTCGCTCAACTCGACCACTAGTCATCGGATGATATGGCGTGCCGCCGGTGGCGCACACCATACTTCTCGAGGACTTTTCCAAAGGTCGGTTGCAAAAGTGTGTCCTTCATCACTAATCAAGGCTCGTGGACATCCAAACCTCACAAAGATATTCTTCTTTAGAAAATTCATGACCGTTTATGATCATTGCGAGGAGTGGCTATTGCCTCCACCCATTTCGATACATAGTCTCTACGAGACTAAGATGTATTTATTACCACAAGAAGATGGGAAGGGACCCATAAAGTCAATCCCCATACATCAAAGACTTCGCATTCAAGAATGGGTTTCAATGGCATGTCAAACCGCCTTGTTAGAGTACCGGTTCTTTGGCACCTATCGCAAGCTTTACGTAAAGCTTCCGTGTCCTTAAAGATCGTGGGCCAATAGAAACCGGATCGGAAGATCTTCGCAACCGCTTTTCAAGGACCAAAGTGACCACCAGTGGGTCCACTATGGCATTGCTTTCGATTATATCGCGTTGCTCGATTCGAGAACACACCTCCTTAGCAAACCATCTTTACAGATTTTAAAGAGGTAAGGTTCATCCCAAACGAAAGATTTCATATCAGAGAAGAACTTCTTCTTCTCTTGATAAGACATTTCAGGGTCAAGATAACGGGCATGAAGGTAGTTGACGATGGAAGAATACCATGGGACGTCAGGAGCGCAACCATCGATAAGCATGATGTTTTCTAGAGGAAAGTAAAGATCTATATCATCAGGTTCTGTCTTTTCCTCAGTCAACAATCTTGAGACATGATCAGCCACTACGTTTTCACTGCCCTTTTTGTCTTTAATTTGGACATCAAACTCTTGTAGGGTCAGTATCCAACGTAGCAGACGCGGTTTAGCCTCTTTCTTGGTCATGAGATAGCGCAAGGCAGCGTGGTCAGTCCAAACAGTGACTACAGCTCCCAACAAGTAACTACGGAATTTGTCCATGGCGAATACCACAGCCAACAATTCCTTTTCGGTGGTCGTGTAGTTAACTTGTGCGGGGCTCAGTGTGTGACTGGCATAATAGATAGGCTGGAATTTTCCTTCGATCCTTTGGCCTAAAACTGCACCAACTGCATAGTTGGATGCATCGCATATAAGCTCGAAGGTAGGTTCCAATCGAGCGATATAAGAACCGGAGCGGAGATTAATCGACTCTTAAGCTCCTCAAACGCTTGCTTGCAGCTATCATCAAAGGTGAATGTAACGTCTTCCTTAAGTAAGGTAGACAGGGGCTTGGCGATCTTTGAAAAGTCCTGAATGAATCTCCTATAGAAGCCGACATGTCCGAGAAAACCTCGACTTCATGAACACTCTTAGGATAACTCATCTTTTCGATAGCTTCCACCTTAGCCCTATCTACCTCAATACCTTCGGCGGACACTTTGTGGCCAGAACTATTCCTTCATCTACCATAAAATGGCATTTCTCCCAATTTAGCACCAAGTTCTTTTCCACACACCTAGATAACACTGATCAAGATTATCGAGGCAATCATCGAAGGATTGACCAAAGACCGAAAAGTCGTCCATGAAAATCTCCATACACTTTTCAACTAGCCCGTCAAAGATAGCCATCATACACCTTTGAAAGGTGGTCTGGGGCATTGAGAGACAAATGGCATCCGCTGTAAGCGAATGTACCATAAGGGCGGCGGTGAAAGTGGTCTTCTCTTGGTCAACGGGATCGATGGGTATCTGGAAGTATCCTGAATATCCATCCAGAAACAATGAGAATGCATGCCCCGCCAGACGCTCAAGCATCCGGGTCAATGAAAGGAAGGGAAATGATCTTTCATTGTGACCTCATTGAGTTTTCTATAGTCAATACACACTCTATAGCCTGTAACGAGCCTCAATGCTATCTCTTCTCCTTCTCATTCTTCTCAATAGTAATTCCACCCTTTTTTGGGAACTACTTGAGTCGGGAAACCCACTCATTTGTCAAAGAATGGCGTAAATGATACCCATATCTAGAAGCTTAATGATCTCCTTCTTGACTACTTCTTGCATGTGAGGTTAAGCCTCCTCCTGGGGCTGTCTTACACATTTAGCACCCTCACTAGTCTTGATCTTGTGCATGCAGATGTCGAGATATTCCTCGGATATCTCCCACCGCCATCCAAAGGCTTTTTCGCTTTTGCGCAAGAGACGTTTATGATTTCACTCTTCTATTCGAGATAGCTTGGCGGATATGATCAAGGGAAGCTTGTCACCTTCACGTAGGAACACATACTTAAGATGTTTAGGCAACGGCTTGAGAACTAGATCGTGTGGGGATCCTCTAAACTCGATTTAAGCCTCCACTTTTCAACTCAAAGATCGGCGAGTTTACTTAGTGGCTCCACCGCCAAAGCTTCTTCTCTTAATAACTCATCCTCGAAGTCAATCGCTAATTGATCTAGATTAACCACACCATGACTATTCAGATTATCGATCAATCGCTCATATTCCGCTTCCACAGCCTTTGACTTGCTCGTCCATACAGCTTATTGAAGTCATGAAATGACTCTCAATGAAAAAGCCGGTTGGAGAACCGGAGGGTACTTGAATAGATTTAGAGACACTATAGCTCACCTCTTGGTCACCAACTCGAATAGTTACTTGCCCACCATCGCAATCGATGAGGGCTCTAGCTGTGGATAGGAAAGGTCTCCCAAGAATCAGGGGGACTTTATCATCTTTTCCCATATCTAAGACGTACCAATCAACAGGAAAGGTAAATCTATCGATCTGGACTAAAGTGTCTTTCAGAATCCCTGAAGCTTTCTTAGAAGATCTATCGGCGAACCAAGGTTCATGGAAGTGGGTTCTAGAAGACTTTGTAAACCAATTTGCTCACACACGAGACAATGGCATCAGTGATGGATGCACCCAAGTCACATAAAGAATTTGGAAAGACTAAGCCTCCCATCCGCAATGTGAGCACGAATTTTCGGGGTCACCTCTTTTGATTGGTAAGTCCGGATAATTGATCATTGAACAATCCTCACCAATTGCCTGATCCATTTCTCGCTAACTTCTTCTTCAAGAAACAACATCCTTGATGAATTTGGTATACTTAGGCATCTCAACCAAAACTTCGATAATGGAAGATTAACTGAGTATTTTTCAAAGAAATTAAGCACTTTTTCATATTTCTTATCTTCACTTAAAGGAATGTTGCTTCTCTAGGTGGAAATGGAAGCTTCTTCAACTCACTCTCGAAAAATACTTTCTTTGAGGAAGCACTTGTGACTTTGTCTTCCATGTCCTTCCACCTTACAACTTTTTCGAGACTTTTTATTAGTCGGGGATCACCCTCCCGACTTTCACTTGATTCTTCATTCCTCGAGAGAACAGACACACGAGGACTTACAACTTCTTCACCTCTCGGGGATCACCACTGAGTCTTTTCTTGCGTGAGCGGGGAGCGTAGATGCTCAACTTCCCCTCCCGCCTTATCACCGCGGCGAGGGGGGCTGGTGGTTTCCCGGTGAGAGGGACCACTCGATTGAGCACCGCTTCTAAGATTCATTGCACCGGCCTCTGGTATGCCATAAGGAATCAAAGGAACTAGGTCGATTGCTTTGGCCACAATTGAAATCAGTTTGGGTTACTAGGCCACCCTTCGGATTTTTCTCCATAAAACTGGGCAACTGCCCTGATGGTCTAGAAGCTTGCTGGTCAGCCATCTGCTTCTCAAGGTTCTTGATTGTGCTCATCAACATTTGGATATTATTATTTTGCTCCCTCTGGAAGTTATTGTTCACTCCTTCACTCCTTCCGATAGAGTCCAATCTAGCTTCAAGATCATCGACGAGAGGGCCTTGAGAGTTCTGAATGTTTTGAGAGAAAGGTTGGCTAGACCGACTTTGAAATGCGGGATTTGGATTGTTAGGCCAACTTTGATTTTACCCTTGATTTAGATTGGAGGAATTCAAGCTCGGGTTCTGATTAAAATTAGGGTTTCGATTGAGATTCGAGTTTTGATTGAAGCTTTGACGGAAACCCTGATTTTGAAAATTGCCCTGGCCAGAGAATTGATTTCCAAACCTCTGATTCGGCTGGCCATTGAAGGCATTGATCTCTGTGTTCTGTCCAATCATAGGACAGAAACGAGCAGTGTGCCCCATATCGTCACATACTTGGCATGCGACTTGATTATACTGTCCATGATTCTGGACAGCATTGACTTGATAAGGAACAGGGAGATGAATTGACACCGCCAACCATATGGCCATCGAGAGCAATTCTGCAATACTGTAACTTGAGAGTTCTCAGAGAAATGAAGGAGTCCGATAACTCGGATTTGGAGATGTCGTGAGAGTAGCCAATTTCTTGTTTCGACATGGCGATTTCATTTGCATTTTCACCTCCTCGATCCTAGGAGGAGGAGGTGGTGCTGAACAGACTTGAAATGAGGGGCATAATTATATTTGGCAATGTCTTCAACAATGCCCACCCATCTTGAGGCGTTTTCCTCGGGAATGCCCCACTGATGAACTATTGACCATGCCCTTGGTGAGCTCGGGTCAACCCACTGAAAAAAGTATTGACTTGCCTCTGCAAGTCTAACCCATGGTGGGGCATTTACGAAGAAGAGCCTTAAATCTCTTCCATGCCTCAAAGAATGATTCTGCTTCCGTTTGATAAAATTGTATATTTCCCTTAAACACTTGGTTTGTCTTGGCGGTGGAAAGTATTGGCTTAAAATTCTTTTTCCAATGCAGCCCAAGTGGTAATGGATTCTGTAGGGAGAGAGCTATACCACTCTTTAGCTTCTCCTTCAAAGAGAACGGAAATAAAGTAAGTTTAATCGCATCCTCACTCACACCTTGAATGCGTGTCGTACCACATATCTCCGTAAATGTGTGTGTGTGTGTGAGGATTTTCGAAGAGGACCCGTGAAACATTGATGCATGCCGCATCATCCCGAATGAGGCCGGGTTTGAGTTCGAAGATCAGGCCGTAATGGTCGGTAAAGACGATAGCCGGGTTGATGATTCTTGCACACTGCATGGCGTAGTCTGCCAATGTACGTCTATCTTCAGCAGCCATAATTACAGTTTCTTTGATTTCCCTTCTTAAAGATTGCTCAAACTCTTGATCTTCTGCGTTTTCTTCGTCAAAACGAAGTCTACGCCTATTGGGTCGGACTATGGTCCGCTCGAGGTCAGGGGAGTAAAGTAATGGCCCCTTGTGACTACGAGTTTGCATAAACCGAACCCAAAAATCAAGTTGAGATGAACCTAAATATGAGGAAATAAAATCTAAAACTAAGAATTCAAAACCTAAACTAAGAAAAGGAAACCTAAGAACTTAAAATCTAACTAAAAGATTAAAAAGCTAATTCTAAGATCAAAAACCTAAATAAAAGACAAGAAAAGAGAAGAACAAGAGTAAGAAAGAAAGAGGAACAAACGGGCGTCCACAGATGTGAACGAGCGTTTGTCCAGAGTTTGATCGAACGGGCGTTGTAAACCAACGCCGTCCGGTCTTTCGAGAATGTCCTGACAAAGGCGTCAAAATGATGAACGCTGTCTAAGGGTCGAAATTGATCTGAGACTGAAATTTTACAGTGGACGGGCGTCCAAAATCTTAAACGCTCGTCCAGATGTAAAAAGATCAAAGACAAAGCAGAAAAGAAGGGGGATTAAGAAGAGAAAGAAGAAAGAACTAATCACAAAACTCAAACCTTTAAAACCCTAAAAATCTAAACCCTAAAAATCTAAACCAAAAACCTAACTAAGGAAACCCTAACTAACCTAATATCTAAAGGTTAATCTAACTAACAACCTAAAAATAGAAAATAAAACAAAACAACAACAGAAACGAAAAACAACAAAAACAAAAACTAGGCAAACCGTCCGGTTCCCCGGCAACGGCGCCAAAAACATGTCACGGATTTATCTAGCACAGCAAACAAGTAATAAATATTTATAAATCCGGTTTCCCTCAAGTATAAGGATCGTAGTAAAGAGGTTGATACCGGGTCGATCTTACGGGGAACTAGACTGTTGTGAACCCTAGCTTTTGTTTTTAACTAATTATTGTCACGAAAACTAACCTAAACGAAGAGCTAACCTAAACAAATATTGCATAAAAGTAACTAGACAGAGGAGATTAATCCAATGCTAGGAAAGATTGAAAGCGATAAACTAAACTAAACTAAAGTGCGTAAAAAGTAAACTAAAGCTAAACAATTCAAGTTTCAAGGATTAGATCAAGTTATAACGAGCTTAACAAGCAATTGATCCACCTATCCTATCAACATTCAATTCTAATTCGGATTATTTCGTGATCTCTATTCAAGTCGTGATTCACCTAATCGAAGGCATAAACTCCTACTCTCATAGACAAGTTCGTTTTCTAATCTTTTATCTTTCGATGTTAAAGATTACGTCTTTCTAACCTAGGCGTGAAATCTTTCGATTTCTAATCTAGAAAATCAATCTAATAACTTTCGTTTTATTTAGATCAAAGATCCAATCTTTTATCATGGTGATCTAAGGTTGACACGACTCTCATCATATAAACAATCATCAAAGCAAGCATCTTTCGGTTAAACATGCAATAAAACATACAAAACATGATAAAAGAAACGAGCTTGAAATAGAACTCACAAAATAATCACGAACGAGAAATCAACTGTTGAATTGGACGGCTTCACAACGCTTGTTCAAGAGGATTTAGCCTCTTAGCATCTTCTTGACAACTCGAATTGATGAATAAAAGTACATGAAATTGTCTAATCTAATCTAGAAGTTTAAGTGCATAAAACTAGAGAAAAAGCGGAAGAAAACGCAGCCAAGCCGCCCCTAGGGTTTAGGGTTCGAATAATGTGTCATTAGGGTAAAGATCACGCTGTTTTATAGGAAAATCAAGTCGGTTGCTACAGTAACCGCTCCGGACGCTCGTTCATAATCATGGACGCCCGTCCATGAATATTATTTCAACTCGTAATTAATCCGGACGCCCGTCCAGTATTTTGCTCATAACTTCACTTCTAGGGCTCCGAATGAGGTGATTCAACATGCGTTGGAAAGATATTTCAATCCTCTACAACTTTCATCAAGACAACATTCCCTGAAAGTGCCTAAAAGTGTGGACAAAATTCCCATGAAGTGCCTGGTTCCGGTTTCTTCAATGATTCTTCACTTAAACATCTTTCAACTCTTCCATCTTCATGTGATCATCATTTAAGCTCCTTACTCATCATGCAAACGTACCTAACAACATGATAGAAACATGCAAAATGTAACATCATACGGATAAACATAAAACACCGATAAAATCACGTAAATATCTCGATTTTGCATTTAAACACATTTAAAACTCGTTTACTCAATAATTCGATAAAACCAACACTTTTCTATAAAAAGTACTAAAATACCAAGGATATTGTTACGGGAATAACTTCATATAAATCATAAATTTCACCCTTAACATTAATCTAACTGTATGTCAGAATCAATGTAGTCAACAGTACTCAGATATGCACCTGAGTATACTAGCATATAATTCCTCGTTCTCTAAAATTACTTGAGGAAGTACTATACTGCTATCAAAACTTGAATCAAAGATTCGGCTTTAATTGACTTTTAATAATCTGACATTCTTACTCCAAAAGCGAATTTATCCCATTTTCTCTATATCCGAAGATTGAGAAAATTATTCCGTGAGAGGTTGGGTAGGAACCTCTCGTTGAACGTTGCATACGAATATGCATTTTTATCTTAACCAATAAGATGGATGGGATACTGTCAACAACTTGTTCT
Source organism: Gentiana macrophylla (assembly GCA_026214975.1). NCBI lineage: Eukaryota > Viridiplantae > Streptophyta > Magnoliopsida > Gentianales > Gentianaceae > Gentiana > Gentiana macrophylla. The sequence goes on along the minus strand of CM047807.1, from coordinate 14,126,232 downwards.
CATGAATTCGACTGAATCGATTTCCAAGAATATAGTCCACATCTCTAATTTAGAGAATCTTGGCTCGTCAGTTTCTGACTTTAGATAACACACTCATGTTGCTTACAGCTGTTGCAGTGTCATCTATCATCAACACTAACGTCTACTACTTTACGAATATTGATTCTCTGGTCTACAAAAGACTTATCAATATTCTAGTCAAGCCCACATATTTCAAACATGTGGCTTTTAATGACCTAGATGTTTGCTTTCCACCGATGGATATAAGCATAGGTAGTCAATCGTCCTTGGATTTAAGCTAAAACCATTCCGTTCCAAATGAATCTAAGCTCCAATGTACGGCAAAAAGGTTTTAGGGCATCACCCCTGGTAATCTTCCGGCTTTCTATGGAGTCAAGCAAGGCTAAATGGTGAGAGAGTTCAGGGCATCATCCCTATTGAACTATCTACTTCTCAGGGAATTACCCCCCAAGACCACTTGGCTTTTCTTTGAAAGATAAACTTTCACAACCATTTGACTCTTTTTCACGTAGATCCAATTACTCCCATTGGGCCTGAGACACTCAGGCGGTTCTACTTGAATGTGAACAGAACTGGAGTACCAAAACTCCATTTATAGGTTTATGGCTTGAAACCAACCTCTTTTTATCAAAATCCTATACAGCCCTTCTTGAAGACCATAGTTATCAATCACCCCCAATAGACTGTAAATTCTGCATAATCACAGTGAGTCAATGGTTAAACCATACTCCCACTGTATTTGGGTGGATCGATATTCTGATCTGGTGTAGTAGTATTTATCAGCATAACCCCCAACAACCAATGTTGGATGTGGTCTGATTGAATCAAATAGTAACTCCTTGAGTAACTTTACTTCAAGGTCCAAGGTTGTTATTTAAACATTCTTTCAGAAAGGCCGTGACAGTGTAACTGTCACTATCCGATCTTAAGAATCTTATAACCAACCTTTACTAATTGCATTAAGATATTACACGATCAATCACCATCTGAACGTGTATGCAAAATCTCCAGTCCTACCTTCAAGCATAAATGCTAAATGCCTCTATTTACGGAAGTGGAGTGAATTTACTTCACATCTTATCCACAAATTCATAAGCATATACTAGGTAGACTTCTCGGTATTACATAATAATGTATACCGTTATTTTGCAGTCAATATCTTAATTGAGTTAAGCAATGTAATATAGCATATCAATAACTATACGAGGCAATACAGGTTTATCCTCGTTTCACTCGGAGGTAGGCCGAGCATTAGTCCCAAATACTATGCTATGGCCTATATCTGAGCATGGAATACTCTTTTCTCTAGTAATATCAGAGATTCCTCCAAATATTTTGATAAACTAATCGGCGTTTCGAGTAGTCATTAGACAAATTGTCTACCACTCAAAACCTCACACTAGCTTGTATCTTTCATAAGACCCCGAAGGTCAATATGAACAAGCTTTCATACTTCTTCAGCTCTATTGTCCTTTCCGAATTGAAAGGTTACTTAGTCATTTTTCCTTTGAGATAGTGTTCTTAGACTGGGAGATAGGAATCACCCTTAGCCATTCGTCACATCTTATATTTCGGATATATGCAAAACAAGGCAAAACTCTGTCCTATTTAGGATAGGAATCACCCTTAGCCCGACCAACCACTGCAGATTTAGTTGTACTATGTCCTTAGTTGTAATTATGTTGAATTTAGTCGGTTCTCACCCTATAAATAGGGCTCCATGTACAAACCATAAGATAAGCTAAATATATGCAAAACAAGGCAAAACTCTGCCCAATTGACTACTCTCTCTTTACTTGTGTTACTCCACCACACTCACCACCATATTCTCTTACATCTCCACTGTGAGCCACCACCTTTACACCACTGTCACACCTAGATATCCACCACAAATCCACCGCTGAACGCCCTAGATAATTTCGACGTTATCGGTTGGCTCTATTACCGGGAAAATCAAAGTTTTCAGCCTGTTTCCGGCGTACGGCTCACCCACAGTTGCAAGGATTTACGGCGGCCCCAGGAATAACTCTATCTTCTCCAAGCAATCCTTGCGGTATCCTCATCGAAAAAGCTCTCAGCTCTCGTTTGCTCACGTTCAAATCTCCAACTCTATGCCGAAATCATCTCAAAATAAGGTAACCTCTCGGATTTCCTGTTCAAAATCATGAGCTTGTGTTTGAATCATCGCCTTTCTCATGATTTTTGCACAAAGAAATCCATCGGAGTTGGCATTTGGTTTCCTGGCCGGAAACTTCATTCAGAGCTTTTGATCTGTTGATTGTAACTGTTCATCCATGAAAAGGACTAAGGACACGTGAATTCGTTGAGTTAGCTCTTGAGAAATTGACATCATTAGCATTTTTGCATTAAGAAAAGAGCCAAGGTCACGCTCGTTATTTTGGTTGTTGTTGTACCGTTATTTTGGTCATTATCATTGTGTGTACTCAAGATTTTACGTCAAAGTAGAGCTCGTGTTTAGTATATGTTGTGTTGTTTCTTTGAATCTGGAAAAAAGACACACCGGAATCAGTAAGGTACTGGGATTTTTGGGGCCTCATGCTTGAGAAATTGCAGTCGCTCTCTAAATTCCGATATTAGTACACCGGCACCGCCATTGGATCTGCCGGATAAGTCACTTTCGACAATGTCCCCGACACGCCGTCTAAACCCTCAGACAATACAAGGTTGTTGAGTGTCAGAACGGTTGAGAATCAGAGTACTTTTGTCATTTTGTGCATACAACCTATCAGCGTTTGACACATGGCTGGGATAAAGGACAATGTCCATATGCCACACACTCCAGGAAATAGGGCCACACAGGATCCCGTCCACAAGGACAACTTGGACATCATGCATGAAAATCCCACTGCAGGAAGGGATAATTCTCAGCTGGAGGACAGATCAAAGCTCGATGTTGATGCTAGAACTTTCTTGAACCAAAGGAGATCCAAATCCAGGGATTGCACCGCGAACTCAATTTCGCCCGCTCTAGTCCTGCACGTGAGAAGAACATAGAAGGGACCTCAAAGCAGAATGAGAACAGAAAGGTAGTTCCGGAAACGATTCCGGGTGTAGAGTAGACCCCAAAGGCCAAATCCCCTGAGGCGAAAGCGGTGTTAGCCTACGCGAATATGTGAAACAGATGTATGTGGCAAATTTGCGTCTAGCCACCCATATTCTTCCTCTTATGCCAATTGTTGAGCAGCTCCCCACTCCGTCTGAGCATGAGGCTGCGGCCCCACGTAAGCATCTGCCAGTCCCCATGCATGAACAAACAAGAATTGAGATAGAGGGGAGTGAGTATACGTCAGCGGGCCAAAAGAAGAGGCACATGCCTAAAGGAAGTGTAGAAAGGAGATCGGCTCTGGAACGATTGGGCCACCCTGAAAAAAGAACTCTACAGCAGCGCATGGGTCCACCGATGGATATAAGCATAGGCAGTCAATCTTTCGTTGGCTTTAAGCTAAAATCCTTCCGTTCTGAATGAATATAAGCTACAATGTACGGCAAAAAGGTTTCAGGGCATCACCCATGGTAATCTTCCGGCTTTCCATGGAGTCAAGCAAGGCTGAATGGTGAGAGAGTTCAGGGCATCATCCCTATTGAACTATCTACTTCTCAGGGAATTACCCCCAAGACCACTTGGCTTTGCTTTGAAAGATAAACTTTCTCAATCATTTGACTCTTTTTCACGTAGATCCTATTACTCCTATTGGGCATGAGACACTCAGGCGGTTCTACTTGAGTGTGAACAGAACTGGAGTACCAAAACTCCATTTATAGGTTTATGGCTTTAAACCAACCTCTTTTTATAAAAATCATGTACAACCCTTCTAGAAGACCATAGTTATCAATCACCCCCAACAGACTATAAATTCTGCATAATCACAGTGAGTCAATGGTTAAACCATACTCCCACTGTATTTGGGTGGATCGATATTCTGATCTGGTATAGTAGTATTTATCAGCATAACCCCCAACAACCAATGTTGGATGTGGTCTGATTGAATCAAATAGTAACTCATTGAGTAACTTTACTTCAAGGTCCAAGGTTGTTATTTAAACATTCTTTTAGAAAGGCCGTGACAGTATAACCGTCACTATCCGATCTTAAGAATCTTATAACCAACCTTTACTCATTGCATTAAGATATTTCACGATCAATCACCATCTGAACGTGTATGCAAAACCTCCAGTCCTACCTTCAATCATAAATGCTAAATGCCTCTATTTACGGAAGTGAAGTGAATTTACTTCACTTCTTATCCACGAATTCATAAGCATCTTCTAAGTAGACTTCTCGGTATTACATAATAATGTATACCGTTATTTTGCAGTCAATATCTTAATTGAGTTAAGCAAGTGTAATGTAGCATATCAATAACTATACGAGGCAATACAGGTTTATCCTTTCAGTGAAATCGTTTCACTCGGAGGTAGGCCGATTAGTCTTAAATACTATGCTATGGCCTATATCTGAGCATGGAATACTCTTTTCTCTAGTAATATCAGAGATTCCTCCAAATATTTTGATAAACTAATCGGTGTTTTGAGTAGTCATTAGACAAATTGTCTACCACTCAAAACCTCACACTAGCTTGTATCTTTCATAAGACCCCGAAGGTCAATATGAACAAGCTTTCATACTTCTTCAGCTCTATTGTCATTTCCCAATTGAAAGGTTACTTAGTCATTTTTCCTTTGAGATAGTGTTCTTAGACTGGGAGATATGAATCACCCTTAGCTAGTCGTCACATCTTATATTTAGGATATATGCTCTAATTAATAGACTCTGAAGAATTGTTTATCTTAATACGTAAACCATTTGTCTAAATAGTTTATGACGTGTTACATTTACATTTTCAGCATTACTTAGTGGTTCTGACTTTTCTAGACAAAAGTCCGAGTCTCAAAATCATAAACAAATGTCATATTCACTTTCTTTCAGGCAACTATATTATCGATTTGAAAGCCATTCGTTCCAACGAATCCGAAAAAATAGAAATTAAATTTCTGCGATATTCAAGGATTAAAATCCGAAATTTATTTCCTTATATCACTCCCACTATCTTAGCCGAAATGACTACCCGTTGTCTACTCTTCATCATGAATGCCCAGCTACTTTGTTCTTACAAAAGAACTTTAGCTTTCGAGTCAATTAACCGATCAAGAAAATCTCTAAGGATTCATTCATAGGTTAGTAATCCAAAATCACATTCCTTATCCTATACTTTCTTTTATTGATATTTCGGTTCAGCCTTTAATTTATTTAGTTTAGATGACTTAAACTTGGAGACATTTACCTTCCCATTTTTGGCTTTCTTTAAAGGAAATGGCCGTGAACTAACAGTTCATTTGAGTAGACACTACTCATGAACTGTGGGATATCTAGTGAGGTTGATACCAAATTATTCTCTTCATCATTGAACTAATTTTGTTTGTCTCTCATTCGACACGAGTGACAGAAGTGACATACTTATCAAAATCACTTAAGTTCGAAGGCTCAAGAGGAGAATCCTCTACCGAAAATTAATTGCATTCGATTAATGAGTTCAACGTTCTTGTTAATTTTCCACTTTTACGAAGTCATCATTAGTCAATTTTAATCACTTAAGCAGTGTAGATACCTAAAGAGATGATATGCTGTTGTAAAATAAATTATGACAGAAATATAAATCAAATCATACACCACACCAAATAATGATTTTAGGAATTATAAACGTGATGTCATGCATGCAGTTTATCCTACCATTCCAAGGATTTAATCTCACACCTCAGTGCCGCCGACAGGTAGGTCCAAGAGGTGACGATTAAATTGAGACAATCTCTCTCAACAATTAACTGAGAATCAGACATCCCGACTTAATTGTTGATTACCTTCCTTTTTCAGCCAAGATATTTCCAAAAATACCCTTTAGAGTGTGACCTACTGTTTCAGATTTTTAAGTAGACCCCGAGTATGCCGCCGAAGGGTAGGTTAGTGACCCGATGAGTACTCAAAATACTATCCTTTCGGAAACCAAGCCTTGAATTTCGATAGCGGTAAAGGCCATCCGAAGGGGGCCGAAATCAAAGTGGCACGAGGCGTCACCATTCTCTCATGGTTCTTGTGTCAACAGTAGAGGCCGAGGGGTCGGTTGTCACCTTCCCCGCTCCCACTCGTTATTTTTAAAATTATGTAGTCTCATTAGGATTTTAGAATTTTGTAACAATCCAAAAACAATAGATCATGAATATTTAATTTAATCCTCCCACTAATTCATCGGTTCTAAATACCGTCTAACTAGTGTCACTATATTCACGATTTTCCGATTTTATGGATTTATTAAATTCGCTATGTAGACAGTACACAATTTAAAATTCACCAAGAATTTTATAATCATAATACATTATGACTTATGAATTTCCAATTATTCGAAAAATAATAAATCACAAAATTTAAAGCTCCCACTAGTTTATTGGTTCCAAATACCGTTTAACTTGTGATACTTTTTCATGATTTTCCAATTTATCAATTATTTAGAAATCTTTCGTGTAGACACTACACAATTAAAATTCCGAAGAATTTTATAGTCCTAATCTTGTTATGATAAAAATTTAGGATCTCAGAATTTTTCTAATAATCGAAAACAATAAATCATGAAAAGCAATCACCAACTTATCGGTTCCAATTACCGTCTAGTTGATGTCCAATTTTTCATGATTTTCCAATTTTTGATTCTAAATTCTAATTTATGTAGACACTACATAACCCAAACCCCGAAGGATTCATAATCCCAAATTAAGTTTATCATGTGAATTTTATATCCCGATAAAATTCCTTTTCCATTAATTAATTTAATTTATTATTAATCTAAATTAATTATCATTTTTATACATGTCTAATTAATGCCAAAATTAATTTTCTACATGTATGCATATGCTAGGAGTGGAATTCATGAATATGATGCATGACATGGTTATATCACATAAATAATCACATAAGAAAATAAATGCGTAAAATAAACCACTGAAATGGACCGCTGGTACCCCGTATCTAATCTATAAATTTAAAATTAAATAAATAAACCCTACATTTAATGGATTTACTAATTACTAATTTAACAATTTGCTGGCCGAAATCTTCACTAATCTGATAAGTAGCTCAGCCGGTAGAACATGCATTCCTTCAATTGACATGTCATGATTTTGATTCTCATCAATAGAAATTTTTTATTCTTCAAGACCGCATCTTTTCTGAAAAAAATTTCTGAAAAAAAAAATGATTAAAACGCATCCAATGAGGGTCGAGCCCTTGAAGTCCAGATCAGTGAGTGCAGTCCCAACCAATGTGCTACCGCAATGTTTGTGATATATTCTTCGAAACATATTTATATTTAATTGAGCCGCCAAATTGATCCAAAATTTATTTATTAGGAAATTAAATCACAACAAACAAAATTACATAATTTCTACTACCAAAAAACATTTGGATTTACAATAGATCTAACGGTAAACAAGTACTAACCTCAATCCATCTCGTCAACCATAAACATTCAACCATGCATATATATAATAAACGTATAAAAGATGCAATTTTTATTAATTCCTCTCCTAATTAATTAATTAATTAATTATGCAATCAAGACCTCAAAATTGCTTTAACCTGTCTCTGATACCACATGCTGGACATATAGAAACCCGAATCCGGATCCGATCCATAATTGGATCGTCAGATCTGATTCACAGCACCGATCGAGACGCTCGATCATGCACAACGAAAGCTTACGAATTAAATTCGCATTCGATTTTACCACGATTTAATTCACATAATAAATTAATACAACTACAAGAAGGTATGAAGATTTACCCAAGAGAAGAAAAGTCGTGATCTTCCGGATTGTATCTCCAAGCAACGACTGGTGGACGTCGATCCTTGTAATAGATCCTCCTCGAATATGCCTAAAAACCCTAGTTTTTCTTCTCCCAATAGCCAAGACAAGAAAACAAAATTTCTCTCATTTATTCAAAAAAAAAAGTGCGTCCCTTTTTTTTTTTACAAAATTGGCGTTGGTTGTTTGTTCCAATTTTGTGTTGGGAGAAACTCTATTTTTATAGGAAAATAACTAATAATTTGAGAGTTTATCTTTTACATACAAATTTATCTTTTCCTTTTAGGAAAATAAAAACATTTATCCAATAGGAAAACAAATTTCCTATTTATCTGATAAGAAAACTAATTTCTTATTTATAATTATTTAACACATAAATAATTATATTATCAACATTATAATTAATTAGGAGAACTCTTTTTTTTGCCCAAAATCAAAATAATATGGCGCCATTTTTTATGCCATTTGGGATAACAAAAAATGTCTTTTCTATATTACATATTATTTACCAAATAAATAATATTCATATATTCATTAAATAGCCCAACTATTTAATTTATTCTCGAGGTTCCACAAAACGAGAAAACACTCGCGTGTTAGTAGCCAACCCGGGGACCATGGACCTATATCTCAGTAGCTACAATAAATTGAGTAAAATATTCATCGAACAAAATATTTCTACTCAACTTATTAATTTTGGAATTACGCCACTATAAATCCGAAACTGAACTCTATCGATTATAGATATAACTTATTCTCAGAAAGTCGAGTCAATAAGTGTCCATTGATATAATCATTACATACAGACTAACTTTCCATAGACTATCCGTAACGAAGCGGGATTATTTCCGTAAACCTTTTTCATTAGTACCTCCGTCCCAAAATGTAAGTCATTATAGCTTTTTAGTTTTGTCCTAAAATGTAAGTCCATTTACAAAACCAATAAATCATTTATTACATCTTTCTTCTTCTACCCCTCATTTATTATATACTCAACAACTTTTTACTACTTTGCATTCATACCAATTAAAAGGTCATTTTAGTCTTTTTGATCAAAATTAATGACAAATAACAAATTTAACTAACTTTCTTAATACATGTGAAAAGGCCTAAAAGGACATACATTTTGGGATGGAGGTAGTACATCTTTTCCTTATTTACCATCAACCCATAAGTGATCAATTAGTTCATAACCAATACGAACTCGGCCGATCGATCAGTTTCTAGGATTAACAAATAAGAGGATTGTCTTTCTACTTCCCGCAGGAAGGAATAGATTTCATATCTGTGAGACACACACTCCTCAACCATTTCAGAATACTGCCAACAAGAAAGTGATTCGGACCGCGCCTCTTAGCGATCCTTAATGAACACATCAAACCCTATCTTGAAACAAGTAGGAGTATGCAATCACTTCAGGATTAAGGTTAATCCATATATGATCATCTTGAGATTTAATAAGATTTCTCAATCACGGAATTACATGAGAAACGCAGATTAAATCAGTCCAGTCCTATATGACTCTCATCATATATAAATGCCCACTTAGACAACCAATGTCGACGGTCCGGATAAGACGGTCACACTATAAAGTGTTCCGGGCGCATTAATGGTGGTTTAATCAATAGACCCCATACTTTGATTATGTTCACCATGGACTAATAGTTCAAGTGTATCACCATCAACATAATCCTCATGTGTGACACACACTAAGTTATATGGCTACATATGATACGACTTGGGGTTTTCAGCAGTGTATTACTTACAAGCACGAAGCAAGTAATAAGATGAGAATAAATCTGTCATTTATTAATTCAAAAAAATTACAGAAATTGTCTTTCGGGCGCTACTTCCAACAATCTCCCACTTGCCCGTATAGACAAGCAACAATTGTCCTTCGGGCAATACATCCAACAATCTCCAACTTGCCCGTAAAGACAATCAACACTTGTTTTTAGAGCACCACACCCTTATTCTTTCTATCCACAACATTCTCCCACTTGCTCTAAAGCAGATGAGACATATCTCCCAATTTCATACCCGCCAAGCGCTTATCAGTGACATTAGAGGCCACCTGACATGGTTAACTGATCAGCTAGGTTGTCGGCTTGAGGCGATCTTTTAGGACCGAAACGTCGCCTTTCTACACGGTCTGTCTGATCATGTGGTACTCTCTCTCAATAGGTTATTGACCTCTTATGACTGCGAAAAAATCGGAATTTTTCCCCATCTACCACTATTTTCCAAACCAAATTCCCCAAATACCACCCAAGGCAAAAAAAAAACAATTTTAGGACGTGATTTTCTCCCATTTTTTCCACAAATGTGCACGATCTTAAGGTCCTCAATCCCCTATTGGGGTTCCCCTTCCCAATTAGGGTTTAGTTTGGTTCCAAAAACACCTAAAACGCGAAAATGGGAGTGGTATTTGGGGAATGAAGTGGTAGTTGGGGAATTTGAGTATCTCAAAAGTGGTAGATGGGGAAATGGCTCACGAAAATCATTTGAATGAGCTACCTCTCAACTGTTTTCACAGTAAAATGGTATCGGCTCATCGAGACCTAGAATCACTTCCCGATCCAACAAAGAACTTCTCAAGCTACACTGCCTCTTTAGCTGCTCCGAAAGCTGCTATATATTCCACTAACAGAGTCAAATCGGCTGGATTGCTCCAGACTATAGCTCCATCACTATGAGAAAACACTGAACTAGAGATCAAGTAACGACCATTCTTAATCTGACAGTGAATGTGGGTTTGCTGATGCATTCTCACATTCGTGAGATTTCTCTTGATCGATATAGGGAGGGACACGACTGCTGGATATACAGAAACTCGAATCCGGATTCGATCCATAATTGGATCGTCATATCTGATTCACAGCACCGATCGAGATGCTCGATCATGTACAGCGGAAGCTTACGAATTAAATTCGCATGCAATTTTACCACAATTTAATTCACATAATCAATTAATACAACTACAAGAAGGTATAAAGATTTACCCAAAAGAAGAGAAGCCGTGATCTTCCGGATTTTATCTCCAAGTGACGACTGGTGGACGTCGGTCCTCGTAGTAGAAGCTCCTCGAATATGCCTAAGAAAAACCCTAGTTTTTCTTCTCCCAATGGCCAAGACAAAAACAAAATTTCTCTTCTTTATTCAAAAAAAGGTGTGTCCCTTTTTTTTTATAACAAAATTGGCGTTGGTTTTTTGTTCCAATTTTGTGTTGGGAGAAACACTCTTTTTATAAGAAAATAGCTAATAATTTGAGAGTTTACCTTTTACACACAAATTTAATTTTTTTCCTTTTAGGAAAATAAAAAACCTTTATCAAATAGGAAAACAAATTTCCTATTTATCCAATAAGAAAACTAATTTTTATTTATAATTATTTAACACATAAATAAATATATTATCCACATTATAATTAATTAGGAGAAAATTTCTTTTCCCAAAACCAAAATAATATGGCGCCATTTTTATGCCATTTGGAATAATAGAAAATGTTTTTCTATATTACATATTATTTACCAAATAAATAATATTCGTATATTCATTAAATAACCCAACTATTTAATTTATTCTCGAGGTTCCACAAAACGAGAAAATACTCGCGTGTTAGGAGCCAACCCGGGGACTATGGACCTATAACCAGTAGCTACAAAAAATTGAGTAAAATATTCATCGAACAAAATATTGCTACTCAACTTATTAATTTTGGAATTACGCCACCATAAATCCGAAACTGAACTCTATCGATTATAGATATAACTTAATCTCAGAAAGTCGAGTCAATAAGTGTCCATTGATATAATCATTACATATAAACTAACCCTCCATAGACTAACCGTACGAAGCGGGATTATTTCCGTAAACCTTCTTCATTACATCTTATCCTTATTTACCATCAACCCACTAGTGATCAATTAGTTCATAACCAATACGAACTCGGCCGATCGATCAGTTTCGAGGATTAACAAATAAGGGGATTGTCTTTCTACTTCCCGTAGGAAGGAATGGATTCCATAATCTGTGAGGCACACACTCTTCACTCATTCCAGAATAGTGCCAACGTGAAAGTGATTTGGACCGCGCCTCTTAGTGATCATCCTTAACGAACACATCAAACCCTATCTTGAAACAAGTACGAGTATGGAATCACTTCAGGATTAAGGTTAATCCATATATGATTATCTTGTGAATTAATAAGATTTCTCAATCACGGAATTACATGAGAAACGCAGATTAAATCGGTCCAGTCCTATATGACTCTCATCATATATAAATGCCCACGTAGACAACGAATGTCGACGGTTCGAATAAGACGGTCACACTATAAAGTGTTCTGGGCGCATTAATGGTGGTTTAATCAATAGACCCCATAATTTGATTAAGTTCACCACGGACTAACAGTTCAAGTGTATCACCATAAACTTAATCCTCACGTGTGACACACACTAAGTTATATGGCTACATATGATATAACTTGGGGTTTTCAGCAGTGTATTACTTACAAGCACGAAGCAAGTAATAAGATGTGAATAAATCTATCATTTATTAATTATAAAAACAATTACAGAAATTGTCTTTCGGGCGCTATTTCCAACAACTACAACAAAAATAAGATATGGCACGCCTTAAAAAGTATGATATTGAGGCGTTTACTTCTACTTGGGCGTTTTTAAGTGTCACCTTTATCGATGTCTCATTAGCTAAAATGTCCAAACAAGACACTTTAAAACGATCTAATAAGTGCACACGATCCGTTCACCACTGAATATCCATTTTCTGCTCCTTTGCCTTACGAACAAAAATATTGGATACACAATTTTTGGTACATGAATCCATGATCTGATACTTTTTAAAGCGCCTTAACAGATGCCCAGTGGATGCAATAGAAAGCGCCCTAACAGATGAACAGTAGATGCATTAGAAAACACCTCAACAGGTTTACACTAGATACATTTTGAAAACGACTTATCAGGTTTACAATTGAGACATTAAAAAATGCCTCAACAAACTTTCAAAAAAAAAAAAAAGCCTCAACAGGTTATGGGTTGTCACATTTCAAAGCGCCTGCCCCAACAGCCTTTTCATCCCACATTGCAAAGTGACTCTACAGCCTCATGATGCCACCCTGCAAAATGCCTCAACAGCCCCTGAAATCCAAGACAAACCCAGTAATTTAATTGCACTCAAATAAACCCACCCGAATAAATCTATTACAAATCACGAGAAATTTATCGTTGGAAATCTATTTCAAGACCTAATGCAAACAGATCACAAGGCACTGATAGACTGATGTCAAGTAAAGGTACTGAACTAATGAAGTGTTTTACAAGTTAAAACGAAGGCAAACAACTAAACTAATGCATTGAGGTACAAGATTAAGGACTTAGATATTAGGACACTAGCATATTAGGACTCAAAGACGATGACTTAGACTGCATGTGCAAGAACTTAGCTTAACAGGACTTTCAAAAACAGACCATACATGAACATAAGTGTCAAGTAAACACAGCAGATCGGACCGAAACTTGAGAAACCAGAATGACATAAACAAATATACACCTAATACATGAACATAAGTCCAATAACCAAGAAAGGCATTATACCTAAAAGATTATTTATGATCAAAACTTTACATGGATTGCTTCTTATACTTTTAAGATCATTAAGGACATCAATTATACAACCTATTTCCAGAAGAAAAAAAATGAGAGAGGAAGAGTTACTAAATGCACACTAGCTTACCAGCTGGGAAAGTGCCAGAAGATTCAAAATTGTCTTGTGAATTTCACCAATTGGGAATGGACATCTCCCTCATTTAATTGGCTTTTCAGAGCTTCAATTTTTGTTGCCACTTCCTGATAGGAGCAAGATAAATTTGTGTACTTATTTATATATATATTTTAAGCTTTGATACATTTCATTAGCGTAATTAAAACCAGAAAACTAATGTTCGAAAACTAAAATATTGAAGAAATAGACAGTGCTTTAGCAAATGCAGAGCCTCCCCTAAGTCTCAACATCATGTCGCGAGCAGCACTCTGCACATTGACAACTGAACCAGCCGAGATCTTGCACAAGGAATCAAGATTTTGATCGAAGAAGATAATATATTCTCCTCTGCATAATAAAACAGAAATAATAACATCCAAAATGTTTCGAAACACAACAGTCGGTTGTATTATTATAAGCATTGCCTAGTGTCCTCCATCCGTAGCATCAGTCTTCTTCGGCATTATACACCTATGATATAGAATAAATGCATTAGGTCTGAAATGACGCAAAATTGCAGTAATAAAAGATCAAATCATTAAAACACACCAAATTCTTTGACGATATGTGAATCGGTGAATCAATGATGACACACACTAGCATTCAGGTTGAACCTGATGCCAAAAACCTGTGGACTGGACTTAAGACTAGACTGAACTTAGAGTGAAGAGGGCACTCAGATTCTGACCAAAACTTACTCAAACAAAGGTCAGAATCTGATGCAAAACTTAGATTGAAACCAGAACTAAAATCCTGATAGAAAGCATATTGAACAACAGCATAACGTGAACATAAAACTAGGCAACTAAAACCCTGACAGGCTGTCCAAGCTAATGCATGAACAAGAAATTGTAATTGACATTGGCATGAAAATTACTCGGCAACAAAGCCAGTGTTTCTGTGAGGTCATATGCTGTTAGTTATTGAGGTTTTATAAGATGTTGCGTTTCACTGGATATAAGACAAATGGACATAAAACAACCCTTGAATATACTCTACTACGCTGTAAGGAAACCATGATACAAGTTCATTGAATTCCCAAACAGGCGTAAGTCTTTTCGGACAATAAAAGCATATTAGTTCTTGAAAGGAGCCAAGAATATGCTGATAATCTCATTATTAAGCTCTCAAAATGTCAAGTAACACGGTGGCACCAGTTACGGCCATCAAATAGACATAATCTTGGCCAGGAAAAACTTCAATTAGCAAATTACGCTCGTATAAACAGAAGGCATAAGCACAAACAGATAGCTTTGAGCAGGAGAAACCATTGATGTACAGTACAACAAAAGAAAATATGAATATACATGTTTCATAAGCCAACTGATATTCAATTGGAAGCATTGAATGTCATTAAAAGTAGTATGATAATTACCTGGTAACCTTTCAGGTCAGCCCTTTATAATATCCTTTGACAAGTAGTAGCCTCGTCACAGCTTTTAGTACAAAGAGCATAATTGTTAGAAAATGGAAGCTAAAACTGAAACTACACTCAAGCGCATAATATCTATGAAACAGACTACAAGTCCAGATAAGAGCATGTGGAATAGTACCTTCCTGCTAGAACATCAGGGGAAATGATCTTGAAACGCGTTATAAATTCAAAGGGTTTCCGAGTAGGATATCCAGCACTGCTTATATATTCTGATGGCATCCTTGACTCCCTAAAAATGTAATACACAAGTTAAAATACCGGTGCCCTTAGCATGCACCAGACAGTTGAAAATCACACTCACCACACAACGAAGCTGTTGTTGCACATTCTAATTCTCAAAGATGGCTTGTTTTAAATGTGGAGCCAATGAATGAGAATTTTGATGTTTTAGACGATTCTTCAGGCAAAGAAGGGAATAAGCCTGAAACAAACGAGCATCTTGAAGCACGGAGGAGTGCTTGGTGTTCCCCAACAACATAATCTTTGTTCTTGTCCAACAAATCCAAAAACAAAATACTTGAACCACAGCCATTTCGTACAAAGCCTAAAACAAATAGAAAGTAAGCAATGGACATAGATTTTGACATAATCAAGAATGTTATACCAAAAATTAGACCTTTTGAGACACAGCCAATGCGGCCTCATCTCGGTTTATACAGCGCATGATGATTACAGGCACTTCTGCAACTACTCCCTGCAATGGTTTTCAAAGAACAAATAGAAAACATCTTAACTTGTAGACAGATGTAAATGTATAAAAACACTAAAATCCGTTATCCATTTTTCGTCGAAAAATAAACAAGATAAGATTTATACCTGAATGTCTGCCTCTTTAGCCTCTATTTTCAAGCATGATGTCGATGAATTTTAGTACATATGTAAAATACCGAAATTAACCTCAACTTCATATTTGCACATTGCATCACTTTCTTACCCTTTTAAAATGAAGGTCAGCACAACAAACGTAAATGAGTTACAATCATACTAGACATGAATACCTGTGTGATTAAATTCAGAAGCATGTTTGACGGAAACCGCAGCACCGCAAATAGAGAAAGCGGCGTAAATGCCCTGGCAGGTGTCGAATCTCCGCAAGTAGTGTGAATGTCGCAAATGACACCATAGTTACAAGAATAGGAATGCTCTCACGTATGAAATTGTTACACTGTTGAAAGGAGAATAGATTTAGTGTGTATTCATATAAGCACAGTATACAATACAATTGCAATATAAAAATGTAGATAACATGAATATGCAACATGATTCAGTTTCAATAAAATGTTGTTGTGATTTTAGCATCATTTATAAATAAATAAAAAAAGAAATAAATGTAAATTGTTACAGTCTAACTATCTGGTCCTCAGGTCTCAATGGCTTCCAAGAACTTTTGATGCATATCCTTGGCTTCTTTTCCATGGTGATAGGCCGGCTCCGCTTCCGGTCCGCGAACCCGCATACGGACCCGGAGAGACCCTCTAAGCCCCAGCTCAAGGCATATTCCTATTCCCATGATGGGCCTCGAAAGCAAACCCACGAGGAGTAAGATGGAGAGATGTCCAACTTACCCAAACACAAGGGTGACGGATCCGCTAGAGATCCATTCCCCCCTACATCTGGAGAGCATAGACCGACGACACAACCAGCCGACCGAGGATATACAACGCAAGCCCATGGATCCACGCCGCCGTCACCATGTCACAGCCCGACCAACCACCGCAGATTTAGTTGTACTATGTCCTTAGTTGTAATTATGTTGAACTTAGTCGGTTCTCACCCTATAAATAGGGCTCCATGTACAAACCATAAGATAAGCTGGATATATGCAAAACAAGGCAAAACTCTGCCCAATTGACTACTCTCTCTTTACTTGTGTTACTCCACCACACTCACCACCACATTCTCTTACAGCTCCACTGTGAGCCACCACATTTACACCACTATCACACCTAGATATCCACCACAAATCCACCGCTGAAAACTGTTAGTAATATCATCCGCAGCGGAAGCGATTTAAGGATCTAGATCTATAAAATACACGTAATAAAATAACTAGATCTATATCTACAAGGGGGTTGTAGATCATACCTCTTGGATCTCAAAATCCAAGTTGAAGAACCGCAAAAGAGAAGGAGGTGTGAAGAGCACCACGATCTTCCGTACGTGTGATCCAAGCAACTCCCGGTGGAAGGAATTCTCGACTCGAACCCTTCCGATATGCTACCCGGAAAAACCTCCAAGATTTTTCCCCACTCACCCTTGGCCGAAATTTCTATCTTCTTCCTCTCTAAGAGGAGAAGTCGAATTTTACATGTGTGTAAGGCTTGGGAGAACTCTCTTTATATAGGAGAGTAAAACTTAGCCTCCAAGGATTTTATTTTGCAATTAAAAAATAAATCCATTAAATAAAAGATAATCTCATAATATTCTAGAACAAATCTAGAATAATATTTATCTTTATTTCTTTCCATAAATATTTATCCAATAAATATTTTATGCACATGTCTTATTAAATCACAAGAAAACTAATTTCTTGTTCATTAAAATGTGCATTTGCCGAAATTCATCATTGTGACCTAGTCACTATGAATTTTCGACTATGATACACAAATTGGGCCAAGATTATGAAAAATGTCTTTTCCACATATTTAATTATTTAGCCCAACTAATTTAATAGTCCACTAAACAATTAATTCACATATCGTTTTAATAAAGTCCAACAAGAACTAAATTAATATTATTAGGATTCGACGTCCGAGAATAGCTATGCTATATTAGGAGGCACGTCGGGGACCATGGACTAATAATCAATGACTCCGATAAATCAAATAAATAATTATCTTACGAATGAATAATTATATTTGATAAATCAATCACAGAATATGCCACCATAATCCCGTGGATCGCACTCCTCCGATTATGAGATTATATTTATCTCTCTCACGAGAATGATAATAAGCGTCCATTGATATAATCATTACATATGGATTAATCCTCCATAGATTGCTCATTCTAAATCGGGAAGTTACCGTTAACCCTTTTAGAACTTCTTATCCTTATTTACCATTAACCCCTAAAGTGATCAATTAATTCATACACCTCACCGGTAGCTAATCGGTGTAATATGAACTCGCGCGATCGATCGCTTTCTAGGATTAACAAATAAGGGAATCGTCTCTATCTACTTCCATAAATGGAAGGAATGGATTCCGTATCTGTGATAACACGGACTACTCACTTAATCCAAAGACAATGCCAAGATGGGGTAATTCGGATCACGCACTCGGTATAATCCTTAACCGTCAAGTCAAACTTCATACGATTCAAGCGGTTGATTGTGATCACCTCGAGATTAAGATATATCCATAAATATGATCATCCATTGATTCGATAAGACTTCTCGATTACGGAATTATATCGTGAACTCTAATCAAATTGGTCCAAATTTCATATGATATATCTATCATATATAAATGCCCCACTAGTTCTCTTAACCGAAAGTCCAGATAAGACAATCACACCTATTGTGTTCTGGGCGCATTAATAGCACGTTAAAAGAGAGACCCGATACTCTCGATTAACTTCACTACGGGCTAATTGTATTTTAAGTACATCTTCACTAACTCAATCCTCCCGTGTATATCCCATACACTGAGTTAAGTGATTACATAAACGATATACTTAGGGTTTTCTGTAGTGTAAATGCTATTGTCACATCGGTGATTATAAGAATAATAAATATGAATAATAATATCATTTCATTTATTAAATAAAACAATTACAAAATTGTCTTTCGGGCATCACACCTAACAATCTCCCACTTGCACGAAAGCATGTGATTAATTGTTTTAGAGCACATCCTATTATTTAAAATACAACAAACTACATCTCCCACTTGCTCTAAAGCAATGGAGACCCATCCCGTATTCTAGTACCCATTAAGCATATCATAACCATTGTAGATGACAAAGTACACTCCGAGTGTGCCGTCGTAGGATAGGTCAGTGACTCGGGGAGTACCTACATCTAAATGTCATGGGTCTTAATGATTAGTCAGGTTGTCGGCTCGAGACGATCCGTAGAATCGAAACGCGTTACGGTCCTACTAATCATTCGGTACTTTCCCAATATGTTGTTGACCTCTAGTGATTTGAAAATCCTTCTAAGCTACCCTTCATCGCTTTGCACAATGATGTGGTATCGGCTTCAAATCTAGAATCACTCCCGAGATATGAAAAAGGAAATCCTTAAGCTATATCGCCTCTAGCTACTACAAAAGCCGCTAATCACCCAACTAGTTAAAGCCGAGTTGGCGTTCTTTGGATTCCTCCAGGCAATAGCTTCAACACAAGAGTAAACATCGAGCCCGAGATCGACTTAACGATCATCCTCAATCGACTTAAAGTCAAAATCGATGTATCACACATATCCAAGTTCACACATGAATATGTCTCATATATTATTCCTCGTTCTCTTCAAGATACTATAGGACATACTAAACTTGCTTTGTTAACCGCCGAATCTAAGATTCGATCAAAGTTGACGTTCAATAACCTGACCATCTCTTACTAGAAAGAGAATCTATCATATTTCTCTTGATCCGAAGATTTAGAGAGTCATTCCTGAGGCATAGGGTAGAACTTCCTCGTTGAATGTTGCACACACAGATGCATCATCTTAACCAATAAGATGGATGGGAAACCAGTGACTGATTCTAATGAATTCGACCTAGTCAAACTCTTTAGGATGTTGTCCAAATCTCTGTTGCAGAGAATTGTGGTATTGTCAGATTCTGACTTCAAATAACACACCCATGTTGATTCCAACTGGTGTAGTGTTATCCTTCACAAACACTAATATATATTTATATACACTACCGTACTAAAATTGATATCCAGTCTACAAAAGACTTATCAATTTTCTGGTCAAATCCACATATTGTAGAAATATATGACTTCCAGTGACCGAGAGGTTTGCTTTTTATCCACAAAAGGACGTAAGCCTTGACAGTCATCCTGTCATAAGTTCATAAGGCAATACCCTTTTGTTCCGAATGAATCCAGACTCCGTTTGTTTGGCAAGAAAGTCTCGTGGAATCACCCTATTTTCTCGCTTTTGAACGAAATCATGCAATACCGAACTCATTCTACTCTTTTCCGTGTAGATCCAATTACTCCCACTCGGGGCCTGAGGCGCTCGGTGGTTCTACAAGAGTATGAAACAGAATCGAGTACCGAACTCCATTCACAGGGTTATGGCTATTAAACCAACCTCTATTATCAGAATCCTATACTACTCACAAAAGAGCCATAGGACATCAATCGATCCTCAGACTACAAAGTCTGCAGAACCCGTAATGGGTAATGGATAAACCATACTCCCAATACTTACTGGGTGGATCGAAATTATGATCTAGTTTAGTAGTATTTAGTGTTATCACCAACAACCGATGTTGGATGTGGTCTGATTTTAATCAGTTAGTAACTACCTTGAGTAAACGTACTTCAAGGTTCAAGGTTTTGCTGTTCACGGACTCTATCAAAAAGGATGCAACAGTATAACTGTCCCTTCCCGATTTCAAGAATCTAACCTTTATACTCAATAGGTTAAAAGATATATCACGAATGGTCATTGACCGAACGTATGCCTGAAATTCCCAGTCTTACCTTCAAACACCGTGTGCTAAATGCTTATATTTATGGAAGTGGGGTGAACCGAATCCACACCTTATCCGTAAATTCCAAAGCATATTCTAGGTAGACTTCTCGGTCTTACATTTCAACGTAAACCGTTATTTCACTTCCAATATCTTTATTGAGTTAAGCAGTGTATTGTAGCACATCCAAAACTATGTAAGGCAATTTAACGGTTTCTCACTTAGTGAGAACATGTCACAATGAGGCAGGCTGAGCATCAGTCTCGAGGACTATGAATGGCCTATTCCGAGTATAGAATACTCTATCTCTCATGTGAAAAAGCAGAGAAACCTCAAAATATTTTGAATAAACTTACCGGAGTGTTTGAATAGTTATCGGACAAGAAGTCACTACTGGAAGCTCCTACTAGCTTGTATCTTTCATCAAACCCGAAGGTCGCATCATGAACAAGCTATGTTACTTCTTTATAACCATTATCCTTTCCCGATTGAAAGGAAACTTAGTCATTGAACTTTGTGTGACAATATAACCAGGTGGGAGAAAGGAATCACCCGGAGCCGCCTTGAGTCTTGTCTTTTAGGGACTATGCACTAACTATGGAATATGAAGAAGCGTTTATCTAAATCTAGAAACCAATTTCTTTTAATAGTTCTTAAGATGTGTTTTATATACATATTTCAGCAGTTCTAAGTGGTTTTGACTTTATCAAACAAAAGTCCGAGTCTTGGATTCGTAACTACAAATGGTATATTCACTTTCATACGACAAACAAATTATCGAATAGAATGTAAATCCATTCGTTCCAACGAATCTTAAACCAAAAATAAATTTTCCGTGATATCCAAGGATTGAATCCGAGATTCATTTCCTTGTATCACTCCCACTTTTCTAGCTAAAATTAACTGCCCGTTGTTTACTCCTTTAATCGTTAAATGCACTGCTACCTTGTTCTTTCAAAGAACTTAGCTCGAGAAAATTGCCAAGGATTCATAGGTTGGTGATCCAAAATCACTATCCTTATCCTATGATTTTCAGTTAATTAATTTTCGGTTCAGCCTTAAAGTTTTCTCAGTTTAGGTGACTAACACTTTTAGACATATTCTCCCATTCTTGACTTTCCGTGAATGGAAACAGTCTTGAACCAGCGGTTCGTTTGAGAAGACACTACTCTTGAACCGTGGGATGTCTATTTCGAGTGTTACTCGTCGGGATTTCTCGGATTTTCTAATATACCAGAAAAAACAACAAATCATAACATTAAAGCTCCCACTAGTTTATCGGTTCCAAATACCGTCTAACGAGCAATGCTTTATTTTTATGATTTTCCGATTTTTTCGATTAGAAAATCTTTCGTACATAGTTCCAATATTTCTAGAAAAACAACAAATCATAGAACTCCCACTAGTTCATCGATTCCAAATATCGTCCAACTAGTGACATTCCATGACTTTCCGGTTTTTCAATTAGAACGGTTACGTGTGTAGTCAGTTACACTTTTCTAATGTTCTAGAAAAACAATAAATCATAAAGCTCCCACTAGTTCATCGATTCCAAATATCGTCCAACTAGTAACACTTTATGATTTTCCGATTTTTCAATTAGAAAATTACTCGTGTAATTACTACACATTCAAAATTCACTAAAAGAATTTCAAAGTCCGAAATCACCTTTGATCAAACTAAGTTTGTCTTCCGTTTGACACGAATGACACTAGTGACATACCTATATGTCACTCTGGTTTTTAAAAGGCTTAAGAGAAAATCTCTTTCGAAAATTAATCGCATTATCGATTAACTAGTTCAACGTCCTAGTTACTTTCCACTTTTTAACGAAGTCAATACTAGTCAATTATTAATTTTTAAGCAATTTAATAAGGGATATAATGCTGTAAATAAAATGACATATATTAATTCAAGTTTAACACTACTATATTATTTTATTTTAGGAATTGTAAACTAAAAGTAAGTCTACTCTACCATTCCAAGGTTTAACCTCGCATCTCGAAGTGCCGCCGTAGGTAGGTCAAAGAGATGACGGTTAAATCGAGACAATCTCATCAATGAATAACTTGTGAGAATCGAACATCCCACGAGAATCGAACATCCCTTTATTCATTGACTACCTTCCTTTTTTAGCCTAGATATTACCAAAAATATCCTTTATGAGTGTGACCTACTATATCGGATCTCTTAGTGTACGCTCGAGTGTGCCGTCGTAGGATAGGTCGGTGACCCGACGAGTACCGGAAGTCCTATCCTTTGGAGACCAAGCCATGAATGTTGATAGGGGTGAACACCATCCGTAGGGGACGAAATCAAAGCGCCACGCGAGGCGCACCCTTCTCTCACTTACTTGTATCTATAGTAGAGGCCGTGGGGTTGGCTGTCGCCTCCCCCGCTCCCACTCAATATTTTGGAAGTGGTGGTGGGTTAACTAACCACGTCTTTTTGATGTTAACATAAAAGCACATCAAATCAAGGATTCCGAATGGTGTCGGTAACGTAGGCAAGCCTACCCGTCCTATTCGTTGGAACATATGTGATAGTCGGACGAAATCGGGTCAAGACAGCCCCATTGAGATAAGAAGGAATCACCCATCCGCTCACCGGTGTGGCTTAGTCTTGCCGGACCCCCGTGCATACATCACACTAGGAGGGTTAAGTCGGTCGAGCCTAGCTCAGTTGACCACCCAACCTATAAGCGAACCGTTTTTATCCAAGATTTATTGTTCTTTTACCATCATTCAATCTCGTAGACACTACGAATCGAAAACGTGATCTCGTTTGGGCTTTAAGGCGGTTCACCGAGAACACACACCAAAAGGCTTAACGATTTCATAACCCGTCCTCGGATCTTTAATTAGTTACTAAATTAATTAATTACCACGTATTAATTAAATTTCAACTAATTACGCGAGTTTGTATACATGCCTATTTTAATTACCAAAATTAAAATTCTACATGTATGCATGGAGTGGATTTATGATATGATGCATGTCATGGCAATTCCGATTTTATATCTATTTTATGATCAAACACATAAAAAAAAAAATTGCGGAAAATTTAAACACCGAGATGGATTGTTGGTACCCCCGTATCTAATCTATCCTAGGAAAAAATAAATTACAATCTTGTTGTCTTCGAGTCTTGATCTTCGAATCTTGAACTCGAACCACCGGATCACGAACCACGAACACCCGAGAGGAGAAAATGTCTTTTTAATTAAATAAATCCAATTTATTATAATTAATCCAATATTTATTTCATTATATGCGGCTGCTACTAATTATTTTCCAAAATATATATATATATATATATATATATATATATATATATATATATATATATATATATATATATATATATATATATATATATATATTTTTTTTTTTTTGTGTCATGCGGCAGTTTAATAATCAAAAAGGATTAGGTCATAAAAAAAAAAAATTGATGCAGCCGCAACAAAATCAAACCCTAGCCGCAAATTTTTATTGAACAGGACTTATAGCGACGCTTTTCAGCGTCGCAGAAAGTCCTGTAGCAGTTTTTAATAAAATTTTATCCGTTTCTTCTCGAATTTTACATGTGTGTAAGGCTTGGGAGAACTCTCTTTATATAGGAGAGTAAAACTTAGCCTCCAAGGATTTTATTTTGCAATTAAAAAATAAATCCATTAAATAAAAGATAATCCCATAATATTCTAGAACAAATCTAGAATAATATTTATCTTTATTTCTTTCCATAAATATTTATCCAATAAATATTTTATGCACATGTCTTATTAAATCACAAGAAAACTAATTTCTTGTTCATTAAAATATGCATTGGCCGAAATTCATCATTGTGACCTAGTCACTATGAATTTTCTACTATGATACACAAATTGGGCAAGATTATGAAAAATGTCTTTTCCACATATTTAATTATTTAGCCCAACTAATTTAATAGTCCACTAAACAATTAATTCACATATCGTTTTAATAAAGTCCAACAAGAACTAAATTAATATTATTAGGATTCGACGTCCGAGAATAGCTATGCTATATTAGGAGGCACGTGTCGGGGACCATGGACTAATAATCACGGCTCCGATAAATCAAATAAATAATTATCTTACGAATGAGAATAATTATATTTGATAAATCAATCATAGAATATGCCACCATAATCCCGTGGATCGCACTCCTCCGATTATGAGATTATATTTATCTCCTCACGAGAATGATAATAAGCGTCCATTGATATAATCATTACATATGGATTAATCCTCCATGATCGCTCATTCTAAATCGGGAAGTTACCGTTAACCCTTTTAGAACTTCTTATCCTTATTTACCATTAACCCCTAGTGATCAATTAATTCATACACCTCACCGGGTAGCTAATCGATGTAATATGAACTCGCGCGATCGATCGGTTTCTAGGATTAACAAATAAGTGGAATCGTCTATCTACTTCCATAAATGGAAGGAATGGATTCGTATCTGTGATAACACGGACTACTCACTTAATCCAATACAATGCCAAGATGGGGTAATTCAGATCACGGACTCGGTGTAATCCTTAACCGTCAAGTCAAACTTCATACCGATTCAAGCGGTTGGTCAGATCACCTCAGGATTAAGATATATCCATAAATATGATCATCCATTGATTCGATAAGACTTTTCGATTACGGAATTATATCGTGAACTCTAATCAAATCGGTCCAGCCCTATATGATATATCTATCATATATAAATGCCCCACTAGGTTCTCTTAACCGAAAGTCCGGATAAGACAATCACACCTATTGTGTTCTGGGCGCATTAATAGCACGTTAAAGGAGAGAACCGTTACTCTCGATTAACTTCACTACGGGCTAATTGTATTTTAAGTACATCTTCACTAACTCAATCCTCCCGTGTATATCCCATACACCGAGTTAAGTGATTACATAAACGATATACTTAGGGTTTTCTGTAGTGTAAATACTATTGTCACATCGGTGATTATGAGAATAATAAATATGAATAATAATATCATTTCATTTATTAAATAAAACAATTACAAAATTGTCTTTCGGGCATCACACCTAACAAAAAACCTCGATAATTTCGATGTTATCAGTTGGCTCCATTATCGGGAAAATCAAAGTTTTCAGCCTGTTTCCGGCGTACGGTCCACCCACAGTTGCAAGGATTTACGGCGGCCCCAGGAAGAACTCAATCTCCTCCAGGCCATCCTCGCGGTATCCTCATCGAAAAAGCTCTCAGCTCTCGTTTGCTCACGTTCAAATCTCCAACTCTATGCCGAAATCATCTCAAAATAAGGTAACCTCCCTGATTTCTTGTTCAAATCGCGAGCTTGTGTTTGAATCATTGCCTTTCTCATGATTTTTGCACAAAGAAATCCGTCGGAGTTGGCATTTGGTTTCCTGGCCGGAAACTTCATTCAGAGCTTTTCATCTGTTGATTGTAACTGTTCATCCATGAAAAGGACTAAGGACACGTGAATTCGTTGAGTTAGCTCTTGAGAAATTGACACCATTAGCATTTTCGCATTAAGAAAAGAGCCAAGGACACGCTCGTTATTTTGGTTGTTGTTGTACCGTTATTTTGGTCATTATCGTTGTGTGTACTGTTCATCTGTTGATTGTAACTGTTCATCCATGAAAAGTAGTGCTCGTGTTTAATATATGCTGTGTTGTCTCTTTGAATCTAGAAAAAAAACACGCCAGAATCAGTAAGGTACCGGGATTTTTGGGGCCTCGCGCTTGAGAAAATGCATTCACTCTCTAAATTCTGATATCCGTACACCGGCAGCGCCATTGGATCCGCCGGATAAGTCACTTTCGACAATATCTCCGACACGCCGTCTAAACCCTCAGACAGTACAAGGTTGGTGAGTGTCAGAACGGTTGAGAATCAGAGTACTTTTGGCATTTTGTGCAGACAACCTATCAGCGTTTGACACATGGCTGGGATAAAGGACAATGTCCATGTGCCACACACTCCAGGAAAGGGGGCCACACAAAATCTCGTCCACCAGGACAACTTGGACATCACGCATGAAAATCCCACCGCAGGAAGGGATAATTCTCAGCTGGAGGACAGATCAAAGCTCGATGTTGTTGCTAGAAATTTCTGGAACCAAAGGAGATCCAGATCCTGGGATTGTGCCGCGAACTCAATTTTGGCCCGCTCTGGTCCTGCACGCGAAGAACATAGAAGGGACCTCAAAGCAAAATGAGAACAGAAAGGTAGTTCCGTAAAAGATTCTGAGGGAAGAGGAGACCCCAAAGGCCAAATCCTCTGAGGCGAAAGCGGCGTTAGCCTACGCGGAATATGTGAAATAGATGTATGTGGCAAATTTGCGTCTAGCCACCTATAATCTTCCCCTTGGGCCAATTGTTGAACAACTCCCCACTCCGTCTGAGCATGAGGCTACGGCCCCACGTGAGCATCTGCCAGTCCCCATGCACGAACAAACAAGAATTGAGATAAAGGGGAGTGAGTATTCGTCAGCGGGCCAAAACAAGAGGCACATGCCTGAAGGAAGTGTAGAAATGAGATCGGCTCTGGAAGGATTGGGCCACCCTAAAAAAGAACTCTACAGCAGCGCATGGGTCCTATCCGCCCCGAAAGGAATGTCACTCCACGCCGCGAGGTCAAAGACCTCCGCGACGCGCGACATATTTTAAACGAAAAGAAAGCAGAACAAGACGTAGAATCAGTTTATTATGCGGATTCAGAGGACATCATCCAAAGAAAGTTGGTTCACATTAAGAATACCGAACCCGTAAAAGACGACATGTTGGAAAAAATGGAGAGAGAGATCTCAGAGCTGAAAAAGGCCAAACAAGATGGGAAACTTGAGCCGACTCAGGGAATTGATGTCCTCTTAGATGAAATACTGGATTCGCTACCTTCCAAAGGTGTGCAATATTCATAATATGTTTAATATAAAGGGACAACATATCCCCTCGAATGGATAGCCACGTTTCAAAGTCGAACGCTCATGGCCACCAAAAACAAATCAGCTTGGCGTGTGCGTTCGTGGGAAGCATGCAGAAGCGAGACGCAGCTTGGCTCCGAAACCTGCCCTGCGGTTCGATCAAGAGCTGCGATGAACTAAGGGCAAAATTTCTGAAGGATTTTGAAACAGCAGAGCAGCCAAAGAAATCTATTGAAGATTTGTATGAGGTCCGTCAAGTAGTGGGAGAATCGTGCAAGAGTTATTATGACAGGTTTATGAAAATATATGAGCAGACAAAGAACTTACCCGAAAACGAAGTCCAGAGAGGTTTCTTGAACGCTATTGCCAAGGGGCGATGAAAACACACTTTGCTATGAACCATCCTGTGAATTTGCGTGACCTTTTTAACCAGGCCCGCATATTCAGTCTGACTGAGGCGACTCCATCGCCTTCCGGGAAAGGAAAAAATCGAAACAAATCCAGACCCTCGAAGGATAAGAAGAGAGAAGAGCACAGAGAGGAGTGGAAAAACGATCGGAGAAAAGGAAAGGACCGAGACAGAGAGGTTAGAAAACCGATCAAGTTCGATGAGTCCGATTTCATCCCCTTCAATACGAGCTTATCCGAAATACTTTATGAAATCCGTGATCAGATCGAAAGACCGAGACCTTTGAGGTCCGATCCCAAAACAAAGGATGAGACAAAATACTTCAACTTCCATAAAGATCACGGCCACATCACTGATGAGTGTATCACCCTGAGAAAGATCATTGACAAAATGATCAAAGATGGAGAATTGGATAAGTACAAAAAGCACGAAGGGGGTAACAGAAATGACAGGGGTCCTCGTAGATACCAGAATGAAATCAAGGTGATCATAGAGGAATTTCCCAGCAATCATTAGCTTAAAAGCCAAATTAAAGCAATCAATATCAGGGAAAGAGAGAATCTAGTTGTTCTGGCTCTGAACGAGAAACCCATATCCTTCACTCGAAGCGGGAATATTTCCGTAAACCTTCTTCGTCACATCTCATCCTTATTTACCATCAACCCACTAGTGATCAATTAGTTTATAACCAATACGAACTTGGCCGATTGATCAGTTTCTAGGATCAACAAATAAGGGGATTGTCTTTCTACTTCCCACAGGAAGGAATGGATTCCATATCTGTGAGACACACACTCCTCACTCATTCCAGAATAGCCCCAACATGAAAGTGATTCGGACCATGCCTCTTAGTGATCCTTAACGAACACATCAAACCCTATCTTAAAACAAGCAGGTGTCTACAATCACTTCAGGATTAAGGTTAATCCATATATGATCATCTTGTGATTTAATAAGATTTCTCAATCACGGAATTATATGAGAAATGCAGATTAAATCGGTCCAATCCTATATGATGTTGCGTAAAACATCAGGCTTGCGGTAACAGTGTTTATCTTGAGGATATAAGGCTGATATGAGTGATTTCTCCGGTGAGGACACGGTGGAGCTAAAGAAAAAGATGGAGCTCTTGGGGAGTAAGAGGAGAAGGATGGTGTTTACGATTATTAGCAGCTCAAAGGTCGCCACGTACCCTCCGTAGGGATCAAGCCAATGCGTAGTTCTTAGGAGAAAAAGTCCGAGAGTTGTAAAGGTGAGGTGATATTTATATATTTATAGAAGTGTGGGCGTGACAAATTGGCGAGGGCGGGGCAATTTGGCAGAGAGTCCAAGAGCAGCGTGAGAGAGTCCAAGAGGACACAGAGAGGTCCCTGGCGGGCGAGAGTCCAAGAGGACACAGAGTCCTAGAGAGGACACAGAGAGTCCAAGAGGACACAGAGTCCTAGAGGACACAAAGAGGCCCCCCTCGCGGCAGAGAGAGTCAAGAGGACACAAAGAGTCCAAGAGGACACAGAGTCCAGAGGACACAAAGAGGCCCCCGGCGGGCAGTGAGAGTCCAAGAGGACACAGAGTCCTAGAGGACACAAAGAGGCCCCACGGGGCGAGAGTCCAAGAGGACACAGAGTCCTGTGAGGACACAAAGAGGCCCCTGCGGGCGTGAGAGTCCAAGAGGACACAGAGTCCTAGAGGACACAGAGAGAGTCCAGAGGACACAGAGTCCTAGAGGACACAAAGAGTCCAAGAGGACACAGAGTCCCAGAGGAGGACACAAAGAGGCCCCCGACGGGCAGAGAGTCCAAGAGGACACACGAGTCCTGAGAGGACACAAAGAGGCCCCCAGCGGGCAGAGAGTCAAGAGGACACAGAGTCCTAGAGGACACAAAGAGGCCCCCTCGGGCGGGAGAGTCCAAGAGGACACAGAGTCCTAGAGGACACAAAGAGGCCCCCCGTCGAGAGAGAGTCCAAGGACACAGAGTCCTAGAGGACACAGAGAGTCCAGAGGAGACAGAGTCCCAGAGGACACAAGAGTCCAAGAGGACACAGAGTCCCAGAGGACACAAAGAGGCCCCCACGGCGCGGGAGAGTCCAAGAGGACACAGAGTCCTAGAGGACACAAAGAGTCCAAGAGGACACAGAGTCCTAGAGGACACAAAGAGGCCCCCAAGGGCAGAGAGTCCAAGAGGACACAGAGTCCTGAGAGGACACAAAGAGGCCCCCGACGGGCGAGAGAGTCCAAGAGAACACAGAGTCCTAGAGGACACAAAGAGTCCAAGAGGACACAGAGTCCTAGAGGACACAAAGAGGCCCCTGGCGGGCAGAGAGTCCAAGAGGACACAGAGTCCTAGAGGACACAAAGAGGCCCCTGGCGGGCAGAGAGTCCAAGAGGACACAGAATCCTAGAGGTCACAGAGAGTCCAGGAGGACACAGAGTCCTAGAGGACACAAAGAGTCCAAGAGGACACAGAGTCCTAGAGGACACAGAGTCCTAGAGGACACAAAGAGGCCCCTGGCGG
Source organism: Gentiana macrophylla (assembly GCA_026214975.1). Classification (NCBI taxonomy): domain Eukaryota; kingdom Viridiplantae; phylum Streptophyta; class Magnoliopsida; order Gentianales; family Gentianaceae; genus Gentiana; species Gentiana macrophylla. The sequence continues at coordinate 14,095,613 of CM047807.1, read as the reverse complement.
GCAGAGAGTCCAAGAGGACACAGAGTCCTAGAGGACACAAAGAGGCCCCTGGCGGGCAGAGAGTCCAAGAGGACACAGAGTCCTAGAGGACACAGAGAGTCCAGAGGAGGACACAGGGTCCTAGAGGACACAAAGAGTCCAAGAGGACACAGAGTCCTAGAGGACACAAAGAGGCCCCCGACGGGCGAGAGTCCAAGAGGACACAGAGTCCTGAGAGGACACAAAGAGGCCCCCAGGGCGGCAGAGAGTCCAAGAGGACACAGAGTCCTGAGGACACAAAGAGGCCCCTCGGACGGGCGAGAGAGAGTCAAGAGGACACGAGAATCCTAGAGAGGACACAGAGTCCAGAGGACACACAGAGTCCTGAGAGGACACAAAGAGTCCAAGAGGACACAGAGTCCTAGAGGACACAAAGAGGCCAGAGGACACAGAGAGTCCAGAGGACACAAAGAGTCCTAGAGGACACAAAGAGTCCAAGAGGACACAGAGTCCTGAGGACACAAAGAGGCCCACAGCGGCGCAGAGAGAGAGGACACAGAGTCCTAGAGGACACAAAGAGGCCCCCGGGCGGGCGAGAGTCCAAGAGGACACAGAGTCCCAGAGGACACAAAGAGGCCCCCGACGGGCAGAGAGAGTCCAAGAGAACCACAGAGTCCTAGAGGACACAAAGAGTCCAAGAGGACACAGAGTCCTGTGAGGACACAAAGAGGCCCCCTGGCGGGCAGAGAGTCCAAGAGGACACAGAGTCCTGTGAGGACACAAAGAGGCCCCCAGGGCGAGAGAGTCCAAGAGGACACGAGATCCTAGAGGACACAGAGAGTCCAGGAGGACACAGAGTCTTAGAGGACACAAAGAGTCCAAGAGGACACAAAGAGGCCCCTGGCGGGCAGAGAGTCCAAGAGGACACAGAGTCCTAGAGGACACAAAGAGGCCCCTGGCGGGCAGAGAGTCCAAGAGGACACAGAATCCTAGAGGACACAGAGAGTCCAGGAGGACACAGAGTCCTAGAGGACACAAAGATTTCAAGAGGACACGAGTCCTAGAGGACACAAAGAGGCCCCCGGCACCTAGTACCGCTAGCTTAGCGCTAGCCGCTTTATTCCGTTGCCTTGGCCAATGTTGATTTTGGTATATCAATGGCCCTTTACTCCTTGAGCTCTTCAACGCATGCGGTAAGAATCATGGAGTAAAGTTGTAGTGACTGTTGTGTCGTTTTCTTTGAGACGGCCGTTTGTAAAGCGATAGAAGATTCTACTAGGTGCGGCGAAATATGATGCCGAGCCGAGTCGGGTTTACAGAAGATGCTCGAGGCGAGCTCAAAATATGATGCCGAGCTGGAGTCGGGCTTAGAGTGCCGATACTGTTTATCGGGCTTGAACTGGTGTTGGTGGAAACCACCAGCTATGTGCTGCGCATTGGAGCGGACAGGCTTAATCGCCGATAACGCTCTATCGGGCTTGAATCGGTGTTTGTATCGCGTAGCGAATTACCGATTATATGCTGTGCATTGCAGCGAACAGGCTTAGTCGCCGTTAACGTTCTAACGGGCTTAGGTCGCCGACAACGCTCTGTCGGGCATAAAGTGCCGTGCATGAAGCGACGGGCTTTTCGTTGTAGAGAAATCCATGTTGATGGCGAGCCTGTAGCAGAGAGCTCGTAATAAGATAGTTTGTAATAAATGAGCTCGCTGATGTGGAGCTTGTAATAAAGTGAGCTCGCTGTTGTGGAGCTTGCTAACTGAAATAAAAATCCGATGTATGGCCCCTTTGTTTTAAGCAAGACCGTTGCGGGCTTGGTTGAAATACACGTTGAGGTCGGTCTTAGAGCTTGCCGACAAAGGTCGGACTTAGAGCTTGCCCACAAAGGTCGGACTTAGAGCTGGCCGAGAAGACGGACTTAGAGCTAGCCGACACAAATCGGCTTGCCGACAGAAATCGGACTTAGAGCTTGCCGACACAAATCGGACTTAGAGCTGGCCGACACAAATCGGACTTAGAGCTTGCCGACACAAATCGGACTTAGAGCTTGCCGACAGAAAAACTCAACATAGGCGGTGCCGGCCGGTGAAGCCTCAAACAGAATCCGACGGAGCTCAAAGCGATGCAACCCCAAATGGACTCAAATAACACTTGCAGAGGCAATCCCTTTATACATAAAAGGCGAGTTGATAAAACACGATACCAACCTGGAAATTATGAGGACTCGTGTGCGAGTTTTGAAGATGACGTTGTAACGATCCGTAAAACCAGTGATCCTTGCACCGAGTTTACTTCTAAGAGGCTGAAAACGATGATTTCTAGGCTGTACAACCCAAAAACCAAAGCTTTTGTTGATTTTGAAGTTGAAGATGGAGGAAAGACCTCGCCGGAGACGCCATAAAAACGGATTTTGCGGTGGTGCGGACTACCGGAGTAGGCTTTTCTTGATGATTTTCCGATAGCGGAGCCAAGCGATGTTGCGTAAAACATCAGGCTTGCGGTAACAGTGTTTATCTTGAGGATATAAGGCTGATATGAGTGATTTCTCCGGTGAGGACACGGTGGAGCTAAAGAAAAAGATGGAGCTCTTGGGGAGTAAGAGGAGAAGGATGGTGTTTACGATTATTAGTCGCGTGCACGAAGGCTCGCCTACGTACCCTCCGTAAGGGATCAAGCCAATGCGTAGTTCTTAGGAGAAAAAGTCCGAGAGTTGTAAAGGAGGTGAAGGTGATATTTATAGAAGTGTGGGGCGGCAATTGGCGAGGCGGGGACAAATTGGGGCAGAGAGAAGCGGCACAAGGAAGAGAGTCCAAGAGGACACAGAGAGGTCCACACAGGCGGGCAGAGAGTCCAAGAGGACACAGAGTCCTAGAGGACACAAAGAGGCCCCCAGGGGCAGAGAGTCCAAGAGGACACAAAGAGTCCAAGAGGACACAGAGTCCTAGAGGACACAAAGAGGCCCCCATGCGGGGAGAGAGTCCAAGAGGACACAGAGTCCTAGAGGACACAAACACAAAGAGGCCCTCGACGGCGAGAGAGTCCAAGAGGACACAGAGTCCTAGAGGACACAAAGAGGCCCCCAGCGGGCGAGAGAGTCCAAGAGGACACAGAGTCCTGAGAGACACAGAGAGTCCAGGAGGACACAGAGTCCTGAGAGGACACAAAGAGTCCAAGAGGACACAGAGTCCTAGAGGACACAAAGAGGCCCCTGACGGGCAGAGAGTCCAAGAGGACACAGAGTCCTAGAGGACACAAAGAGTCCAAGAGGACACAGAGTCCTAGAGGACACAAAGAGGCCCCTGGCGGGCAGAGAGTCCAAGAGGACACAGAGTCCTAGAGGACACAAAGAGGCCCCTGGCGGGCAGAGAGTCCAAGAGGACACAGAATCCTAGAGGACACAGAGAGTCCAGGAGGACACAGAGTCCTAGAGGACACAAAGAGTCCAAGAGGACACAGAGTCCTAGAGGACACAAAGAGGCCCCTGGCGGGCAGAGAGTCCAAGAGGACACAGAGTCCTAGAGGACACAAAGAGTCCAAGAGGACACAGAGTCCTAGAGGACACAAAGAGGCCCCTGGCGGGCAGAGAGTCCAAGAGGACACAAAGAGGCCCCTGACGGGCAGAGAGTCCAAGAGAACACAGAGTCCTAGAGGACACAAAGAGTCCAAGAGGACACAGAGTCCTAGAGGACACAAAGGGCCCTGGCGGGGCAGAGAGTCCAAGAGGACACAGAGTCCCAGAGGACACAAAGAGGCCCCCAGCGAAGTGGGAGAGTCCAAGAGGACACAGAATCCTAGAGGACACAGAGAGTCCAGGAGGACACAGAGTCCTAGAGGACACAAAGAGTCCAAGAGGACACACAGTCCTAGAGGACACAGAGTCCAGAGGACACACAGAGGCCCCCAGGCGGCAGAGAGAGTCCAAGAGGACACAGAGTCCTGAGGACACAAAGAGGCCCCCTAGCGGGCAGAGAGTCCAAGAGGACACAGAGTCCTAGAGGACACAGAGAGTCCATGAGGACACAGAGTCCTAGAGGACACAAAGAGTCCAAGAGGACACAGAGTCCTAGAGGACACAAAGAGGCCCCTGACGGGCAGAGAGTCCAAGAGGACACAGAGTCCTAGAGGACACAAAGAGGCCCCTGGCGGGCAGAGAGTCCAAGAGGACACAGTCCTAGAGGACACAAAGAGGCCCCCCGCGAGCGGGCAGAGAGTCCAAGAGGACACAGAATCCTAGAGGACACAGAGAGTCCAGGAGGACACAGAGTCCTAGAGGACACAAAGAGTCCAAGAGGACACAGAGTCCTAGAGGACACAAAGAGGCCCCCCGGCGGGCGAGAGAGTCCAAGAGGACACAGAGTCCTAGAGGACACAAAGAGTCCAAGAGGACACAGAGTCCTAGAGGACACAAAGAGGCCCCCCGGCGGGCGAGAGAGAGACACGAGTCCTAGAGGACACAAAGAGGCCCCCCGGCGGCAGAGAGAGTCCAAGAGGACACAGAGTCCTAGAGGACACAAAGAGGCCCCTGACGGGCAGAGAGTCCAAGAGAACACAGAGTCCTAGAGGACACAAAGAGTCCAAGAGGACACAGAGTCCTAGAGGACACAAAGAGGCCCCTGGCGGGCAGAGAGTCCAAGAGGACACAGAGTCCTAGAGGACACAAAGAGGCCCTGGCGCGGGCGAGAGAGTCCAAGAGGACACGAGAATCCTAGAGGACACAGAGAGTCCAGAGGAGGACCTGAGAGTCCTAGAGGACACAAAGAGTCCAAGAGGACACAGAGTCCTAGAGGACACAGAGTCCTAGAGGACACAAAGAGGCCCCTGGCGGGCAGAGAGTCCAAGAGGACACAGAGTCCTAGAGGACACAAAGAGGCCCCTGGCGGACAGAGAGTCCAAGAGGACACAGAATCCTAGAGGACACAGAGAGTCCAGGAGGACACAGAGTCCTAGAGGACACAAAGATTTCAAGAGGACACAGAGTCCTAGAGGACACAAAGAGGCCCCTGGCACCTAGTACCGCGCTAGCTGCTAGCCGCTTTATTCCGTTGCCTTGGCCAATGTTGATTTTGGTATATCACTATATGACTCTCATCATATATAAATGCCCCACTTAGACAACCAATCTCGATGGTCCGGATAAGACGGTTACACCATAAAGTGTTCCGGGCGTATTAATGGTGGTTTAATCAATAGACCCCATACTTTGATTAAGTTTACAATGGACTAACAGTTCAAGTGTATCACCATAAACTTAATCCTTATGTGTGACACACACTAAGTTATATGGCTACAGATGATACGACTTGGGGTTTTCAGTAGTGTATTACTTACAAGCACGAAGCAAGTAATAAGATGAGAATAAATCTGTCATTTATTAATTATAAAAACAATTACAGAAATTGTCTCTCGGGTGCTACTTCCAAAAATACCCAGTTTCTACTTTCTAAGTAAAATGATCCTAATAGATTTAGTTCAACTTTAGGTCTTGAACAGACATTGGTCTCAGCAAATTAGACTTTATGAAGCGTAGGATGACCTTAACACATCGCCATGACGCATGTCATCCTCTATTACTGACGATCAGTTCGAAGTAAGATAATCACCAGCTAGTACCACTGACACGATTTAGATTCAGCTCAGTCGGTGACTCAGAGCTCGGTACACGTCTTCAACAAACTCTAGCAACTGTTATACAATGAACATGACTTTAACCCACGATCTGATAACATTTCCATGATTCACACCCATAGGGTCATGATTATATCGTAACTGCCCTTAGAACGATTCTCAGTCATTGACCACGACTTCAATGCTTACACAATCCAGTCCTTCACAATGGAAGCCTATAAAAGGATCTTCTTCCTTATAATTTAGAATTACATTAATAGCTTGATCCAGAATCTATGGGTACGTATGCTGTCAATATCAATTGACTCACTTATAATTCATCTTCAAAACTTCTTTCAATCTGGTTAAGTTATCCTCACAAAGCCCACTTACCCGAACATCACACATATTTCTCTACTGACCATTTCTGGTATTTTCATTTGGTGCTAGAATGAATACCCCAGACATGTAGCCTTCGAAGAATCTTGTGAAGAATAATTAACCATGCCTTCAAAAGATCATAATAAAAAGAAGAATATTGAAGGAGAAATTCATGCAAAATTCATCCAGGAAGGCAAAAGGGATGACACCCATGTTGGGGCTGTTATCCCGAATCCGCAAGAAGAGGTAGGAACTAATCTCGTCAATCAAACAAATCTACCTAATATTGGTCAACCTGACATTTCTCAAGCCATGATAAAAATGGTTGAGGAACTAATAAGGATACAACTGGAGATGTTTGCCATCATTTATCACCAAGCATTAAAGGGTAAAGGGCCTGAAATTCTAGAAGCCTTTAAGAACGCAGATATTGCAAAATAGATAGTAAGGGATCAGATCGTTGTGTCTAGTTCCAGGCATGAACGTGTGGAAAAGCAAGATGAAAGTTTAACTCATTAAAAGTTGAACTGGGTAGCCCAAGATGATATGGATAGGCCTATGGCTAGAGGAGGAATGGAGTTATATAATATATCTCCTTTCACTGCCCATATATAGAATTATCTGAGACCTACAAGGTTCAAAATGCAAAAGATGGATCCTTACAACGAAACCAGTGATCCTGTAGATCACCTGCATCAATATGTCCAGCATATGATAATGTGTTGTGCACTAGACGAAATGAGTTGTAAAGATTTCCCTACTCTACTCATAGGGAAATCCAAGGAATAGTTTAATATGCAAGACTTAACTCTTCCATCATGGTGTATTTTGTGGGATCCAAGTTTGATACTTATCAAGAGATACGTAGGAAAGCTATCACTGTGGAGAATGTTCTCAAGAAGGATTTACCGTCAACCTCTAATGGTATGAAGATAAAATGGGATCAATAACCATAAGGAAAAGCCGAAACATCACGGAAGAAGCCGGACTATGTAAAACTTAAGTTTCACCAATTCCCCAAATGTCAGCATTATCACCAGGAAGATTGTAGACTTGGACAAAGAGTTTCCAATGGGTGTGAGAAACCAGTACATTTTTCTCATGATTCTCCTGGTCATCAGATTCCACCGCCCATTGATAACCCTCTAAGTAGTACCATTAATTATACCTTTATTCATCCCGAATTATGCTTAAGAGAGGAGAGATAGGTTCGTTATTATATGGGATATGTGTTAAATGCTATGTACATGTTCCTAAGTTCATAATTCTGCATTTGTATTAGTATCCCAAAGATTTGGTACTGTTTTGCCTCGTTTTATGTATTTTCAGGATGTATCGAATCCGGAGCATTTCAAGACGGATCTAGATCAAGAGAAGAATGTTGGGCCAAGTGAATAAAGTCCAGGAAGAAATATGCTGAAGAAAAAGAGGACAAGTGAGCCCGGTTTACCATGGGCTAGGCCCGATAAGCCGAGGGACTTGAGGAACAAGAAATCAATTCTGCCGCGTTTACTAGGTCGGTTAGGGTTTCTGAGAGTCATAAGTTGGCTATTGTATCTATATAAAGCCGCATAAACTGATTATTACATAGGTTCTCAATTATATTCTATCTTTTATTACATACATTATACAATTTGATAAAATAAAGTTCCTTTAAAACTTTTGAAGTTTATTTGCTGGTTTCCTTCCCTTCCTCGTCATCTCTAGCTTGAGTGGATCAAGCTAGATCTCCATTGTTAAAAGTATGAAGCTTTGTACATTCCTTTCTGTCTTCGAGGTAGATCTATTTGTATTTAAGTGTTTTAGTTAATCTACATGTTTAACGACCCTATAATTTACTTAGATTAATCACTATTGAGCAATGTAGATCCATAATTAAGAAAAGCCGCCGCCGGTAAACCGGTGGTTAGTACCGGTTTACCGAGGAAAATTGTAGAAAAGTTAATTTGGAGGTTCAGGGTCAGCTACGTTGATCGGCAGAAATAATTAAAATAGGTAATAGATCTAGCCAATCTAGTATTGGTAATTCATAAATTAACATGAAGTACTGATAGTGAAGTGTTAGTTAAGACATAGTCTTGATGGACCCTAGGAACGTGCTAATCAGTGTCGATAGCTGCCTAGGAACGTGCTAACATGAAGTACTGATAGTGAAGTGTTAGTTAGCGGTATGAGTTAGTGCTCGATACCGGCAATTCTAGTTCTTTATGCATGCGTATGGGCTATTACGGACCAAGTAGGGGTAGCTGGCGTATAGATTATCTACTACCATAGTCGGAGTAGATAGGGTTAGGAGTTGCACCCGAAGCTTAAAACTGAATTAAAAGCTCGCTCGATTAATTTAAAGAAATTATGTGTGGAAGTAAACATAAGGATTAACTAATCCAAGTTAGTAGATCGATGGGAAAAGGGGGAGGAATAACACGTTTCTTTCATGTTTGTTGGTCAAAGACCATATATGTGTCTTCTTAGTTAGATTAGAATCGTTTACGCTTGAGTTGCATTGTCTCTGTGGGATCGACCTTGATTTTCCCTTGCTATACTACGATTGACCTAGTATTCTTGCTTGTAATATCGACGTTAGTGACTTACACGTGATCAAGATTTTTGGCGCCGTTGCTGGGGACAATGGCCAATTTCAAGAATAAACGTTTTAAGTCTAATTAAGAAGTCGTTTTTTTAAAATTTATTTTCCTTTTGAGTCTTGAGTCGTTTTCGATCAAACCTGCACTATTTAACTACCAGAATTAGAAACTCTTGGCCCGGTTTACCGTGGGTTACCCTCGATTTACTGACGTCCGAAAAATCGAATTCTGACAGTCCTTGTCATTCTATGTATATCCCAGTTGATTTTAGTTAGTAGGTCCGCAACAGTTGGGTTCATCCCCAACTGAGGCGCGATTTACTAACCTTTTCTTTGTTTTATTTTGTCTCTTTTGCAGGAGTATCAGGACACTTCAGAAATTTAGTCAATCAAGAGTGATTAAGGCTAGATGAGTCAAACGCAATGCCTCGTACCGTGTTGAACATCAAACCAATATCTATGTATCCCGGATCAGAAGCCAGAGAGACTGAAGCGTGTGGAGGAGGAGACTGAAATGCTTAAACATAAAGCCAAGGAAAGACTGAAGGAGTATGAGACTTATCGGCCAGGTGTGTTTCCTATCGTGCTAATTGATATATCGTCCGACTACGACTCTGATGATCCGGAGAAGGATCTGGACATCTCAGAGTATAAGGATTACCCAGACTCTGAAATGGTAGAAAAGTTAAGAGACCCTGGAACGTTTTGACTCCCGATCTCTAACAATGGTATATCTGTAGGTTTAGGCCTTCAAGATTCCGGTTCAAGTTGTAACATTCTTCATGTATCCCTCTGCCAGAAGATTAAGATTCCGGTTGTCATGGATCAAACCCGGTCCATGACCTTTGTCGATTAACCAGAGATATGCCTGCCGGCTTGTTAAAGGATTACACGATTAAGGCAGGAGGATTCGTATTCCCAATGAATTTCACGGTTTTAGACGTACCTGAGGATCCAAGTGCCCTTGTGCTATTAGGTAGACCTTTCCTAGAAACCAGCAGAGCAATCATGGACTTTGATAATAGGGAAATCACTCTAAGGCTGAATAATGATGCCGTATCGATGAAAATCCTAGAGCCCCTAGATAATAGGCCGGAATGTTGCAAGATGACTTATGGTTCAGGGAAAGTGGAAATCATGGAGATAGAGAAGGAAGGGCATAGGCAACGAGAGGTTCTAGTGGAAACCTGTGAGCAGGAATTCATGAGATTAATGCTTAAAGAACGCGAAGAAAAGGACCACATCAAGGCGCTCACGGAGGATAGTCCTTCCGTATTGCGTAGTGACAGAATAGATCTTACAGTGGAAAATGTGGAAACCTTGGGCATAAAGTTTAAATCTCGACGCTGAGAATGACCTAGAACACGAGCAAAGAGAGTGAGACATGCTAGGAAGAGAGCTCAGAAAGTTTCTACAGAAAACCGGGAAATGTCACCCCTGAAAGATAATGACCGACGAGAAGGGAAGTGCATGACGGTTGAAACCTCGAAGATGCAAGTTTTGCGAGTTAAGGCCCCAACTTTTGACTGAGTGAAAATCCGAAGGTAAGTCGAGTTGACGACTTTAAACTCAGAACTAATCTCTTGAACCCTTAGTTAGGATTGAAGTCAATATAAGTAGCCGGATGAAATGACGAGCTTTTGTTCATCCTCCCACACCCTTAGGCTTGAAACCGATGGTTGTTGGGAAGGTTTTTTTACTCGTTGGGGATTCTAGTGAAGTAGGTTAGGATTGAGTCGTAAGTAGCAACAAAAGGAGGAAGAAACTAGTGATTTTTTAGGTCTGAATTGAGCAGGAAGTTATTATAAGGTGTGCAGAGCAGGAGTACAAAAAACTCTGAGGGAAATGAGCCTCGGTAAACCGGAAGTTACCTCTGGGATACCGAGCTAGGTTTTTTCAGTTTCTGAGTGTCAGGTTAAAAAGCAGAATTTTTGGTGACACGTGAAGGACACACGTTGCATCAGAAACCCACCAGTTGGAAAAACCGCCCCATTTTCCCTCTTTTCTATCATTTCATCATTTCCCACACTCCACCATAACTCCACCTCAATCCCATCAATCAAACCCTTCAAATCCCTCACCCTTATTACTCCTCTACCCACTATCCCACCAAATCCTTCCACCTTCTATCATTTCTCCTATTTAAACACTCTTCTACCACCACTATTCATCATCCTCATCACTCATCTTCTTCTTCAATCACCAACATTTCTCCATTTCTTCTACTCATAAAAAATTCGGTCACCATCACCACCAAAATTAAACCTTTTCCTTCCTTCTAAACACCCAAATACCATCTTTCCATCCTCTGTTGCTGAGGGGTGCTGTTGTGACAGTGAAGTTACTGCATTTCTTCATCTTCCATTTTTAGAAGCAGAATCCCAGAAGAAACCAGGAAAAATTTACGCCGATAAATCGGGGCACATGACCGGTTTACCGAGGGTCCATTTCAGTTTTAGCATCTTCTGCCTCTGTATCATCAGTATGGGTAAAATCGGGGCGCACGTCGTCCAAGCGGTCAACAATTTCTATATGGAGATGCCAACCCCTTAATCGATGGGGTTGAGCAATTTGATTCACTTGAGATTTACGAGTCGTTCAGAGGACACTGGAACGGCCGGCCTGTTAGCCGTGAGCGCGGCGTGGATTTGGAAGATTGTAGCTCGATCTTCCCGGGAGCTATGAAGGCGCAAGATATTTTGGACATGGCCGAGACCGTACTGGTAGATGACTATGTTGGATCATATATCCAACGTTGGGCTTGTATGTGAAATAATTATTATGTCGTAGACTGTAAATAAATGTTAGTCCGTTTTAAAGTGATCTACTACGGTTATAATTATTGGACTGTAACGTATCGCTAGGGTGTGGACCTTTAATGTGTAGAAACTCGGAGGTAATTTCTAATTTTATGATGGGTAAAATTGGAAAGACCTAATAAATATTTTACTATGTAAAGGTGGGTAATGGTCCCTAGGTCATACACTTTTCCTACTCTCTTTTGACCCCATTATCACAAGAGAAAAATACAGAGAATACAAAAGGGTTCTTCTGACAAGAAATATGAGGTGTATAGATCTGGAAGATCGATCCTACAACAACATCTACAGAGTCTTCCGCTGCTATAGATTCAGGTATGTTTGTAGATTAATATCGTTCTCTGATTCTCAATAATTTAGCATAATCGATCCCGGAATAATGTGATTGAATCACATAAGGACTGTTCTAACAAGTGGTATCAGAGAAATGTTTATGTTGAATTATCGAGAATCGATTTGTTATATACGGTGAAATTCGCATATTATATGTGTATATCGCGCGGCCTCTTTATTGGGATTTAGATGATGCGTTCGGTTTGGAATGCATGTTCTTATAGAATTACCATTGTTTTTATTTTTTTTTCGTTGCGGGTGTTCATCAGAATAAAGAATAGAAATAAAAACAGCAATTGCATGGTTCTAGTTGTTAAGGGGTCCGGCGGTTCCGCCTGTTTGACAGCGGCGGCAAATTTTTTTTAGGTATGGTAAAGCAATAGTAATTAGGTTTTTCTGTTTTTTAATTTTGTTTTTTTTAACCTTTTTTCAGATAAATAAAAAAAAAGGGGGAGGAAAATTGGAAAAGATACGTACCAGTTTTTTTCTTGTTTGGGTGGCTTTTAACATTACTTTGGGCCATAGTTAATAATGGTGATAATAATAATTAAAATAATAATAATAATAAATAGTGTTTGGCAGACCTTTCTATATATACTAGCTAGTATATTGCTATTGTTGACCTGATAATAAAATTAAAAGGCTTGGCTGACATTTAAGGTAGTATTATTTGACAGGCTTTATTCGGTTGTACTTTTTATTTAATAATTGTTTCATATAAGATGTTATTGTAAGATTTGAAGAAATAAGCAATCCAATATTGATAGATCCTTTTTTCAAAGGTCTAAACAGTAAAATCAAATATTGATATATTGCGGTATTTGGATCTATTATGTCTCTAAATGGATTTGTTGAAACGATATGTCGTCAAAGTGACCTCTACGTGGAAACTGATTCAAAATGGTTTGTGTTTTTTTATAAATTCATGCGGATAGTATTCGGCCCAAAGGAAGGATATTATTTGGCAGAATTGTAAATACACCTGTGGTGTTAAATACGTGACAATTATTTGGTTTCCATGTGGATAATAGATACGGTCCAAAGATTGGTCTATTATTTAACATGATTTATTGTCAGTGTTTGATCACTACACCAAGATGTCAATTACGAGTTAGTATTATCATCCAAATATGAGATATTAATGTCGTGCCGGTATCTTGTGATGGGAAAATATATCATAAATTTGTTTGACTTTGGATATTCTTCGGATCTTATATACGTGAGTTTAAGGTCAATTAAGTTGTTATCTGTATTCAATTATAAAATCTGCTCACTCAAGTATTATATTCCTCCACTAATTGTCTATGACTTCAAGAGTTAGAAAGAACAAGTTTGTTCTTTTCCTTGGCATTATGGATCTAGACTTGACATTTAGGTATGATCCTCCTAAACCTCTATCTTTGGATAAATAAGTCAAACATATTTGTACTTTGAAAAATGTGAGTGATCAAACAGGTTGAGTCTTTGATCATTAGGGAAGCCAATCCAAATACTCTTAGAAGTACTATGGTGACCAATAAGGAAATATTTTGTGTGTTTAATAGAGTTGCACAACGCCATGAAGAGAAAGGCAAGGCAACTTGTCATGTCTTAGCCAATCTCTAAAAGGTACTAAGGCTAATGCAACATTATGGGCACATTTTAATTGGCTCATATGATTTCCAACTTCGGATATTTGATTTGGATGTCTGTGATGGCCTTTCGGTGCAATTTATCATTCATTCTCTTCATGTACAATATGATAAATTAAATGTCAGTTATAAATGACATAAGGAATTGTGGGAGTTGAAGAAAATTATTTCCCACTGAATGCAAGAAGTCGAATGATTGAAATTCAGGCAACCAGAAAATGCTAAGTATGGTCACCATTAAAGGTAAGGGCACAATAAAGTTAAAGATTAAGGAAGCTGCTGGTATTCAACAATAGGGCTAAAAGTGACAACATGAGGATATTGGTTGTTTATTAAGCCAATAGGTAGGTACACAATGAAAGATTGCTTGTAGTGTCATGCTTGCGGTGCAAATAAAGTTAAGTTTTTTTTTTGGTTTGTTTAGGGGTTGAGTTGATTTATGTGCCTGAACATACTTAGTGGATAGATTCTGATGCACCTATTCATTTGAGCGTGAATATGAAGAGTAGCTAGCATTATCGATCACCGGTGGATGTTGAAAGATATATCTTTGTGGGTGATGTTGACAGGGTAAAGTTAAGGCTATTCGGAAACTAGATTGTTACCGAAGATTGAACATTTTCTAGACTTGGAAGAGACTTATCAGGCCGTCTTTATGGAGGAATTCGGTTTTTCATTTATTGATTGGACAAATCATGACATTCTTGTTCAATTAAGGATGATACATTCAGTCTTTTCTAGTATTCAGATCAATTATGTTCACATCATTGGCTTTCAGTGATAATCAGTATTTGGTGGATATTGTTGTATCCTTAATAACACTCTGCATTTAGTTTTCATGGCACAAATCAAAGTCAACTAATGATGGTTCCTATATCGTTTGGCATTAGCATTTATGGAAGATTTCTCGAAAGAGAATATAAAGGCTTGTGTCAGATGGAACATTTGGTCCCCTTGATATGTCAGATGATCTTGTCTGAGTAGGTTGTATTAAGGGATAACAAACCAATACAAGGAGATTATGTATGTGATTGCCCTAAGTACGTCTTAGAATTGATGCGTATGGTCACTTGCTGTTTATTCCCTACGGTATGTTGGAATGTTCAGCAACAAAGTATCACATTCATAGACGATTATTTGTTTCTAATTCCTTGTATCAAATGGAAGTCACTATGGAAATTAAAGATAGCAGCTTTCATACTAAATAAATACCCACTACAACAGTAACCAAAACCCCATATGAAATATGGACTGGGGTAACCCAGTATTCGGTGTAATCATATTGGAGGTTGTCCAATTAAGGTTAGGCCTTGTAAGCCAAAGGAAAGAAAATTGGACTTTGGTTAATTGTTATGTTATGTGGTGTTTTAAGAGATCCAGGGGTTTTAAGTTCTATGGTCGTACTTTCAGTTTTTTGTTTTTATTAGACGGGATCTGCAAGGTTCCTTGAGGATATTGAGTTTGAGGGGAAGATAAGGTATGAAATATTGTCTTTAAGGAAGAGCCTACCATGACTCTCCCTACAGTGGCAGTTGGTAACAATTTGTATTTCCCAAATAGGATGTATACTATTGCCAGATATGGTTTATGACAATTTTCTTGAACTTCCAATTAGACAACCTCAACATCCTCAATAACCTATATGGGAGCAACATGAGCATATGAGATACCACATGAGAAATCAGTGGCACCGTCACCAAGACACTCTTCTAGAGAGATTGGGTCAACAATTCAGAATAAGGATCCTGGCATTATGGAGGACAATCCGGTTACCGTTCCCCAAGCCATGGAAAGCTCCAACTCTCATACGTGGATTAAGGTTATGCAAAATGAGAGGAATTCCATGAAGGACAATGACATTTGGAATATTCTACCATTTCCAGAAGGATCAAAACCCATTGGTTGTAAATGGACATTTAAGACCAAGAGGGATTCAGATGGTAATGTGGAAAGATATAAGGTATGTCTTGTCATTAAAGGCTTTACTCAAAAGGAGCATATATTATAGAATGTTTTCTCTATGGTTTCTTTCGGAATAATTATGGCTCTACTTGCTCATATGGATTATGAATTACATTAGATGGATGTAAAGACAATGGTCATCAGTGGTGACATTGATGAAACATTGATTTAATGCTGCCAAAAAACTTTGCATTTGGTGACGCAAAGAATATGGCTTGCAAATTAAAGAAATCCATCTTTGGACTCAAACGGTTTTCCTGTCAATGGTATGTTAGATTCATCAAATTGTTGTCTCGTTTGGTTTTTGGGTTAAATTCGGTTGATGAATGTATCTAACATAAGTTTAGTGGGAGTCGGTTCATACTCTGGTTTTGTATATCGATGATATTCGATATAGTTTTCGGGCGTGAAACTAAATCATTTATCTCGTTCGGTTTTGAGTTGAAAGATTTAAAAGACGCTATTTTTAGTTTTTCGGGATCCAAGTATATCAGGGTTATTCTTTAGGTATTATTGGATCATTACAAACAGACTATATCGAAAAAGTTTTCTTATGAGATTCGACATGATGTATTGTAAACAACATGGTACCCCTGTGTCTAAGGGAGACAAGGCTAGTCTCAAATAGTGCCATTTTCTAATGATTCAAAGTAGGAGGAAATTCATAAGATTCCATCTGATTCGTTTATTGGGAGTCTAATGTGTGCTTAGGTTTGTACATGTCTGGTTATTGTGTACATTTCAGTTAGGTTGAGTAGATTCTTAAAAGATCCTGGAAAGGGTCATTTGGTTGCAGCCTAGAGGTTATAAAGTACTTACAGAAACTTAAGTTTTGATGTTTCACACTTTGATCTTGATATACGGTTTTGATCTCATTAAGTTTAAGGCGGACCAGTTGGAAATATACATGTTAAGATCACATGTCATGTTATTTTCCATGCTACGCATCCACATCATGATCCATGTCATTCAACTTTACTAGCATACGTGATCATTGATGGGTCCCGTTACGATAGATGTGACGAAGGCCGCTTTGGTCCTATGTTGGTGACTTTGATGGACGGGATTGTTATTTGATACGTTTTGTAATGACAGCCAAGTTGAGCGCTCATTCGGTTATCTTATGACATACAATTATAAAGTTACACATATAGCCCAAGTGGGAGATTGTTGGATCATATATCCAATGTTGGGCTTATATGTGAAATAATTGTTATGTCGTAGACTGTAAATAAATGTTAGTCCGTTTTAAAGTGATCTACTACGGTTATAATTATTGGACTGTAACGTATCGCTAGGGTGTGGACCTTTAATGTGTAGAAACTCGGAGGTAATTTCTAATTTTATGATGGGTAAAATTGGAAAGGCCTAATAAATATTTTACTATGTAAGGGTGGGTTATGGTCCCTAGGTCATACACTTTTCCTACTCTCTTTTGACCCCCATTATCACAAGAGAAAAATACAGAGAATACAAAATGGTTCTTCTGACAAGAAATAGGAGGTGTATAGATCTAGAAGATCGATCCTACAACAACATCTACAGAGTCTTCTGCTGCTATAGATTCAGGTATGTTTGTAGATTAATATCGTTCTCTGATTCTCAATAATTTAGCATAATCGATCCGGGAATAATGTGATTGAATCACATAAGGACTGTTCTAACAGACTTTGTTCAGGGTTGTGAAGTCGACAACATTATTCCTGAACCATGAACCTTAAACCGTAAACCATAAATATATATATATACACACACGCACACTCATGTATACACACTGCAATCAGTCATAGAGCTGCATGGACCAGCATTTCATTCATCATATCAATTTTATATTACTTGTAGCCCTTAGTTATATGAGTTGTGATGATGAATACAGAATATTTTGGCACAAATAGGATGAATTTTATCATGCACAATGGGTTATTAGCTGTCTAATGTAGCCGTTGTAGGTTTAATTTACTGATTATTGGTGTGAGAAGATTGTATCTACCACCCCATGTGGATCTATTCAACCAATCATTTTGATTTGGTAAAGTATTATATTACAAACATATCTTTGGACAAGGTGGCACGCTAAAACTCCAATCATCGTTAGAGTTTTAAGGCAAATTAAAGTACCTTGGTTAAAAATAATAAAATTTGTCTTGTAACTTTAGGATGTAACTTTAGGATGATATCAATTTTACTTTTACATTGTTCTAATTTTACAATTTTGATCTCACGCATTTTTCATTTAGCAATTTTGGTCCAATGAAATATGTGTTGAAATTGGGACCTTTTATTTTTTAAGTTATGAGACCAAAATTGTTAACCTGGTATCAAAATTGGTACCGTCCCAATATTATAGGACCAGCTTTTCTAAACTAGAATCGTATAAGACTAAAATTGATACCACCAAAATTATGGACCAATTTTACAATTTTTCCTAAGATCGTATAAGACTGAAATTGGCATCGCCCCAAAATTATTGGATGTATTTTGCAATTTACAAAATTGGTGATGATATGTCAAGAAAACTAATTATATGATGCAACCATTAAATTTATTTTTCTCCAGATTTTATAAGTTTTTCTCAACTGCCATTTCAAGCTGGCGTTTACTCTTTTCTGAAGTAATCAATTTTGCAGATGTTGCTACAAAATTCCATCCAAAGTATGTACAGAAATAGGGTTTTGTTGTGCTGTCTAGGCATATACAACCAAACATGCAAGGACAACAGCTGGCTTAGAACATATAGCAAGTTATTTTAGTAGTATTACTGTCACTTCTTAGTCAAAAGGATTGACCTTGCACATTTTTACACCGTTGATTATGATATATGTATGATTCACTGATGGGTGGGGGCTAAGCCCACTCGAAAAAATAAAATTACAATAAACAAATTTCGTAGTCCGGTTTAATCCATCAAATTATCTTAACATAACTCACCCTATTACGATTTAAGTATGGTAAATAATGTGTATTTCATTGAGTAAAAGTGTTTGAGTGCATTGTATTTATAGGTGTACAAATACTTGGGCAACAACATAATAATACAACAAATATTAATTATAAACATCTAATGGGCCGAGCCTATAATGTCTTCGACACGCCCCCGCAATCCCGTGAAAAGTGAGTGGACACAGAGATTGGTCTTGAGTGTCTAAAAACGTGGATTTCCCAGTGGTTTGGTCAAGAGATCGGCAACCTGATCTTTGGAGCTGAGAAAGGAGACCGAGAGTTTGTTGGCAGCAATCAACTCGTGGACGTGGTGGAAATCGAACTCGATGTGCTTTGTACGGGCATGAAATACAGGATTGTGGGCGAGATAAGTGGCACCTATATTGTCACACCATAGGGTAGGTGGCTGCAGTAAAGAAATCTTCATGTCGGAGAGGAGGCTGCAAAGCCACAGAACCTCGACAGCCGTGTTGGATAAGGTCTTGTATTCAGCCTCGGTACTACTTTTGGAAACGGTGCGGTGTTGTTTCGAACGCCAACTAATCAGATTGGGCCCAAGAAAGATACAATACGCCCCCACGGAGCGGCGGTCATCAGGATCTGCGGCCCCATCAGAGTCAGAATATGCTTGAAGCGATAGAGGAGAGTGACGGGAGAGGAACAAGCCATCAGAAATAGTGTGTTTGAGGTAGCGCAAAATACGTTTGTCAGCCGACCAATGGGACTCGGTAGGGGAGTGCATAAATTTGCTGACACGGTGGACCGAAATGCGATGTCAGGCCGAGTGAAGCTAAGGTACTGAAGGCCACCAACAATAGTGTGGTACAATGAGGGATCAGAGAAAGCCGGGCCGGAGTCTTGAGTGAGACGAGTCGAAGCCTACATGGGTGTTTGACACGGTTTGGATTTGTCCATGCCAACACACTGTAATAACTGCAATATGTATTTACGCTGCGTAAGAAATAAGCCATCGGTGGTTTGCAGGGCCTCAATGCCCAAGAAATAAGTCAAAGTGCCAAGATCCTTAACAAGAACCCGAGTGCCAAGATGCCGAATGGCCTGTTCAACAAGAGAAGCAGAGGTGCCAGTAATAATAACACCATCACAATATAAAACATAAACCCGATGACCATCAGGAGAATAAACGTAGAGTGAAGTGTTGGCTTTGGAACCAACAAAGGCAAATCGACAGAGAACCTCAGTGAAACGAGAAAACCAGGCCCGAGTAGCCTAACGGAGCCCATACAAACTGCGTATAAGGTGGCAAACATAATCTGGGTAGTCGGGTGAACAAAACCTTAGGGCTGCTGCATAAAAACCGGTTCGGAGAGATGCCCATGGAGGAAGGCATTCTGAATATCAACCTGCCGAATAGACCAGCCCTGAGACACAGCAAGAGACAAAAGTAGCCGTATAGTAACCGGTTTGACCACCGCACTGAACGTCTCAGAAAAGTCAACACCCTCAGCCTGATGAAAACCTTTTGCAACTAAACGCGCCTTACGGCGCTCAACATGACCATCAGCATGATGTTTAGTCCTGTATACCCATTTATTTCCGACGATGTTCATGTGGGGTTGATAGGGGACGAGGTCCCAAGTGTTAGTGCGGAGAAGCGCATTAATTTCCTCTCTCATAGCATCATGCCAAACAGGATGTTTGTGTTAGGAAATCTATGCGGGAACGCAGCGGAGTTTAAAATTTATTTCCTATTGACCCAAGATCGACTTCGTTTAAGCAATAAACAATTAAGCTAATAGACGGTGGTTACCTTGGTTGATCTAAAAGATCGACGCTTTGACCATCTAAGGAGAGTAGTTCTGCATAGAGCCGCCCAAGTGTTCGGCCTCTACCGCTAGTCCACACGAACAGCTCTCCGGAATCCCATCATGGATAGTGTTGGAATAGTGTCCTAAACCCAATCGGGTTGGACCGGATCCGACCGGGTCGGATCATTTCGACTATTTCTTTATGTTTATACATATATTAAATGGCTTTTCTGTTGTCATATATATGTTCTTTTAAAGAACCGATTATGAATTGTTATATGATAACGTCCTTAGTATTAGACTGTGATAGAGAAACCATGATAGGCGATTATGGTTGATGAGATCTCTAATCACTTTAATAAGTTTGATACTTAAATGTCTCTAGGCGATGTACTATTAAACGGGGCATTGATAGTATGAAATAAAGCTAGCACGTATTAGATGTCTTCGTCTTTAGGGCAGGGATAGATCTCATCTATCGAAGTGTAGAGACGCTTGGACTGTACGTGGACGTGTATTAGAGAATGCGTACGTTAGACTGACCCACTTACACGGATAAGTGTCACACGATGTGGCGGTTGTGTAATTATCCTTTTGACCGGAGTCTTCATGGCATCACGGTGTGGATTGTCATGCTTTGACACTATTGAGGTTTCCCCTAGCCACGGGGCGATCATGCGGTAGTGATTGGGTATGACATTGAAGCATGCGGAGTATACATGATTGGTCGTCCGGGAATCGCGTATCCTATGATTGGGATCGAATATCCGAAATGGCCTTCTTATAAGGAATGTCTTACTCTCGTGAATCTTTGCAAAGTGGGAGTAAACGAGTTACTTCGAGAGAGCATGATATCCAGATTATAAGATACGGTCGTTGATGTTTTGACACTCGACTAACGACCGTATGGATATTATTACAAATGATAGGATTGTAAGTTACACGGTAATCGCTGTTTCACATGAAAGGTAGTAGTCATTGCATTTGACTCTTACGATGATTGGGGTCACGGTGTGTTGCTTGAGACGCTATTCCGTGATCGTTAGGCATGAAGGGCATTTTAAGTAATTTGCACTTTGTGCTTACGGCCAACATATTCGAAGCCTATCGGGTCACACACATATGAACATCTAGCCGGATTAAAATGTGGTTATAGATGATAACCAAATAATGAAAGTTTATCTCGAGACTATAAAGGTATAGTGGTAAATTAATATGGTGGTATTTATTTATTATGAATAAATATAATACAAGATATTAATGATATTATATTAATTAAAGAATATTCCGGATGCCAATTTATTGGCTAAGGTGGCGCAATTTGTGTGTGTATATGATACACTTGGATTGTGCAATTTAATTAATGGTATTACCATATATTAATATTAGATATTAATATTTATAAATATATGCATACATGCGTGTTGCACATATGATGTGCATGTGCACATTTGTTCCAAAATATATATATTTATATAGATTTATATGTGTTATATATATGTGATATATACACATGTGTAAATTGATTTATGGTAATAAAATAAAGATAGTCAATATTAGATATTGACAATATCTTGAAAATATTCAATATGAGATATTGACAATATCCTAGATTTATATATTATAATAAATGAGATAAATCAATCAATTATATTTTCCTTATTTTATTGGGAAAAGGTTTTCTTCTCCTCCACAACTGTTTGATATGGCGCCACCTTCTACTATAAATAAGAGGTGGGTGTCAAGCTCTTTTGTACATCACAATTCCAAGAACTAATAGTTCTTGTGTAAAATTGGAGAGCATCCTATAGAGAGTTGGAGAGAGGGGAAAAGGGCCGGTCTAGCAACCGGAGTTTTCCAATAGCAATCCATGATGGGATTCCGGCGGGCTGTTCATGTGGACTAGCGGTAGAGGCCGAACACTTGGGCGGCTCTATGCAGAACTACTCTCCTTAGACTGTCAAAGCGTTGATCTTTTAGATCAACCAAGGTAACCACCGTCTACTACTTGTTTGTTTATTGCTTAAACGAAGTCGATCTTGGGTCAATAGGAAATAATTTTTTTGAATTCAGCTGCGTTCCCGCATAGATTTCCTAATAGTGGTATCAGAGAGAGCTTCGAGCTTAAGCAATAAGCAGTTTATTAAGCGTAGTTAATTTTATCGTTTAAATCACATTATTAAAAGATGAAAGTTTTTTTATTTACAAAAGTGATACATGAAAAGGAAAAAAAGTAGATCGGTTGGTGCTCGGCCGACTAGCGGCGGCACCACCACCGGCGGCGGCGGCGGCGAGGCGACTCTTTGCCGGCGATCGTTGACCGGTCAATCTTTGGCGGATCTTCAAATTTTTGTTTTGTGTATTTTGTGATTCAATATGGTTCATAGTTGTGATTGGTAATTCGTCTTTTGTTTAGTTGTGTCATGTGTCTAACCAATGGTTCAAATAGTTTGGGCCATTGGGTTGCCACATTGCATTAAAATAATATTGGCCTTTCCAAATATTTGATTTGGAATAGGCCTAGTCCCTTTCCAAATATTTGATTTGGGAAAAAGCCTAGGCCTAGGCCACTTCCAAAATTTTGATTTTGGAAAGTGGTCAGGCCTAAACCAAAATTATTTGGCTTTTTTAAATATTTGATTTGGAATAGGCCTAGGCCCTTTTCAAATATTTGATTTGTAAAAGGCCTAGGCCTAGGCCACTTCCAAAATTTTGATTTTGGAAAGTGGCCAGGCCTAAGCCAAATTTGGTTTAGGAAACCAAAGGCATCCTTTTTATTAGGAATCAAAAGGAAAGAAACAAAAGAAACTTAATTTTAATTTTGATTTAATTTCAGAATAGTTCTAATTAATTAAAATTAAAATTAAAATCGGTTTAAAATTAATCGTTAATTTTATTTCGATTAAAATCATTTAATTTATTAAATGTTAATTAGTTAATTGATTGGATAAAATTATTTAATAGATTAAATGTTAATTGATTAATTAAGACGCAAGTAGTTAAATTTTAATTTTATCTTTTTCATAAGATTTTATTGTATGGATTAGATATAGTAGATATAATATGATTATATGGACCCCGATTGATCATGGACTCGACCGATAGGATAGATGTGAATGATTTAATTTTTCTGTTGGTTTAAAAATTGTCCTAGGCCGTTATGAAGAACGTGACCTAGTTTATTTTCTGCATTTATCCTATTCCCGTTGACCCCCCCCGTGCGGCGGGTGTATTTATTTTATTAGATAGAATTAAATGTAATAAGAATGGAGCAGAAGATGGAGACCAAAGAAAGAAGAATAAAGATCCCATTGGAGAATGACGCATTAAAGATCCTATTGACGGTTGCAGCTACCTTAGATTGTGACCCGCGGTTTCGTCAGTTTGTATTCGAAACCGCACCTAGGAAAAGTCCATGATCATACCGGTTACTTTACGCATTTATTTATTTTGTGCGTGTATTTATTTTATATGATACGATAGATGCATGACTAGGCACGATCTAGATAAATGTGTAGGATATATATCTATAGAGATAGATATAATTGATGAGACCGAAATTAAAATTAATTAAGTGAATTAATTTACGAAAAATACTTCCACGACAAAAACAAGTCGAAATACTGTCTCCCAATATTATAACGACGGTGAAGAGCCTGTGTTCGGATCCAACTGATCGACCACCGCCGGGAGTTGACCTACCTCGGGTATATCGTCGTTATTGAGATATGATCGTATGAGATCTCGTGAATATTGGGTTATGACTTGACTAGAGTCTTTCGGTGATTGGCCACCGTCAGGGCCGTCTGACTTTAGAGACAAGGGGTTGACTAACACATAGTGATGTGTATCTCCAAAGAGTTGACTAGTCAACCACTGAGAATCACATAGAGATGTGAATGGTAAAGAGTTACCTACCTATCGAAATTATCTTGGTTGATCGACCACCGCCGGGAATCGAGGTAACTAGATGGGATCTCAACCACTAAAGAATTTTGAAAAAATCTTGAAAGTCAATTGGAAGTAGTTGACTAGTGGGAGCAAAATCATAAACCAAAAGACCATTTTTGATTTTGCGTGTATAAACAACAACACTCTTTTATTTTCATTTTTATGTTGTAGTTTTAGCAAACTTTATATTTATGTTTTATTCTCGATTAGTAAAGCCAAATTATGACTGTTACCTTTTGAGAAACGTTCTCAAATATGGTTAAGTAATATTAATCCTTTTAAAAAGCAATGACACGAGCGATCCCGTTATAGCAGTTAGAGACAAGGAGACTACATATATGATGGAGTACTCCAAGACTTTAATTATTATTGAAAGCGGAAGCTCATGATATGATTAAATCATTTGAAATAAGTTTCAACGAATTAGTCATATATTGGATACGATCCAAGATGTTCATTCAGTCATACGATGACAATTAACTGAAACGTTGGATAAGAATGACCACGTCTAATTTTGGAAAGGTTGTTTTCAAAATTGTAAGATTTAAGTATCGACTTAATTCTATCATTGCTTAAAGGTTAATTAAATAGTCAATGTTTTAAATACGATTTAAAAGGTTAAATAAACTATTTAATAAACTTTAGATTTTCTTTATGAAAGGAAATCAAAGACATAGCTCTTGTGATCTTTATTAAGTCTTATGAAGACTACACCAAGAAATATTTACAAGTGCTTGAAGGATTAAAAAGGAAATTTAGGGCATGTGCTTTAATAGAGAACTTATTGAAGTTTTTATTATAGGCAAGTGAGTTGAGATAAATCTATCTAAGTTCAAGTCAACTCTTAGATATATGATATCTTGCGAGTGTGATTAAATTAGAAAGATTAAATACAGATATGGGAAGGTGAAGCAAACGTTGTAACCCTTACCACATTCTGGATCTAGTAAACTGATAAGGGAACTAAATAAATGTTATTATGTTCCGGTTCTTATGAAGGGCACAAGTTCAGATATTTGTTAGGATTTAGTAGACACATTCAATTATAAAGAATAAATGTTATTCCGATAAAGTTGGAAGGTCACTGAATCTAACATACTAGATTGTTGTCACTATATAGTTGATATATGTGATGAGATCTCAACTAAATATTTATATGGCTGTTATCCTTAATATTTGTGGTTGTTCTAGACATGACCTCTCTGGAAGGGAAGCGTGAAATTAAACGTCATTCTGATGATGTTGAACCATATGATTATGAATCATGTGGGTTATAATGTATCTTATCCAAAGAGGACTAAAATACCCTTTTATGAAAAGGTTATAAAACCTAGAAAGTTGTCCAAAGCCTAAACATACCGATGTTTGTTGGCTTATGGCAATTAATGACACAAATAATTGTTTATTAGTCTCTATAACTGTTTTAGAAACAGTTGAATGTACTTATTGAAGTTCGACAATTCAGAAAGCCCGAAAAGTTCGAGCTAGTACGAATATGAGATTGATGAGCTACTTAAGAATTAATCTTCAATTGGATTGAAGTAATTAATACCTGAAGGGTGTTTCAGAAGTCGTCTGAAAGGGAATAAGATTCTTCCCTTGAAGGATACCATCTTTGGGATACGCAATTAGATTGTGTTCCCAAATGGAAACAACACTTTATATGATAAAGGTGTGATGCAAGCCATGCGAAGTATCCCTTACCCGTTTTGGGATAGTGCCCTTATACTTAACCGAGTTCCAAAGAATAAAGGTTGAATAAATTCCATATTAGATATGGAAGGTGATAATGTCAAATCTATCCTAACCGATAATTTGAAGTTGTCATAAGCAAAGTCAGAAAGGCTTGGAGCCTAGTACGACATATGCAACTTTGTGAAATATCTCAGCAAGTACGCTAGATATTATTTACTCGTCCGCAGAGCAAAATGTTTGTCTCCAAACATGCTGTCTTCTAAAGGAAGTGTTTCTTCCAAAAGAAACACTGGGAGTGAATCGTATCTCAAAAGAGTTTGAGAACCACAAAGATACATTCAACCAATGGAACGTGAGTAGACGCCACATAACGATGAGGTGTAGAACACTGCTCAGTGCACACAAAAGTTCTGTAAGTCTGTGGATAACCTCAAGCCTGAAAAGGTTGTTGGCATGTTCATCTTGATGAATGAATATCTCACGACTTATGAAAGAATGTTTGAAAGGCAAGATTGAGAGATATGGCCAGGAGCCATAATATCTGAATTAGGTTCCATCAGTGACAACCAGGTTATGAACCTAGTCTGTCTTACCTAGAGGGAATGTCCCCGTAAGGCTGAGCCTAGTTCTATTCAGATAATTCTTGTTATAGCTTTGTATCATGACTATATGATAGTGTTGAAGACGTTGGGTAGAATGCTCGATGTTCGTAGACAATGACATGATATGTAAGCCCACGAGATCCATTTATGGAGTCAAACAAGTTTCTCTAGACGATTTCTTTGTTAGATAATCAAAGGAGTTTGATTTAGTCAAAAGAAGGATATGCCCCATGTGCAAGATGGATAGTGGGAGTGTGTTACGATTTTGAGTAAGGTATTGGATATCTCTCTCGAGAATTATCACCCCATGTCACAGTCAATTAATGTTTGGTAGTTCAAGCTCTTTACGAAAGCACTTGAATTGGCAGTTCTTAATTTTGGAAATAAGAATCTATAGCGATAGATTTAACTGCTGTTAGATTATAGTTACCTATATAGATGTGATGCTAAAAGGAGTTTATTATAGATCGCGATAGGGATACTGCTGGCCAGTGTTATCAAGATCTATCTGTGTTAAGACGTTCGTCCTAAAGATAAGGTGAAAGATGATGATTATGAAGGTTTCCTTTGCTACTGCGATAGGAACCATCATAAAGGTAATGCCAGATGTTCATAGTTCATGAACTATCATGAGCAAGTATGAAAGTAAATCTGGTGAATGTCGAGAATATCCTTAAACAAGTTAAGGACGATTTCCTAGTTTATTGAAGCATGGAAACGAATAAATATAGTTCTACAGACGTATATCCTGAGTCTTATGAAGGCGAGTGAGAGCTACGGTCTGGGTTTGCAGTCACTTTGATTAAGTGATACAGTGAGCTGGAAATGTTCTAGCCTATGGGTCGCTGTAAATTCTACAACTAAGCCAAAACACAGTAGTGCCTTGAAGGCGCAATGAGCGCGAACATGGATCTAGAAGGTTCATTCCCGAACCTTATACGGTTCTTCCACCTTTCTATATAGCGATATAGTAAGTGGATTCATTGCTTGAAGCAAGGACCAGGGTCTCGTCAGAGATCTGTGTGTGTGTTGAGGCGGTTCCTTTGACTTTGTCATTTGGAACATGATATGAAGATAGTATGAGTCCCCACGGATAGTGATCCGTTCATGGCTAGATCTAGTTGCGAGTATTGCATGAGATTCTTGTGTTTCAACTTGGTCTTGTGTGTGTGAGTGATTGGTTTTAGGCCAAGTGGGAGATTGTTGGAATAGTGTCCTAAACCCAATCGGGTTGGACCGGATCCGACCGGGTCGGATAATTTCTACTATTTCTTTATGTTTATACATATATTAAATGGCTTTTCTGTTGTTATATATATGTTCTTTTAAAGAACCGATTATGAATTGTTATATGATAACGTCCTTAGTATTAGACTGTGATAGAGAAACCATGATATGCGATTATGGTTGATGAGATCTCTAATCACTTTAATAAGTTTGATACTTAAATGTCTCTAGGCTGATGTACTATTAAACGGGGCATTGATAGTATGAACAGGCTAGCACGTATTAGATGTCTTCTGTCTTTAGGGCAGGGATAGATCTCGTCTATCGAAGTGTAGAGACGCTTGGACTGTACGTGGACGTGTATTAGAGAATGCGTACGTTAGACTGACCCACTTACACGGATAAGTGTCACACTATGTGGCGGTTGTGTAATTATCCTTTTGACCGGAGTCTTCATGGCATCACGGTGTGGATTGTCATGCTTTGACACTATTGAGGTTTCCCCTAGCCACGGGGCGATCATGCGGTAGTGATTGGGTATGACATTGAAGCATGCGGAGTATACATGATTGGTCGTCCGGGAATCGCGTATCCTATGATTGGGATCGAATATCCGAAATGGCCTTCTTATAAGGAATGTCTTACTCTCGTGAATCTTTGCAAAGTGGGAGTAAACGAGTTACTTCGAGAGAGCATGATATCCAGATTATAAGATACGGTCGTTGATGTTTTGACACTCGACTAACGACCGTATGGATATTATTACAGCGATAGGATTGTAAGTTACACGGTAACTATTTCACATGAAAGGTAGTAGTCATTGCATTTGACTCTTCCGATGATTGGGGGTCACGGTGTGTTTCTAGACGCTATTCCGTGATCGTTAGGCATGAAGGGCATTTTCGTAATTTGCACTTTGTGCCTACGGCCAACATATTCGGAAGCCTATCGGGTCACACACATATGAACATCTAGCCGGATTAAAATGTGGTTATAGATGATAACCAAATAAGGAAAGTTTATCTCGAGACTATAAAGGTTATAGTGGTAAATTAATATGGTGGTATTTATTTATTATGAATAAATATAATACAAGATATTAATGATATTATATTAATTAAAGAATATTCCGGATGCCAATTTATTGGCTAAGGTGGCGCAATTTGTGTGTGTATATGATACACTTGGATTGTGCAATTTAATTAATGGTATTACCATATATTAATATTAGATAGTGGATATTAGTTATAAGGCCGTCATTAAAGACTTAATGATCATTTAGGACACTCAAAAACTTATTCGGTTATAAGGACGTTCTAATATTTTTCTTTAAAATTATCTGCTTAATTCTCGGATGTCGGTTATAACGCCAAAGATTATTCCTCTTTTTCCTTCTTCTAATTTTTTCTCCGTCTCGTAGATAGATAAAAGATGCTTTCCGTCTCTTTTATTTCATAGTTGCCATTATTTTTCAACTCCCGGTCTCTACAAATTTTCATAGTTGCTTTTGACCTTGGTTTTATCATGCTTTTAATTTGTAGCTACACGCCGTGACTTGTTATATGGATTTTTGGTGGGCATTGTTGATTTATCTTCGTTATTAGTTTTGTGGGGTGAAATTGTGGGGTCTTTCGTGATTGCTTGGTGGGATAGTGATTTGTTTGGCTCTTGTTGAATTTCCGATTTTTGCGGTTTGGAATGGTTGAATCTATGTGGAAAAAAAAAATTCTTACAGGCAATTGATTGGTTTTTTGTTTGGAAAATTTCACCTGGATTATCTTGTGTGGCCTAATTATTTCTGTTTTTTCTCTCGGTCCAATAAGTTTTGTTTTTTCAACTTGGGTGAAATCAATGGCATTTTTTTGGAGGAACCAAGGATATTTTGCTTATTTGTGGCAAATTGCTTTTGTTGTTGTTGTTTGTTTTGGTCTGTAGACTTTATTGAGAAAACAAATATGGAAGGTGAGGAAGGGAATTTACGATAGAATGCGGGGATTAGAACGAGGAGGAAGATGAAGTACCTCATTTTGCTCCGAGATAGAAATGGACAATGAGATCAATGAATCGCATAATATTAGATCCTCGCTTACGATGATCTTTGTAATTTTTCACCTCGATAAGGATGAAGGAAGTGATGGGAACTGGTGTTTCCAAACGAATCTTTGATTGCGGTATGGACACATGGAAAACTCGATGGAGAAGATAGTTGTTGTAGTTGTGGAGCTAAGAAATTAAAAACTAGGTTTGGCAAATTTTCGATTCTCGGCTTCTTTGCAAGAATGGCGGCGGCGCCAAGTCGGGTCAAGAAAAGAAGCTCAAGAAAGTGAAATGGGTTTGATCTTTGTATGTTTGTTTTCATTGTTGCTTGAAGCTAAATTACAGAGAAGTGGGCATGAATGTGAATGAATTTTGTGAAAATTTGATGATATTAACAGTTTGAAGTAGTTGATTGGAGTATAGAACAATCATATTTTTCTGATTTACATGCTACGTGATGGAGTGACATTGATGACTGATGCAGGGACATTGCTGACTTATGCAGTGACATTGATGACTTATGCAGTGATATTGATGTCTGAAGCAGTGACATTGATGAATTATGCAGTGACATTGATGTCTGAAGCAGTGACATTGATCACTTATGCAGTGACATTGATGTCTGAAGCAGTGACACAATAACACGTCTAGGAGAAACATTCAGAGCATTCATAGATTGTGTTTTACTAATTAGTTGACAGTGTATTTGGGTGCTTATAATAGATGATATAGTCCCTTTTGCTTTCGCAGCACAAGTACGATCTAGGAGGCTTTTTATTACCTTCTTATGGGTTTCACTCACCATGGTGGCTTACAATTAAGTCTTTTTTGGGTTTCTGGTGCTGCTTATAATAGATGTGGATACTCATAGTTTGGGGTTGTTTTTCTTTTCTCTTATGGTTGTCTTTGTCCTGTTTCTTGGGTTGCAGGTTGATATAAGTGCTTTATGGCATTTGGCTAGCGTGGTTTCTATATTGGAGCCGGTTTATGAGCTTGCAACTATGAAAAAAGAGCTATCAATTGTTAAAGGGGGGACCACCATGATAGCTTTGACCTTGTTTTTTTGTATATGGCTATTTGTGGACCGATCACACTATATTCTCATCGATTGTGGTTAATGGTGGGGATAATCATGTTGTGCTTACAACAATTATGGTTGGTGGATTTTTGGTTGGGTTGCTGGTGATAGTTAATTTGGCTGGCCTATTAGTGTAAAGTGTGTTTTACTATGTGTGCAAGAGTTACCATCATCAAGAGATTGACAAGAGTGCCCTATATGATCATCTTGGTGGTCCGGGCTTATGCAGGTGACATTGCTTGATTATGCAGATGACATTGATGACTTATCGCAAGTGACATTGATGTCGATGCGGTGACATTGATGACTTATGCAAGGACATTGATGTCGATCGCGGTGACATTGATGTCGATGATCAGCGACATTGATGTCGATGCAATGACATTGATGACTTATACAATGAGATGTCACCGATCAAGGTTGTCAATGGATCGCGGTGGTCAATACATCATTGTATTCAATGAATCGCGCGGTCATTGCATCGGGTGGTTAATGGATCCTCGATGGTCAATACATCGGGGTAGATGGTCAATGTATGATGGTGATGAATACGCCACGTAGATTTTTATGAAGAAAAAATTTGATTTATGAAATTTATTCGGAAAAATATCAAATTTGATTTTAGAATAAAGAAGACGAAAAATATGAATTTTAGTGAAAAAATTATGATGATCCAAGTTTTAGATCAAAATATATGACGTTTATAAATATGATGAATTTAAAAATAAAAATAAAATAAAACCACGCTCGTCGTTCCTTTTTTCCTTTTTTCTTTTTTCTTATGCAAAGTGACATTGCTGATTATGCAGTGACATTGATGACTTATGCAGTGACATTGTTGACTTATGCAGTGACATTGATGTCAGATGCAGTGACATTGATGTCAGATGCAGTGACATTGATGACTTATACAATGAGATGCCACTGATCAAAGTTGTCAATGGATCGCGGCGGTCAATACATCATGGTATTCAATGAATCGCAGCGGTCATTGCATCGGGGTGGTTAATGGATGTCGGTTGTCAATGTATGACGGTGATCAATACGCCACGTCGATTTTTATGAAGAAAAAAAATTGATTTTTGAAATGTATTCGGAAAAATATAAAATTTGATTTTAGAATAAAGAAGACGAAAAAATATGAATTTTAGTGAAAAAATTATGATGATCCGAGTTTTAGATCAAAATATGTGACGTTTAGACATATGGTGAATTTAAAATTAAAAAAAAAAAAAAAAAATGCTTTGAACGTGTTGTGCTTTTTTTTTTTTTTTTTTTTTCCTTTGAGAGCTTCTTTTTTTTTTTTTCCCTTTCTTTCTTTTTTTTTTCCCTTCTTCCTCTTTATCCACTTAAAATTAGAATGTCCTTATAACTAAATAAGTTTCCTTTTAAAATTAGAATGTCCTTATAACTAAATAAGATTTCGGAGTGTCCTATTACCCCTAATAAGTTGAAAATCAGTCCTTTTAAATAATTAGCCCTATTAGATATTAATATTTATAAATATATGCATACATGCGTGTTGCACATATGATGTGCATGTGCACATTTGTTCCAAAATATATATATTTATATAGATTTATATGTGTTATATATATGTGATATATACACATGTGTAAATTGATTTATGATAATAAAATAAAGATAGTCAATATTAGATATTGACAATATCTTGGAAATATTCAATATGAGATATTGACAATATCCTAGATTTATTTGATATAAGATATTATAATAAATGAGATAAATCAATCAATTATATTTTCCTTATTTTATTGGGAAAAGGTTTTCTTCTCCTCCACAACTGTTTGATATGGCGCCACCTTCTACTATAAATAAGAGGTGGGTGTCAAGCTCTTTTGTACATCACAATTCCAAGAACTAATAGTTCTTGTGTAATATTGGAGAGCATCCTATAGAAAGTTGGAGAGAGGGGAAAAGGGCCGGTCTAGCAACCGGAGTTTTCCAATAGCAATCCATGATGGGATTCCGGCGGGCTGTTCGTGTGGACTAGCGGTAGAGGCCGAACACTTGGGCGGCTCTATGCAGAACTACTCTCCTTAGACGGTCAAAGCGTCGATCTTTTAGATCAACCAAGGTAATCACCGTCTACTACTTGTTTGTTTATTTCTTAAACGAAGTCGATCTTGGGTCAATAGGAAATAAATTTTTTGAATTCCGCTGCGTTCCCGCATAGATTTCCTAATAGATAGCTATTGGAAAACTCTGGTTGCTAGACCAGCCTTTTTCCCCTCTCTCCAACTCTCTATAGGATGCTCTCTATTTTACACAAGAACTATTAGTTCTTAGAATTGTGATGTACAAAAGAGCTTGACACCCACCTCTTATTTATAGTGGTTGGGGCGCCCCCTAGTAGAGTAGAGGAGAAGAAAACCTTTTCCCAATAAAATAAAGAAAATATAATAGATTGATTTATCTCATTTACTATAATATCTTATATTAAGTAAATCTAGGATATTGTCAATATCTTATATTGAATATTTTCAAGATATTGTCAATATCTAATATTGACTATCTTTATTATATTACCATAAATCAATTTACACATGTGTATATATATCATATATAAATTACACAAATAAATCTATATATAAATATATAGCCATTACAAGTGTGAACATGTATATCTTATATATATGTACAACACATGCATGCTAGCATATATATATATATATATATATATATATATATATATATATATATAATAATAATAAAAAATTTTCTTATTTGGTTATTATCTATAACCACATTTTAATCCGGCTAGATGTTCATATATGTGTGACCCTATAGGCTTCCGAATATGTTGGCTGTAGACACAAAGTGCAAATTACGAAAAAGCCCTCCATGCCTAACGATCACGGGATAGCGTCTAGCAACACACCGTGACCCTCAATCATCGGAAGAGTCAAATGCAATGACTACTACCTTTCTTGTGAAACAATTACCGTGTAACTTACAATCCTATCACTGTAATAATATCTATACGGTCGTTAGTCGAGTGTCAAAACATCAACGACCGTATCTTATAATCTGGATATCAAGCTCTCTCGAAGTAACTCGTTTACCTCCACTTTGCAAAGATTCATGAGAGTAAGACAATCCTTATAAGAAGGTCATTTCGGATATTTGATCACAATCATAGGATACGTGATTCCCGGACGACCAATCATGTATACTCCGCATGCTTCAATATCATACCCAATCACTACCGCATGATCGCCCTGTGGCTAGGGAAAACCTCAATAGTGTCAAAGCATGACAATCCACACCGTGATGCCATGAAAACTCCGGTCCAAAGGATAATTACACAACCGCCACATAGTGTGCACTTAACCGTGTAACTGGGTCAGTCTAACGTACGCATTCTCTAATACACGTCCATGTATAGTCCAAGTGTCTCTACACTTTGATAGACGAGATCTATCCCTACCCTTAATGATAGAAGACATCTAATACGTGCTAGCCTGTTTATACTATCAATACCCTGTTTAATAGTACATCAGCCTAGAGACATTTAAGTATCAAACTTATTAAAGTGATTAGAGATCTCATCAACCATAATCGCCTATCATGGTTTCTCTATCACAGTTTTATACTAAGGACGTTATCATATAACAATTCGTAATTGGTTCTTTAAAAGAACATATATATGACAACAGAAAAGCCATTTAATATATGTATAAACATAAAGAAATAGTAGAAATGATCCGACCCGGTCGGATCCGGTCCAAACCGATTGGGTTTAGGACAGTATTTCAACAGTTTGGAGGCTTCAGTGTAGGAGGTAGGGTCGGTAAAGAAAGAGGTAAGGAGGGCCTTGGGAAGGGAACAACGGATAAAGTCAGGTAACTCTTTGGGTTTGAGAGAGTTGGTTCGGGTGCGGGTAACCATAGGATGGGCCGGGAGTGGAGGCTCAGTGGTAGATGGAGCCGGGGAGGGGGAGGAGGGGGGAAGGTGCCGGAGTAGGAGAAGGTGTAGGGTCCGGAGACGGAGATGGTGGGGTGGGAGGAGGAGGCCTCTGGGCAGGTGGGTTG
The DNA here is from genome assembly GCA_026214975.1 of Gentiana macrophylla. NCBI lineage: Eukaryota > Viridiplantae > Streptophyta > Magnoliopsida > Gentianales > Gentianaceae > Gentiana > Gentiana macrophylla. Next base: position 14,060,967 of record CM047807.1, on the reverse strand, counting down.
TGTGTAGGTGGGACGAGGGAAAGAAAATCATGTTGAAGCCTATTTCGTACAGAATAAAAAAGATAATTTAAAAAAAAAACTCTCGATATGATCTGAGTAAAGGAACCGTGATGGTACAAGGTAGGATATGAGTGGTGGGTGGGGTGTAGGGAAAGATAAACTCATCAAAGACAACATGATGAGAGATGTAGACCCGGCCGGTTGAGAGGTTGAGACATTTGTAGCCGTGGTGAGAAGGGCTGTAGCCAAGGAAGATGCATGATTTGGAAAGGAAATCAGTTTTGTGACTATTATAGGGACGCGGGTAGGGCCACCAAGCACAACTGAAGAAACGGAGAAAGGAGTAATCCGGGACACATCCATAGACCATTTCAAAAGGGGACTTGTGGCGTAAGATAGGGGTGGGTAAACGGTTAATGAGGTAGGTGGAAGTGGTAAAGGAATCTTCCCAGTAGGGTAAAGAAAGATTGGAGTGGGTGAGTAGGGAGAGACCGACTTTGACTATTTGGCGGTGACGCCGTTCGATGGCACCGACTTGTTCATGAGTGTGAGGACACGAGAGCTGATGTTGGATGCCTAGACGGACGAGGGTGTGTTTAAAGTGTTGAAACTCGCCCCCCCAATCGGTCAGTATAGATTTAAGTTTAGTGTTAAAAAGGCGCTCGATCATAGCAAGGAAATCATGAAATATTTTTTCGACATCAGATTTATATTTCATTGGAAACATCCACAAATACTTAGTAAAATCATCCAAAAATCTAACATAATAACGATTTCCATAAATAGAGGGTTCAGCACACGGACCCCAGACATCAGAGTAAATCAAATCTAAATGAGCAGAAGAAGTAAATTCAGAAGTATGTAAATTTTGACGATGACTCTTAGCTAATTGACACGAGCACACACAACATTGGGTTCTTTATTCGGAATAAAAATAGAAACACGACTCAACACTTGACGTAGAATGGGGTGGGAGCAGTGGCCAAGACGCTGGTGCCATTTATAGGAGGAACTGGACGTGACTAAGTGTACTTGAGCAGGGGTGCGGCTGAAGGGTGAGGAGAAGTGGTAAAGTATGTCTTTAACGTGGCCCTTAAGATGGACGTGCCCCGAGTAAAACTTCACAAGAAAATAATTATTATGGAATTCGAAATACGCAGAGTTGTCAGCTGCAAATTTATGACCGGAAAGTAAATTTTTGGTGAGGGATGGGGAGACAATAACATCATAGAGACGATAAGTATGGGGCGGGGAGAAAAATGAGGAAGAACCGTAATGGGAAATATACAGACCTGTGCCATCACAAACATGATCCTGTTCGGTACCATCATAAGGTTCGGAGAAGAGATTGTGATTGCGGAAGTCGTTTGTTAATTGGTGTGTAGCTCCGGTGTCGGGAATCCAATCAGAAGACGGCTGCGGATACGGGTGGCTAGCATAAGCTTGCGGAGGCAGATTGGGACGGGGTGGTGGCGGAATAGCATCAAGATCATTGGATGGATCATAGTGTCAATGGCAAGAGTGCGCAGTATGTCCAACTTTAGCACATATTTGGCAAGCTGGGGCTGGTTCGTTACCGGTCTATTGGTGATGAGGAGAAGAACGTCTGCGGCCACGGTGATGACGGTCAAATTATACCCGTGAATGTCATCAACATTATCTTTAAATCGAGATTAATAATGTATATTTCATATTAAATCACTCGTTTATATTTATTATTTAATGTTAAGTGATTATTAATATGATATTTGGTATTTAGCTGTTTTTATTATTTAAAGCCGATTTATTGTGCGATAATTATTGATTTTGCAGATCACAACAAATCGAGAGGATTAATGTCATTCAATCAATTATCTCAAGATAAGGAAGGAAGAAAATCGGAGCATTAAGTGGAAGATTAATCGGATCAACATGCAAGCGTGCAGTGGGGAACAAGCTAGACGAAGAAAACGTGTTAAACATGCAGACTTAGGTTCGGTCGACCGAGCCTATAGCTTCGGTCGACCAAGTGCAGCTCTTCGGTTGACTGAGCCTTAGGTTTGGGTCGGTTTCCGGCTTATATCGTGCTTATCTTCTAGAACCACCCTAAGTCGGCAAAAACCTCTATATAAGCAAGCAGCTACGAAATTTGTAAAAACACACCAACACATCCCTTCATTCTTTCTTCAATATTATAGCTTTGATACAATGTAGAATAATTTGAGGGTTTCCAGCAATTTAGGGGCTGCAAATATGTAAGCCTTTATTTTCTGTTCCTTTCTTTTAAGTAATTAATCCCTCCCAATTATGCTTTATCGTTTGAATTAGTTAATCATAGCTAGATGATGTAGATCTAGGCTATGACGTTAGGGATGTGGCGACTCCTTGTCTATGCGGATCCAATAACCTACGTCATACACATAGTATTTATTCATGAATCTACTTGATTTAATTAATGCGTATCTATGTTAGTTTATATGAATGCTTTACGAATTACTGTTTAATCCGTTGTGTATGATGAAACGCTGAGAGATACGTTCAGGGATGTAATCTGGGGGAAAAAGACCATTCGGTCGACCGAGCCCAGCTATTCGGTCGACCGAGCCCTATTTTATCCGTTAAATAGCCACGTCTTTATGGTTAGGTTAACTTAATAGAATTTATCATCTCAGTAGGTATGACTACGGCTACGTTGCTCGCCTGCTTTTAATTAGCGTATGATTAGGAAATACCAATATAGGGCTCCTAGGTTGGCTCATGAATGATCTTCCGGGACTTTCAAATGAGATCTAGGTAGGTTTTGTATTTGGGAATTGAGCTCACCTAGTTATACGTAGATCGTAGATTAACATGAAACCTTGCAGGTAATTGTTAATAGACGTAGACCGATGCGATCGTTTAGGAAGTACGCCTAACCATAGGAATGTTGCCTAGACGAGGTGTACGGTTAATATCGGCATCCTTAGAGTCGTAAGCGTGTGAGTTATATGAGATGGAGGCACCAAAAGGCGAAGTCACGTAACAATACCATAGTGATCTAGTGACCTACCGGTGCTACGTCAAGTTAAAGAGGATGACTCCCGTAGCCAATCTAAGATAGATACAAACGGATTGACAGTTAGTAAGTTCAGTTTATTATATAAATTATCTAGGTCCAAACGATAAAGACTATGATTGGGGAGGTTAATTACATTGTGTCGAGTCGTGTCTTTACCTTTCTTGTCTTATGTTGGTCGTAGACCGCCTCTATGTCCTTGACATGTTTAATTAATTGTTTGTATATAAGATGATCCACAATTTGTTCCATGTGGGATCGACCTTGATTCACTATGGCTATACTACGATGGGCCTAGTCCTCTTGCTAGTATTGGTTTATGGTGGTCAAGTATATTATAACCTGATTGACCCCGATCAAGTTTTTGGCGCCGTTGCCGGGGAACCAACGGTCAATTTTATATATAAATAATTTTCTTATTCATGTCAAGTTTTCTGTTTTAGAGTCTGTTTTTACGTTTTTGAGTCCCTCTGGTTGTCTACTCTGTCTGAAAATTCCAGATTCTTAAAATAAAAATAAAAATAAAAATAAAAAATATTTATTCGGTCGACCGAGAGACCTCATTCGGTCGAATTGAGAATTTAGAATTTTGTTTTGTTTTGTTTTGTTCTTGTTACGCTTACGCTTACACGGTTTCGATTTGTGTTTTCGAGTCCGGAATTTCGCGTGTCTGTTTATCCCCGTATGTTTAATCCGTAGGTCTGATAGCAGCATGGGAAACCATGTTAAAATCGATCTGGTCTGCTTGTTTTTTTTTTTTCTTACGCTTGCGAAAACCAGGAAGCAATAATCTAAGTCAGTAATTTTTCAAGGGCGTTGAGAAAATAACCCAGCAACATGTGGAATTACTACTCTACGATGGGAAAAGCGATGGAAGCAATACCATTAAAGCACCAAGATGGCTCCGAAAAAATATATATATTTTAAGGCTTAAATTCTTCGTGGTACAATGTTGAAGGCAAGGTACTACCCTTTTTTTTTGCTTATGTTTTACTACCTTGTGGTTTTTTGAGCATAAGTTAGCCTATACATAAACCTTAGTATGAATCTTGGCCCGGAGTTGGTTTGTAAGATTAATTTTATTAGTGTCGAAGGTTTTGCCCCAAATCTGTCTCATCTAGAGGGTGTAGGGAAACATGTAGTCGTTGAAAGGAAGCGAAGAATAAAGAGTTCCTCGTAGTTCTATCAAAATCTCATTGTCCTATGCATGAGATTACTTCTATCGCCAGGGGAGCAACAAATTGTGTAGTTTAAGCATTCACAATCTAAAGAAGAAGGCGTTGAGTTTTGAGAGAACACAATCTTACGCTTTCGTTGAGTTTTATGGTGATGGCTTCTCGGTGAACCCACCTTAAATGAAAAACGAGATTACGCTTTGGGTGACAATTTAGAAATCGGAGACTCTTAGTACATTGGTTCGGAAATGGTCTAACCATGGCTGGGCGAGTTCAACCGAGCTTCGGCTCAATCGACTCCCCTCCACGTGTGATGTACGTTACAACAGTTCCACAAGACTTAGCATAGCCGATAAGCCTTCAGGCTAAACGGGGCTTAATCTTGACGGATTGGCCTGAACTGTCACATATGTTCCAACGAATAAGACGGCATAGGCTTGCCTACATAACCGACCTTATTCGGAGTACTTTGATTCATTGTTTCTTATTGTCAAGGCCAAAACCGTAATTTTAACCGATTTTCTTAGAATTCACCAATTCCTAAAACGAGAGCCGAGGTAAGAGCTTTGTATAAATGGTATGGATAAATGTCGTTTCCTAGGTCTCACAACCAAGGGAAGGGTATTAATCCGCAAAAGCGATAAGCCACCTCTAATAGTGCTCAGAGGGTCAAAGTCTGGCGATCCAAGAATAATGACTGACGAGGATAATTTTTGGAAAGTCGAGCTGAGGACTTTAAACTCAGAACTACTTCTTTAAAACCCTTAGGATTTCTTTTTAGGATTTTAGGTTTTGTTTTCTTTGAGTCAAATAAGAGTAACGTTACATATGTTGAGGTTTTTTATTTTGCCGTATTCCGATGGCCATTGGGCTAAGGATGTGCAAAACTTTTTTACTCAATATAGGCCACGTGAAATAGAGTTCCGTAGAAAAGTCGAAAAATTGCTAAAGAAAAGGAAATTTAGCAATCAACCTTAAGATGGAAGCATTAAGAGAGCTTGAGAATTAATGAAAATGTAACAGAGAATGATTGGTGCGAACAAGAACAATTTTGGTCAACTTCCAAAATCTTTTAGAATGGTGATCCAAGTGAAAATTCAAAGTGGTGCGCAATTAATTCTGCAACTACCCTTATCCTTTCATTTATACCTTTTCACCCTTCAACCTTTTCGATTCTCTCACCAATCTGCCCCAACAGTTCACATTTCTAACCATTCTTTCATCGCCTCTCTTTCTTTCCATCCGTTTCACTCTCCCACCCAATCCCATTCCTTTAAACAATTCTCAATCCCATTCTTACCCGTCCTTTATCTTTTCTTCCCATCCTTATATATATCTTTTTCTAAACCCATCATACTCTCAACCTCCATTTTGTTTACACAATACCCTTGTGTTGCGGAATTTGAAATATTGCTATGTTTTATTGATTATTTTTTATCATTTTGATTTTCATGATCCTAGTTTGGGGAAGTGTAGCTCTGACCCTAGCTAGATTTTAAAGGTTTTTGGTTCGATCAAAGTACAACTTATCTTTCTACCGGAAGTTTTAAATTTCACATTTTTTCCGTCTATTCCGGCATTTCTAGATGATAAGTTTTGTTCTGAACTATCACATCGATCCGACCTTGTTGATGACGGTTATGACTTTTACGTGATACATTGGGTTATTAGTAATTTCGAGGAGTAGCTACATCTCCCTAAGTTGTTGATATCCAATGCAAGCGAGAAGTTTCTGCGCTAAGTATTTGATTTTATCTTTAGCCAATAGGTCGCATTGCATCTGTTATACCTTACCAAGTTTCTCTTTTATGCTGGATTGAATACCTTTTTGTTCCAGTCAACCTCGTGTTTTCCCACATGGGGTTATGCTTTTTGATCTTTGTCTTCTCCACCCGGTTTTAAGAATATTTAAGCGGTGGAGGTTGTAGATGAAGACCACCATCTTTAGTTGCTTGTTTATTTTTCTTTCTATTTAGTATTTTTCTTTTCCCTTGTCATTGGTTGTATAAAATAAAGTGGCTTAGACTGTTTTTAGGTATTTATACCTCATTACTGCCACATTATTTTATAACTTCCATAGACATGGTGTTATTACCGGTTTCGTGGAGTTTGTCTGCTTATACAGGTTTTCACTTGCTTCTCCACGACGTGCTGAAATTTACTCCGATAGTGTTCCTTTACTTGAGAGCCGTTTCCAGAGCTAAGTCTTTTTCTTAAATTCTCATTTATTTTTGTCATTGAGGACAATGCCATGTTTAAGTGGGGGGGTAGGAGACTTAGCTATGTTATGTTATAATTGAAAATTGAATGAAACGGCACATGATTGAAAAAATTGAATAAATACCATATTATGTATCTCGTACCCTTAGAATTGTGAGTTCCTAGCTAAGAATTGATAGGAAAGGAACCAAGTTTCATGAGTACGTGATCATATTATACTTATGTTAAGTAGATTTAAGGATATTCATGCTCGTTTTTGCAAGTAGTTATTTATTATTCGATTACTCAATCTGTGAATCGAGTATACCGCGCAAATCATAATAACTGAAGAAATAATGTGTACATTGCATAGATGATTGGTTATGTGAACTTAGTATCAATATCTATCTGCTGATGCATTCTTATCTTTTAGCCACAAAAGCGGAGTAATAAGCTTGAGACATACCTGTGTTTGACAATGCGTTAAAACACTAGGCTTGTAGTAACATTACCAAAGTAGCCCCGCGTTTGTGGTAATATTCGATGCTATACATGATCTAAGATAGGGGGATACTCTAAAAAGTTTTCTTCCTTGAGATTGATAGTATTTGAAAAATATGAAGATATAAAAAGAATATTCAACTCTTTAAGAGGCTTTGAGTAGTACTCGGTCTCCAAGTCCAAAATCCCTATAGATACGCTCTTGCTTATTGCTCTAGTGCTCTAACCATTGAGAGGCATAAGAAGTATGAATGATGAGGTTGGTAGGTTGAGATTGCGAAGTTAGCATAAACTCTAATCATGCCACGAATATATAAAACTAAATGCACATGCACACATCACTTCGATTCATAGTAAGTAGTGAATAATGGATATCTTATGAGCATGACTAGTATGAGTTGACTTGAGTTTCTTGTGTAAGTATGATTTGACCATAGAAAATGTTGTCTTGGGGAATGACTTATTGATTCTTTGTTCGAGACGATCAAAGTCTAAGTGGGGGGTAGTTGATGACGGTCAAATTATACCCGTGAATGTCATCAACATTATCCTTAAATCGAGATTAATAATGTATATTTCATATTAAATCACTCGTTTATATTTATTATTTAATGTTAAGTGATTATTAATATGATATTTGGTATTTAGCTGTTTTTATTATTTAAAGCCGATTTATTGTGCGATAATTATTGATTTTGCAGATCACAACAAATCGAGAGGATTAATGTCATTCAATCAATTATCTCAAGATAAGGAAGGAAGAAAATCGGAGCATTAAGTGGAAGATTAATCGGATCAACATGCAAGCGTGCAGTGGGGAACAAGCTAGGCGAAGAAAAAACGTGTTAAACATGCGGACTTAGGTTCGGTCGACCGAGCCTATAGCTTGATCGACCGAGTGCGACTCTTCGGTTGACCGAGCCTTAGGTTTGGGTCGGTTTCCGGCTTATATCATGCTTATCTTCTAGAACCACCCTAAGTCGGCAAAAACCTCTATATAAGCAAGCAGCTACGAAATTTGTAAAAACACACCAACACATCCCTTCATTCTTTCTTCAATATTATAGCTTTGATACAATGTAGAATAATTTGAGGGTTTCCAGCAATTTAGGGGCTGCAAATATGTAAGCCTTTATTTTCTGTTTCTTTCTTTTAAGTAATTAATCCCTCCCAATTATGCTTTATCGTTTGAATTAGTTAATCATAGCTAGATGATGTAGATCTAGGCTATGACGTTAGGGATGTGGCGACTCCTTGTCTATGCGGATCCCATAACCTACGTCATACACATAGTATTTATTCATGAATCTACTTGATTTAATTAATGCGTATCTATGTTAGTTTATATGAATGCTTTACGAATTACTGTTTAATCCGTTGTGTATGATGAAACGCTGAGAGATACGTTCAGGGATGTAATCTGGGGGAAAAAGACCATTCGGTCGACCGAGCCCAGCTATTCGGTCGACCGAGCCCTATTTTATCCGTTAAATAGCCACGTCTTTATGGTTAGGTTAACTTAATAGAATTTATCATCTCAGTAGGTATGACTACGGCTACGTTGCTCGTCTGTTTTAATTAGCATATGATTAGGAAATACCAATATAGGGCTCCTAGGTTGGCTCATGAATGATCTTCCGGGACTTTCAGCGAGATCTAGGTAGGTTTTGTATTTGGGAATTGAGCTCACCTAGTTATACGTAGATCGTAGATTAACATGAAACCTTGCAGGTAATTGTTAATAGGACAGAGACTGATGCGATCGTTTAGGAAGTACGCCTAACCATAGGAATGTTGCCTAGACGAGGTGTACGGTTAATATCGGCATCCTTAGAGTCGTAAGCGTGTGAGTTATATGAGATGGAGGCACCAAAAGGCGAAGTCACGTAACAATACCATAGTGATCTAGTGACCTACCGGTGCTACGTCAAGTTAAAGAGGATGACTCCCGTAGCCAATCTAAGATAGATACAAACGGATTGACAGTTAATAAGTTCAGTTTATTATATAAATTATCTAGGTCCAAACGATAAAGACTATGATTGGGGAGGTTAATTACATTGTGTCGAGTCGTGTCTTTACCTTTCTTGTCTTATGTTGGTCGTAGACCGCCTCTATGTCCTTGACATGTTTAATTAATTGTTTGTATATAAGATGATCCACAATTGGTTCCCTGTGGGATCGACCTTGATTCACTATGGCTATACTACGATGGGCCTAGTCCTCTTGCTAGTATTGGTTTATGGTGGTCAAGTATATTATAACCTGATTGACCCCGATCACACGGCCACTGCCACGATAATTAGGAGATCCACGACCACGAGTAAGGGCCTGCTGAGTGGGGGCACGGCCATAATTAGCCTAAACTTGTTGTTGTTGGGCTGGATTTCTAGATGGAGGGAGGGTCAGACGGTGATGGTTAAGACGTGATTCAGTTGTGAGAAGCAGGGCATAGACCTCATCGGTGGTAACAGGGTCCTTGGCAGCGATTATGGTGACGAGGGGATCATAATCTGGACCTAATCTGGCGAGTAGATACGCAACAAAGTCGTCATTGCTAAGGGGGTGGCCGGCTAAATTCAATTCATCAGCAATGTTCTTTAGCTTAAAATAATAATCAGCGGCGGTGAGATTTTCTTTGCATGTTGATGCGAGTTCGGTGCGGAGTTGAACGAGCTTGGCACGGCTTTGTGAAGCAAACGAGGTCTGTAAAGCATTCCAGATCTCGGCAGAGGTAGCGGTCTGTAATGCTTATGCAGGATTGGGGTGGTCCAGCCGGCGGCGTCTGTCACGGTTTGAGCAGGCTGTTTGATCGAGCCGTCAAGGTAACCATAAACACCTTGACCTCAGAAGTACGGAACGATTTGGGCATGCCATAGGTGGTAGTTTTTCCGGGTGAGTTTCGTGATATGTATGGCAGATGAGGGAGTGAAGGATGGGTAGGTGAGGTTGGACGTAGTGCTGGTTCCTTTGGTGATCGCAGACATGGTTGCCGGTTGGTTACAGCGAAGAATAAGAAAGGGGTAGGGTTTAGACGGAAGAACAGAGACGAAGAAGGTAGGGTTTTTTTTTGGAAAATTTGACTTGATAACGAGAGAGAAAATTATTTTCGCTCTGATGTGTATTTCATTGAGTAAAAGTGTTTGAGTACATGGTATTTATAGGTGTATAAATATTTGGGCAACAAGATAATAATACAACAAATATTAATTATAAATATCTAATGGGCCGAGCCTATAATGTCTTCGACACACCCAATAATTTGAAAATTGCCCATTAACCCACCCGAAGAAATCCTGACTCCGTCATTGGCGGTCGTGACAATAATATTTACTCTTCGCACAATTACCATTTTATTACATCAATTTAATAGGGAAGGTAAGGGGGTGTGGGAAGGGGGGGGTTTGGAGGTTTGAAGGGACAACTCTACCAAACTTTATAAAATCTATGTACAATGAATATGCTAATACGGCATTTTTGTTCTAATAGTTAACAATAAAACCTTATTGAAAGTTATCTTCAATGGTTGTCTTTGTAGTAACATGAAAGACACTGATAAGATAACTGTTCTTATATATTATGTATCCAACATTTGAGGGAAAATACACACCTGCATATATGGAAAGTAATATATTAAATTGGAAACTATTTTCTAACAGCCAAAATGACTTTATTTGAAAGGCAAGTTATATTAAAAGACGAACCAAGTCTTAAAAAGAAATAACAAATCCGCAGCGTGCTTAAATGAAAATTCTAATGGTCACTGTTAGGATTGGTATAAACAAGAAATCAATAAACCAAGAAACGAAGAAATCAAGAAGAAGGACTCTTGCATTGGCTAAGAAAAAATATGGAAAACTTGGGGTTTTGGGTTACAAGAATGGCTTATATAGCCAAATACAAAAAGACTAAAATGCCCTTAAGGCAAAAAAACTAAATATCTTATATATTATATAAATATATATGCTAACATCCCCCCTCAAACTCATGATGGTGCAGCAAGAAGTTTGCCAATGAACATGAGTAACCAAAATCACATAATTGACAAGAGGTGGAAGAAAAATGAACATAGTAACCAAAATCACATAATTGACCAACCGAGACATGACTCATAGTAAGTTGGGGAATACAATAAACATTAGGGATGGGGAAATGTGAAGTGTGGATAGTACCAATGCCAGTCAACGACAAGGGTGTGTCATCAGCAATCATAATATTAGGAGAAAGAGAATCATAAGACATAGATGTAAAAGAAGAGGAATCAGGGGACATGTGATATGAGGCTCCAGAGTCCAAAACCCTTAAAGGTGAATTTTTACATGAACCATTCAATGGGGGCAAACCTATGGCAGAACGAGTAGACATGGCATAGTGGCCGTCTTGAGAGCAATCGACTTTGAGACTCAAGCTAGCAAGAAACCTCTGAAATCGCTCCATGAAGAGAGTCCATAGCGAGATTCACGAAGAATCCACAACCGAGTCATCCAAATGATGGAACAATGCAACAGTCATCTTATGAGAGCTACTACGGGGCTGCCCTTGCCCCATAAAGTATGACCGTTGTTGTCCACCACGTTGTTGTTGTTGTGACCTGTCACCTTGCTTCGAACCATTTGCTTTCTGCCGTGCTAATAGTTCTAGACAATGATTTTTCCAATGCCCTGGTTGCTTACAGTAATGACAATCACGAGCTGTTTTAGCATTTGACTTGTTCTGTTATGAGGGGGTTGCTAAAACAGATGCATACGGAGTGTGAACTCCTTTTTCAGTTTGAGTCTTGAGACGGGTTTCTTCAGCCAACAACTCATGAAGAACATAATCAACGGAGGCTAAAGGAGTGCGATGCAAGATGGACGCACGACAATTTTCATATTCTGGTCGAAGAGCCATCAACAACTGAACAAGGCATTGCTCCTCCCAACGAGAAATATAAGGTGCAAATGCCCCCAACTCAGCAGATTCAGTCATAGGTAATTGATCCCAAAGAGCATTAATTTCAGAATAAAATTTCTGAATACTTCTATCATTCTGTGACATGGCACAAATATCAACTTCCAACTGATATTGGACAGCAAAATTAGAACGCACATATAACCTCTCCAAACAGTCCCAAACCTCTTTAGCAGTATCGTACTTGGTCAATTGCATACCAATCCTATTCTCAACAGAGTTAGTAATCCAAGTAATGATTTTTGAATTACAAGTATCCCACTTCTCCATCAATTCAACATACTCGTCATCTCCCGATTTAGGAGCCACAACAGTACTAGAGATATAACCCCACATCTGTTTGCCTTACAAAAAAAATTTCATTACATAACTCCAAAATGAATAGTTTTTACCATCTAAACGAACACTAATTGTCTGCAACGAAATCATCACCGCCAGCCATTTGAACAAGATGCAACTCAAACTAAAACGAAATCGAATCCCACAATTTCCCAACAAGACTGAACGAATCGAAAAGGCCGATTCAACCACAACCATAAGAAAACATAGAAAATGAGCAGCGGAAACTCACCAAACACCAGAGATAACTAGACCGAAATCATGTTAGGATTGGTATAAACAAGAATTCAATAAACCAAGAAACTAAGAAATCAAAAAGAAGAAGGACTCTTGCATTGACTAACAAAAAGTGTGGAAAACTTGGGGTTTAGGGTTACAAGAATGGCTTATATAGCCAAATACAAAAAGACTAAAATGCCAATAACTAAATATCTTATATAATATATAAATATATATGCTAACGGTCACAATTCTCCAACAATCCAATACATCAATGTTCTTGTGTTTAAATATTAAAGTAAAAAGAAAGAAGTAATTATTTATTTCCAATAAACCAGTTTGTACAATGGTAGGACAAATATATAGGAACCAAACAACTTAATGAACAAGAATTAGAAATTGGGCCTTGACAACTAGCTCGGCTCGCTGAACAAATTCATGCGCTAACACCCCCGGTCAATCCCATGGGTGTAGAGAAAACATGGAGATTGTTTTTCAAGAGCTCAAAATGCGTCTTTCAAAGAGGCTTTCATTAAAAATATCAGCCAATTGGTCACTGATGGAGACATAGCCGATGCGAATAATCTTGCGGGAAGCAAGTTCATGAACATGATGAACATTAATTTCAATGTACTTCGTGCGAGAATGAAAAATGAGGTTGGAAGAGATATATGTAGAACCAATATTGTCACACCACAAAATGGGAGAAGGCATGGACCGAAAAGGGAGATCGCGAAGCAATTGAACTTCAGTGGTAGACGTGGAAACAAAATTGTATTCAGCTTCAGTGCTACACTTGGCAACCGTAAGTTGTTGCCCAAGACCAACTAAGAAGATTAGATCCAAGAAAAACGCAATAACTACCCACCGTATGATGATCATCCAGGTCCGAAGCCCATTCAAAGTCGGAGTACGTATGCAAATAGGTCGAAATATACGCACAACGGTATGAAAATGTTCATCAGTGAGAACATGCATGAACTTACTGACTTTGTGAACTACAAAAGCAATGTCAGAGCGAGTATGGTCCGAGCATTGAAAGCCACCAAAAATCATGAGATAACGAAATGGATCATCAAAAGGTTGGCCTATGTACTGAGAGAGAGAAGCAGAAACAACCGTACGAGTACTACAGGGTTTGGAGCTGTGCATGTGAGCCTTGTGTAATAAGTGAGAACTATATTTAACATGCGATAAAAATAAGCCTTTGGAGGTACGAGATACCTCAATGCCAAAAAAATAAGAGAGAGAGAGAGAATCCAAATTCTCAACCGGAAAAGTGCTAGCCAAAGAATGAATTAAGCTCTGAACAACCCGTGGGTCAGTGTCAGGAATAAGAATACTATCAACATTGTTCACGGATTTTATTAACAAGTAATAAATTTATAATCAGATATACCTCAAGTGCAAGGATCATAGTAAAGAGGTTGATACCGGGTCGATCTTACGGGGAATTGGAGGTTGTTAACTCTAGTCTTTATTCTAACCTAACTATGTCACGATTACCAAACTAAACAGATACGAAAACAGTAAATAATTCACAAGAAAGATAACAATAACGTAAAGCGAATGTAAGATCAATGACCTAAAGCCAGGAAAGATAGTTTCGAACCAATTTAAACTAAACTGAACCTAGTATGCAATAAAGACTAACTAAGCTAAACAATTCAAATTCAAGGGGTTTTAAATCAATAAGTTACGAACGAACAAGCAATTGATCCACCTATTCTATCAACATTCAATTTCAATTCAGATTATTTCGTGATTACTAATCAAGTTGTGATTCACCTGATCAAAGGTATGAACCTAATTTCTTAGGCAAGTTCGTCTATTAATCTCTATCTTTCGATCTAAAGATTAACGCTTTTCTAACCAAAGGTGTAAACTTTAAACGTTTCTAACCTAGAAATCTAACCTAATAACTCTCGTTACTTAGATCATATATCTATTCTTTATCATGGTGATCTAAAGTCTAACATGATTTTCATCAAATAAATGATCAACAAAGCAAACATCTTTCGATATAAATTTGCAATAAACAACACAAAGCATGATAAAAGAAACAACTCGTAATAGATACTCACAAAATAATCACGAAAAGAAACTGAATTGTTGATCGGACGGCTTCACAACGCTCGTTCAATGGAGGTCTAGCCTCTTAGCATCCTCTTGAAGCTTCGAATTGTATAGAAAGACATAAAAAGTAGCTAATCTAATCTAAGAATTTAAGAACATAAAAGTTGATGAAAACTGGTAAAAACCGCAGCCTAAGCCGCCCCTAGGATTAGGGTTTTGAGTAATGTGTAATTGGTATCCTTAATGTGGAAAAACGCAGCTGTATTTATAGATAACTAAGTCGGTTTCAGCATGGCGGCGGCTGGACGCCCGTCCACTCCTTCCGGACGCTCGTCCACTCAGCGTCCAAACTCTCTGTATCAACTTTTTCCTCCTGGACGCTCGTTCACTATTCCGGACGCCCGTCCCATTCTCGACGCTTGATTCAAACTTACGGGCCGCCATCGTAATCGACTTAATCTTGATTTCTTCATCTTTATCCTTTTTCATCAATGTAAATCATCATTATCTCTTTTATCATCAATGAAATTCGACTCTTATCTCTTTTTGATCAACATTTGAGCATCAAACACGTACCTATAACACATTAAAACATCGCAAAATGTAATATCATCCAAATAATTAAAAAATCACAATTAAAACACCAAAATTAACCTACTTTGCCAATCCACAACTCATATAAGACGGCGGAGCATATCAATCGCCGGAGGGAAGTCTTACTCATCTTGCAAACCCCAGTCCTCACCAGCTACGTCAACACCTCGAAAATGTTCAGCTTGCAGCACTAGCGCTAAATCTGTCAGCATCGGATCATTCAGGATTGTGTATGGACGTCCTAGAGCTGCCTGCAACTCCTCAGTAGTAAAGTCTCCACCTCCCGAAAATCAAGGAACGATAAGAACATAGGTGACAGTCCTGATGCGGGTACTAATATCAAAGTCTACGTGCAAAACTATAGTCCCTCCCGGTCCGTCATCTACAGTGATAAGTGGGATCCTCCTAAGGAAATGTAACTCCTCTGGTAGAACTCCGAAATCCATATCTAGAAAGCACAACTAACTGACAGATATAAACAAAAGCAAAACTTAGTAAACTAAACTTAAATACTAAAACTACAAAAGCATAAAACAAAAACAACTAATATAACGATATCTAGGATGCCTCCTAGTGGCGCTTTTGGTTAATGTCGTTAGCTCGACACTGTTTAAAGCTCATCCTGGATCAGGCCATTTAACTTTTCTGCCAGCCACTACCTCGTCTAGACTTGGGTCAGTAGTTCGGCTGCAGAAACAGCACTTAACACATGGGGTGAAATCTTTGATAGCTTTCCAAACACGTTTAAACTTCCCCACGGTTGACTTCTTCTTCTTCTGAGTATTCCGATGACGTTTCAGCTGACGCTCCCTCTCATACTCTTCCATATCCCAACTACCTGCTAGAACTTCTTCAGATCGACCACTACCGTCATCCTCTGAAAACAGGTCGGGTGAAAACTCGTCAAATTCTTCGACTTCTATAGTACCACACCCGAGGATATCGAGGAAACGAACAATCAAAGGCTTGTCCTTGGGTTCACCAATGTAGTGCTTACACCTTTGACCATTTACTCGAAACGGTTGGTCACCATAACCTCGTAGTTCTAAAACGCCTCCAGGAATAATTTGGAGAATCTCAAAGGGACCGGACCATCGTGTCCTTAACTTTCCAGAAAGCAGATGTAGCCTGGAATTATCTGAAAGAACTTGTTCCCGACTTGAAATTCTCTCTTCTTAATCTTGGCGTCATGGAGGAGTTTCATCTTATCTTTCCTAATCCTCGGCGCTTTCGTGGCACAGAGTCCGAATTCGTCCAACTCATGCAATCATTGCGATCGATGCTTACCACAAGATTGGGAATCAAAGTTCGAAACTTTGTAGCCCAATAAGCTCTATGCTCTAACTCATTTGGAAGATGACATGGCTTACCATAAACCATTTGATATGGAGATGTACCCATAGGAGTCTTATAGGCGGTTCTGTATGCCCATAGTACATCATCCAATTTCAAACTCCAGTCTTTTCTATGACTGTTGACCGTTTTTTCCAGGATTTTCTTTAAACTTTGGTTGGTTCTTTCAACCTGACCACTAGTCATCGGGTGATATGGTGTGCCTGTCTTATGACGAACACCATACTTTTCAAGAACTTTCTCTAGGGGTCGGTTGCAGAAATGTGTTCCTTCATCACTGATCAAGGCACGTGGACATCCAAATCTCACGAAAATGTTTTTCTTTAAGAATTTCATGACCGTCTTATGATCATTGTGAAGAGTGGCTTGAGCCTCTACCCATTTCGACACGTAATCCACGCAGACTAAGATGTATTTGTTACCACAAGATGATGGGAATGGTCCCATAAAATCGATGCCCCATACATCAAAGACTTTGCATTCTAGGATGGGTTTCAATGGCATGTCGAAACGCCTTGTTAGAGTACCGGTTCTTCGGCATCTAACACACGCTTTACAGAAAGCTTCTGTGTCCTTAAAGATCGTGGGCCAATAGAAACCGGATTGGAAGATCTTAGCAACGGTTTTCCAAGGACCAAAGTGACCTCCAGTGGGTCCACTGTGGCACTGCTCAATAATATCGCGCTGCTCAGATTCCGGAACACATCTTCTAAGCAGACCCTCTTTACAAATCTTAAACAGATAAGGTTCATCCCAAACGAAAGATTTCAAATCCGAGAAGAACTTTTTCTTCTCCTGATAGGACAATTCTGGATCAAGATATCGGGAATGAAGGTAATTGACAATGGAAGAATACCATGGAACATCAGGAGGACAACCGTCGATAAGCATGATATTCTCCAGAGGAAAGTAAAGATCTATATCGTCAGGGTCATCCTTTTCCTCACTTAACATTCGTGAGACATGATCCGCCACAACATTTTCACTGCCCTTTTTGTCTTTAATTTGAACGTCAAACTCTTGTAGGGTCGAGATCCAACGCATGGCGCGGTTTGGCCTCTTTCTTAGTCATCAGATATCGCAAAGCAGCATGATCAGTCCACATAATCACTTGAGCTCCTAACAAGTAACTACGAAACTTGTCCATAGCAAAGACTACGGCCAATAATTCCTTTTCAGTAGTAGTATAGTTAACTTGAGAAGGATTCAATGTGTGGTCAAGCGTAATAGATTGGCTGGAATTTCCTTTGATTCTTTGTCCTAAAACAAAGCACCAATGCATAGTTTGATGCGTCGCACATAAGCTCAAAAGGTAGGTTCCAGTCCGGCGATATAAGAATTGGAGCAGAGATTAAACGGTCCTTAAGCTCCTCAAACGCCTGTTTGCAACTCTCATCAAAATTGAAATCAACGTCTTTCTTTAGTAAAGTAGATAGGGGCTTGGCTATCTTGGAGAAGTCTTGAATGAATCTTCTGTAGAAACCGACATGTCCAAGAAAACCTCTCACTTCACGCACATTCTTAGGATAACTCATCTTCTCGATAGCTTCTACTTTTGCCCTGTCAACTTCTATACCTTTGGCGGAGATTTTGTGGCCAAGAACTATTCCCTCATCAACCATGAAATGGCATTTTTCCCAATTGAGCACTAAGTTCTTTTCCACACATCTGGATAAGACCTGGTCAAGGTTGTCAAGACAATCATCGAAAGACTGACCAAAGACCGAAAAATCGTCCATAAAGATTTCCATACACTTTTCTACTAGCCTGTCAAAGATAGCCAGCATACATCTTTGAAAAGTAGCTGGGGCTTTGCAGAGACCAAATGGCATTCGCCTGTAGGCGAATGTACCATAAGGGCAGGTAAAAGTGGTCTTTTCTTGGTCAGCTGGATCAATGGGTATCTGAAAATATCCTGAATATCCATCCAGGAAGCAATAGAATGCGTGTCCCGCCAGACGCTCAAGCATCTGGTCAATGAATGGAAGGGGAAAGTGATCTTTCATGGTTACCTCATTGAGCTTCCGATAATCGATGCAGACTCTGTAACCAGTGACAAGTCTCAACGCTATTTCCTCTCCCTTCTCATTCTTCTCAATCGTAATTCCACCTTTCTTGGGAACTACTTGAGTCGGGGAAACCCATTCACTATCAGCGATGGAATAAATGATTCCCATGTCCAGAAGTTTGATGATATCTTTCTTAACCACCTCTAGCATATGAGGGTTGAGCCTCCTCTGGGGCTGTCTAACACATTTCGCACCCTCATTAGTCTTGATCTTATGCATACAGATGTCCGGAGATATCCCTCTGATATCTCCTACTTGCCACCCAAATGCTATTTCATTTTTCTTCAAGACGTTGATTAACTTCATTTCCTCTAAACGAGACAACTTGGCAGATATAATCAATGGAAGCTTGTCACCTTCTCTTAGAAACACATACTTTAAATGTTTAGGCAACGGCTTCAACACCAAATCTGCAGGGGGGGTCTTCTAAACTTGATTTGAGCTCTCCACCTTTCAACTCAACATCGCTGAGTTTACTTAGCGGTCCCACCGCCAAAGCTGCTCCTTTCAACGACTCATCCTTAAATTCAGCTTCTAACTGCTCTAGACTTACCACACCATGATTATTCAAATTATCAACCAGTCGCTCATACTCAGTTGCAACAGCCATGACTTGCTTCTCCATTAAATCATCGAAGTCATCAGACGTATCCTCAATGGAAAAAGCGGTTGGAGGACCAGAGGGTACTTGAGTGGATCTGGAGACATTATAGCTTACCTCTTGATCACCAACACGTATCATCACTCGCCCACCATCGCAGCTTCAATGAGGGCTCTAGTCAGTAGAGAAAAGGTCTTCCAAGAATCGAGGGACATTTTCATCTTTTTCAATGTCTAGACGCACGTACCGTCAACGGGAAAGGTAAATCGATCGATTTGAACTAAATACGTCTTTTAAGATTCCCATTGCTTTCTTAGAAGATCTATCAAATAATTGCAAATTCATGGTAGTGGGTTCTAGAAGATCAATTAAACCTAGTTGTTTACACACAGACAATGGCATGAGGCTTATAGATGCACCCAGGTCACACAAAGAGTTAGGGAAGACCAGGCCTCCTATTAACACTGTAAGCACGAACTTTCCAGGGTCACCTCTCTTGGTTGGTAAGTTTTCATAATTGATCATTGAACAATCCTCACCAATCACCTCTCCATGTCCTCGACAACTTCCTTTTTGAAGAAACAACATCCTTGATAAATTTTGTATACTTAGGCATTTCAACCAAGACCTCTGATAATGGAAGATTCACCTGAGTATTTTTCAAGAGATTCAGCACCTTTTCATACTTCTTATCTTCACTCAAAGGGATGTTGCTCTTTCTTGGTGGAAATGGAAGTTTTTTCAGATCATTCTCAGAAAAGACTTTCTTTGAAGATGCACTGACAACTTTGTCTTCTAGATCCTTCCACCGAACAGCTTTTTCAATCTTTTTATTAGTCAGGGGATCAGCCTCCTGACTTCCACTTGTTTCTTCAGTCCTCAGGGGATCAGCCACCCGAGGACTTCCAGATTTTTCACCTCTCAGGGGATCAGCCACCTGAGTATTTTCCTTCGGCCAAGGGGAGTGTAGGTGCTCAGCTTCCCCTCCTGCCTTATCAATGGCAGGAGGGGCTAGTGGTTTCCCTGGTGGGAAGGACCACTAACTTGAGTACCGCTTCTTAGATTCATTGCACTGGCCTCCTCTCTACCGTATGGAATTGATGGTACGAGGTCAGTACATTGGCCATTGTTCAAGTCGGTTTGAGCAACTTGACCGCCCTTTGGATTTTTCTCAATGAAACTAGGCAGTTGCCCTGGGGGTCTTGAAGCTAACTGTTCAGCCAGTTGCCCAATTTGCCTCTCAAGGTTCTTATTTGTAGTCATCAGGAGTTGGATACTTTTATTTTGCTCCTCCAATTTAGCTTCAAGATTGTTAGATTGGGAGGGGCCTTGAGAGTTTTGGAAATTTTGAGAATAGGGCTGGCTGGGCCGACTTTGGACAACAGGATTAGAATTGGCGGGCCAATTCTGATTGAACCTTTGATTAGAATTTGAGAAATTGGAATTCTGGTTCTGAGGAAAACCAGGCTTTCTATTGACGTTTTGATTCTGATTGAAATTTGAATTTGGATTGAAACTTGAAGATTGATTAAACCCTTGGTTTTGGAGATTATTCTGGCCAGAAAACTGATTGAACCTTTGATTGTTATGGCCATAGAATGCATTTACTTCAGAATTCTGCCCGTTCATAGGGCAGAATCTAGATGTATGCCCCACCTCATCACAATTCTGACATGTGACTTGATTATATTGTCCATGATCATGAACAACATTCACTTGATAAGGTGCAGGGGGATTAAATTGACACTGGCCAATCATGTGGCCCGTCTGACAACAGCTCTCACAATATAGAACCTGAGGGTTCTGTGGGAAGGAAGGAGTTTGATTCGTTTGATTTGAAACTTGAGAAGTTGTCATCTGCTTCTACAGCATGGCGATCAAACTTTGCATGTTGACTTCCTCAACCTTAGGAGGAGGAGGTGCTTGAATGGCTTGATAAGAGGGAGCATAGTTGTATTTGGCAATGTCCTCGACAAAGCCCACCCTCATCAGTGTTTTCTTCAAAAACGCCCCACGAGATGAACTATTGACCATGCCTTTTAAGCCTCGGTCAATCCACTAAAGAAAGTGTTGACTTGCCTTTGCAATGGCAAGCCATGGTGGGGACACTTTCTAAGCAGAGACTTGAATCTTTTCCAACAATCGAAAAAGGATTCATTCTCTTTCTGATAGAAAGTGAATATGTCGTTTAAACACTGGGCTGTCTTTGAAGGTGGGAAATATTGACTTAAAAATTCTTTTTCAAGTTCAGCCCAGGTGGTAATAGATTCAGTGGGGAGAGAAGTATACCACTCTTTAGCTTCTCCCTTTAGAGAAAATGGGAACAGTTTCAGTTTAATAGCATCGTCACTTACTCCTTGGATGCGTGTAGTACCGCATATTTCCAAGAATGTATGCAAGTGAGTATGGGGATTCTCTGACTGATAACCATGGAAAATAGATGCATGCTGCATCATCTGAATGAGTCCCGGCTTTAGCTCGAAGGTCTGTGCCGTTATGGCTGGGATAACAATAGCCGGGTTGACTTTGACTTCGCTTGGCATGGCGTAGTCTGCCAACGTACGTCTATCCTCATCAGCCATGATTATGAAGTTTTCGAATTCTTCGGCTAAACGATCCTCTAGATCTTGATCGGCTTCTTCAAAAGGAGCCGCAGAACGGAGTTTCCGCCTGTTTGGCCGGACTATGGTCCGCTCTAAGTCAGGGGTATACAGTAATGGTCCCTTCTGACTTCGAGTTTGCATAAACCGAACCAAAATCAGGTGGTTGAAACCTAAAAACTAAGAATTTAAAAACCTAAACTAAAAATTAAAGCCTAAGGAAAGAAAAAGAAATAATAGTAATTAAGACAGGGGAACAGACGGACGTCCAGAAAACTGGACGGGCGTCTGCCTAGAAATTGAACTAGACGGGCGTCTGGAAGTCCAAACGCTCGTCCGATAAGTTGAAGAACTGGACGGACGTCCAAATTGGATGGACGCTCGTCCAACAGGTTAAAAACGATTCAGAGTTGAAAATTTTAGAATGACGGGCGCCCACTGGTCTGAGACGCCCGTTTGGAAGCGTAAAACGAAGCGAGGAGCAGAGAAAAACAAAGAGGAAAAGATGGGAGAAAAACAAAGATAGAAAACAGATAGAAAGAAAGTCTAATCCTAAGGGGATTGGAGAACTATAAAAGAAAAACTACGAAAACCCTAATAACCTAAACTATAACTAACTAGAAAAAAAAGATTAAAAACAAGGAAAATAAAAACTAAAGCAACCGTCCGGTTCCCCGGCAACGGCGCCAAAAACTTGTTCACGGATTTTATTAACAAGTAATAAATTTATAATCCGATATACCTCAAGTGCAAGGATCGTAGTAAAGAGGTTGATACCGGGTCGATCTTACGGGGAATCGGAGGTTGTTAACTCTAGTCTTTATTCTAACCTAACTATGTCACGATTACCAAACTAAACAGATACGAAAACAGTAAATAATTCACAAGAAAGATAACAATAACGTAAACTGGACAGAAGATCAATGACCTAAAGCCAGGAAAGATAGTTTCGAACCAATTTAAAATAAACTAAACCTAGTATGCAATAAAAGACTAACTAAGCTAAACAATTCAAATTCAAGGGGTTTTAAATCAATAAGTTACGAGCGAACAAGCAATTGATCCACCTATCCTATCAACATTCAATTTCAATTCGATTATTTCGTGATTACTAATCAAGTTGTGATTCACTGATCAAAGGTATGAACCCTAATTTCTTAGGCAAATTCGCCTATTAATCTCTCGTCTTTCGATCTAAAGATTAACGCTTTTCTAACCAAAGGTGTAAACTTTAAACGTTTCTAACCTAGAAATCTAACCTAATAACTCTCGTTAATTAGATCAAATATCTATTCTTTATCATGGTGATCTAAAGTCTAACATGATTTTCATCAAATAAACGATCAACAAAGCAAACATCTTTCGATATAAATTTGCAATAAACAACACAAAGCATGATAAAAGAAACAACTCGTAATAGATACTCACAAAATAATCACGAAAAGAAACTGAATTGTTGATCGGACGGCTTCACAACGCTCCGTTCAATGGAGGTCTAGCCTCTTAGCATCCTCTTGAAGCTTGAATTGTATAGAAAGACATAAAAAGTAGCTAATCTAATCTAAGAATTTAAGAACATAAAAGTTGATGAAAACTGGTAAAAACCGCAGCCTAAGCCGCCCCTAGGATTAGGGTTTTGAGTAATGTGTAATTGGTATCCTTAATGTGGAAAAACGCAGCTATATTTATAGATAACTAAGTCGGTTTCAGCATGGCGGCGGCTGGACGCCCGTCCACTCCTTCCGGACGCTCGTCCACTCAGCGTCCAAACTCTCTGTATCAACTTTTTCCTCCTGGACGCTCGTTCACTATTCCGGACGCCCATCCATTCTGGACGCCAGTTCAAACTTCTGGACGCCAGTCCAGAATCGACTTAATCTTGATTTCTTCATCTTTATCCTTTTTCATCAATGTAAATCATCATTATCTCTTTTATCATCAATGAAATTCGACTCTTTTCTCTTTTTGATCAACATTTGAGCATCAAACACGTACCTATAACACATTAAAACATCGCAAAATGTAATATCATCCAAATAATTAAAAAATCACAATTAAAACACCAAAATTAACCTACTTTGCGAATAACTCATTTAAAATATCATTTACTCAATAATTCGATTAAACACTCGTTTCTTATGCAAATTATACGAATATGAGGGAAATTATCATAAAATATAGCAATATAAATCGTATAAATTCACCCTTAACAAACATAAATAAGAATGAGAATATAAACCACGCCATAATGATAGATATATAAAGACGAATCAGCCGGGCTCGGTTTTACACTGAGCTGAATCAAAAACTGTGTAAGTCGAGAAAACCAAGCCTGGGGAGCCAGACAGAGACCATATAAATTGCGATTCAACCAACAAACGTGACGAGGAAACTTTGGATGAACATAACCCTATGGCTGTTCCATAAAAATAGTGTCCTCTAAGAAACCATGCCGAGAGGCATTTTGAATATCAAGTTGTCGGATAGGCCAACCCAACTAATGAGCTAAAGCGAGGACAGTGCGAATAGTGACAGGCTTGACGACGGGACTAGAGGTCTCGGTAAAGTCAACCCCTTCATTCTGATGAAAACCCTTAAATACAAGACGCGCTTTATAGCGCCCAATATGACCATGTGAATTTTGTTTAATGCGGTAAAACATTTACATCCAATAACATTTGCAGAAGGAGACAGAGGAACCAAGGTCCAAGTATTATTATTTAGTAGTGTTATAAACTCATCATGCATGGCCTGATCTAGGTCGGTTTTGAGCCCTATAAAATCTATTTTGGTAGAATTTTACATCACAACTTTCATAGCAGACTTTATTTTTTAGTTTTCTCCCTAGAAACTTTAGATCTATTTTATTTCTTTCACTCAAAAGCAACTTTTAGCACAATTTCTTCCGATCTTCGCGATTGGATCAGAAGGAATTGACAACTTCTTGTAGTTGCATCATTTAGATCTTGCCATTGTTAAATTATTCTCTTTTCATCATGCTTTCGATTTTGTTTCTTTTTGTTTCTTGCAATTCTACTTTTATTAATTATGAATAGTTAATTTTATTATAGTCGAATTATGTGACGGTTTACTGAAATTGATGCCTTGAAAATGATTTAGGATTAGGTTGTGTGTAAAATTAATTCTTTTGAACTGCTTGTGTCTAAAAACTTAATCTTAATGCTTGAATTAAATCTGATCACTTGATTCATTAATTTACACACGATCTTTATAATGTATTTTAAGAGAGGTGTGTGGAAAAGGGTTTTGGGATCACCGTGCACCTAACTAGTCGAGTGTTTGAGCGTGTTCCTCACATGAGGTTTTTCTTGTTAAGCCGTGAATTCGGTGGACACAAAGCGTCTATCGCCTTAATCATGCTAGGTCATTTAAATCTCAATTAGGTCTTTGTTGAACCAAACATAAGGGACTTGGGTTGTGGTATCGGCGCTATGGACCATTGTAGAGATTACACCCACAAACACGTTCATTAGTACAATTGATTGGTTAGTCAGAAATGCCTATTCCTAGTGATTCGGTAGAGATGTCGAGAGTAGCTTGCTTGATCATATTTTGACTATTGCTTTATTAATATTTTAATCTTGTTTTATTATTTGCTATAGAATATTCCACGATTTTATTGACTAAACTATATACAAAAGTGATTGTGATACTTGATCGATTCATCATGGGATATGACCTTACTCGTTGTTGTAGTACAACCGACCCGGTACCCTACCGGTTAAAGTTGGTTTACTATAATTCATCCATCATCCTGATAGTATCCACACTTGCAAATCGAACAACAATGTTTTTCCACACAGTTTGGGCACTCTTGAAATACATCAAGCTCTCAAAAAAGTATTATCTATCGAGTTCAAGATCCAAGTCCTCACCATTGTATCACATTTCCTCAAACTTGAAAATCAGCAAAATTCATTTATGGTTTCTTGATTGTACCATCAAAAAACCTAAACTTGTTCTATGGTTTCTTCAAGTTTTTATGAACACAAAGTAATCTTGAAGAAAACTCTTATGTTTCTTCTGCTTAACACCAGAGTTAGCACAAACTGAGCAAGAAACTCTCTGATACCATATTGAAATTGATAGAAAACTCAAAACAAAATGTAATGTGGAATTCTCTTCAGTCAAATATAATGAACAACTTAAGTTACAATTTTGTTGATATTGAAGGTTTATAGATTATACTTCACTACATCGGTTAGATTCAGTTATAACATAATAAGTAGTTACAACAGAACATAGTCAGCCGTGAAATGTCTCGGCTGAATTCTCTAAGTCAGCTGAGTCTACAAGTCAGCTCTGAGTCAGCTTAGTCTTCAAGTAAGCTGAGCTGAGTATATGAGTGTGTGTACATCCTCTTGCATCAAACACTCCCAAATCCATATAGTGCAATAGAGACTGCACTCTTCCGGTATATAGAACATCTTTACTCCACTTACTCATATTAGTTACCGAGAGCCCACTAATATAACCATTACTTATGGATATCTCGGCCTCCACAGCATGCTTCATAAATAGAGCAAGGCATTGTCCGTAAGACCTCTCCATAACATATTATCCTTGAACTACCATTAACCTCAAAGATCGATATCCTCTGTGTTGATGTAGTGCCATAAACCCAACCGGGTTGGACCGGATCTGACCGGGTCGGGTCATTTCACTACGACTTTATGTTTGTATGTATAATAAATGGATTTCTGTTATTATATATTTGTTTGTTTAACGAACCAATTATGATGTTGCATATATGATAATATCCTTAGTGTCAAACTGTGAACGAGAAATCATAATAGTGATTATGGTTGATGAGATCTCGACTCACTTTAGTAGGTTTGATACTTAAACGTCTATAGTCGTATGTGTTATTCAATGAACATTAATAGTACGATTAGACTAGCACGTATTAGATGTCTTATGTCTTATGAAGATAGGAATAGATCTCGTCTATCGAAATGTAGGGACACTTGGACTGTACGTGGACGTGTATTAAAGAATGCGTACATTAGACTGACCCACTTACTTTATTAAGTGTCACGCTATGTGACGGTTGTGTAATTATCCTAAGACCTAAGTCTTCATGACATCACAAAGGTGAATTGTCATGCTTTGACGCTATTGAGGTTTCCCTTATTCATTGGGCGATCATGCGGTAGTTTTTGGGTATGATATTGAAGCATGTGTAAGATTCATGTTGCTAGTCCGAAATTGCATATCCTAATGGTAGGAGTAAGTATCCGAAAGGGCCTTCTTATAAGGAATGTCTAGCTCTCGTGAATCTTTGCAAAGTAGGAGTAAATGAGTTACTTTAGAGAGTGTGATATCCGGATTATAAGATGCGATCGTTAACGTATTGAAACTCGAGATACGACCGTATGGATATTGTAACAAATGATAGAATTCTATTTACACGGTAATCGCTTTCACATGAAAGGTAGTAGTCATTGCATTTGACTCTTTTCGATGATTAGGGGTCATGACATGTTACTAGACGCTATTCATGATCGTTAGGTATGAAGAAGGCATTTTAGTAAATGAACTTAGTGTCTATGTCCAACATATTCGAAGCCTATCGGGTCACACGCATAAGAACTTCTAACCGGATTAAAATGCGGTTATAGTGATAACTGAGATAAGGAAAATTTTTATCTCGACTATAAAGTGACATAGTGATAAAGTAATATAGTAGTATTTATTTATTATGATATACATTTTATACGTGTATATGATACACATGTATTTTATTAAGTTAATCATAGCATTACATTATGTATTAATATTACATAGTAATATATGTATAGATTTATGTGTGTTGTATATATATATATATATATATATATATATATATATACAAGAAATAATGTGTCCAATATCTGTCATTATTGTTCTTATATGATTAATGATGTATAGTGTCTGTCATATTATATGATTAATAGCGATATTATACTCTCACTAAAAGTTCATATCAATGAAGATAATTTTCATCATTATTGCTTCGATCTCCCTCATTAAAAATAACAAAGACTAACAATATACCCCCATCACTAGAATATCAATATTCCCGTCACCATAAGTCTTTTTACCGCCAATATTTTATTTTGTCATTAGTAATTATACCTTCATTAAACGTTAATGTGATAATGCTAAACTTATCATCATTATTAATTATTAATTGCACTACAATGATTTTGCATTATTCATAATTACCATTATTGAGTTAAATCTATTTAAAACCCACAAATATTAATACACAAACATTAAAAGAAATTATATATTTTATTGAAATAAACATTAACATGATATTTTCCAACACTAAAACATCTAAGCAAGACGAGTTCAACATCAAAAGAACAAGTCAAATCAAATGTAATACTAAATGACAAAGTTATTTTAAAACACCTACACCACTCACACACCAGAACATACTATCATCCCATTTAACAAACTTGAAGCTATTAGGTGAAACTAGAATTAAGCGGGTTCTTCATGCTTATGCAACAATCAACCTTATCAAGATCTTCAATCTTGTAATTTTGATAGTTGTGAATGAACCAATTTTCAGCATGGTATGCAATGAATTCAACATTCCCTGCAAAATTGTTATCAAAAGTGTCGGATGACATTTAATGAAAAACTAAAAACTCAATGAAAAATTAATAATCACAAGACCAAAAAGAAAAAATATGGGCACATCCAATGACTAAATACATCTAAAATAGTTCATTGAAAAAGCATATAATCTCTTATGTACAGGATGATATCACATTCTCAACCTTAAAACATACTCCACATTTGTCATCCGAATGAGCCTTTCTCATAACTAGTTCAACGACATACTATAAATTGTTAATAATTTACACGATGGCTATTCTAATAAAATTAATAGTGCCAATGTGTAAATGGGTCATAATAATCGAACTAACTACAAAACCAAAATCCTAAGTACCTACACACATGACAAAAGAGACGCGCAACAAAAAAGATTTAAATGCTAAAAAGCTATCAAAGACTAGAAAAATATATTGATCTTATCAACATGACAAATGTCGACTTTTATGTCATTAAAGAAAGTCAAGGAAGAAAAACTATACACACGCCAAAAATAGTAAAATGAAGAAATCGATTGCATGAATATGGACTTTAAATAAAAATAAAGGAAGAGAAAATTAAATACCTATTCAAGGTCATGGTGAGGCGTTAGTGGTCCATTTGAAATTTGTTGAGTGCCATTCTCAATTTATGCGTACGCGTTGAAATCTCATTTCTGAAAGAAAAAACGCGTTTTATCGATGTATTATAAAATTTTTAAAGTTTACCATTTCTTCTATGATTGTTCGTGTTCATAGGTTCTTGATCTTCAACCGATAGCTTTTGATTGTTACTGTGCAAAATATATTAAGAGAGTAAGTACCAAAAGCAAAGCTCTTACAACCTCTCACCTTTATCCAAACAGGAAGTCATGTTTTGTCTAAAACCTTGACATAATTAAAGGAGATCAAACTGATGAAAAAAATTGACTAATAAGCTTCAAAGCTGAACAAACAAGCAATCTCAGTTCAATATCCAAAATCATAGGTTCGTGTCTTTAATTTCTTACAAAATGACTGATAAACAAGTCCAATACAAGATTAAAGATTGAACCATAACACAAATTAGCAATGTTGATCTTAACTTAGCAAAATAGATATAGTTTAAGCACTAAAACTAACAACAAGCTTGGCACTTAAAGATGCAATAATATATCAACAAGCTTAAATGAGATCATAGAACTCAATAGAATAAACAGATGATCGATAAATAAAATATACCATTATATTACGCAATAGGCCTCCATGATTTTTGCCATATCCACACTCCTTAGCAAGTTTACTAGGTGCTATATATCTTGCTTTGCTTTGCTGAACGTGCCATTGTTATTTTTTGCAAGTATTTCAATTATCTATCAACATTATATGTGTAACATATAATTATAAAACGATCAAAATTTTAAAATAATTCAAGTGTCAAGGAAAAATAAACCATGTAGTAACAAGATAGGAAGAATTCAATATGTCTAGAAAGATATAAGAGCCTTAAGCGATCGGGTTATATTGGTGGCGATTCTATACTCATTCAAGAAAAGTTCACCGACTTCGGACCTTCAAGTGACCCAAGATATGTTGTGTTGGCGAGGACAAGGGTTGTGGTTGATTAGCTCAAAACAATCCATTAAAAAAGCGGGCGCCAAAAATATGTTGAGCGTCTTTAGTGGCACCACTGTGAGTGACAAAGGACATTTTAATAGTGGGTTCTGAACACTGAGGATCGACTCTCATAGTCAACCGGGTGAAAGTCAATTTTCACGTGTAGATCCGACTCTAAAAAGTCGATTGATTCCGGTGTGTTACCATCGATTAGATGTCGTTTGCCAAAACAACAACAAAAAAATGTAAAAGAAGCAAAAAAATTTAAATATGTACACGATTAAAACCGATATCAACCCAAATAAAATGATGATGTCGTGTGCCGAACTCACTCTTGAATTGTTCACTGTTCAACCCAAACAAAAACAACGAAGATAATTTAGGGAGAAATAAAACAATATGGTAAATTAGGTGTGCAAAATCTGAATTCATTGTATAGAAACAATAAAAAAAAAGTGTTGTAGCTTGGCGGCGGTTTGATTCAAATACCTTACTTCTAACATGAAATTTGGGATCGATGTCAAGACTAGTTGGAAACAGTTCATAACATCTTGGAGGTGGGAAAGCGATCCGAGTAACGGTGAATATGAGATGAAAATGGAGATTGATGCACTATCGCACCACATATATTTCTATACAAGGGATCGAAAAAGGTATGGAGAATCGCTCTTTGAATGGGATTAGATTGATCGAAAAGGAATGGGAAGCGGCTCATGGGATGGGATTAGATTGATGGTCTAAGCTTCTTCACATTTTCAACATTCCTGAAATTTCGACATTGCTTGAAGTGAAAACCATTTACTTACAACCTGTGTGTTACTTAGCCATGAGTATTAGAAATGGAAATCTAATAATTCTTTTTTTTTAATCATAAATACAAATTTTGCATTTCATCATAAGTTCATTATGACTTTTTTTAATAATCCGTCTGCACTACTGAACATTTTTTACAAAGTGAATGAAGAATTGAATGATGTACAATAGGAAAAGAAATACTCAATGTAATAAGACTATGAAGTTTTGCTTGATGAGACACCAATGTTCTTTGAGAAAGACATATGATACTAGAGCATGGCTTATTGGAAGATTGTACACGGGAATTGAACAAGACGGAAAAAAGGGCTTCAAAAAGAGATGGATTTTACGAAAATATAAAGCGTGCGATTCAAATTTGTTCGAATGTAGCAGGAAGAAGGAAGTTGAAGCGGAGGCGATTAAGTTCGAAAGATTGGGACAATGTTGGGGAAACATTGTATGCGAGGATCCGTATATGTCGAGCAATGCCATGACAAAGAGCGGATTAGATGTGACAATCACGAGATATTTGATAGACAAAATGGCGTGAAAGGATGCCCTTCATTCCTTACAACTCCCAAGCTACGGTTATATTGGTACCAACTATATCTTTTAATGTGAACCCGTTCATACCAGGGGAAGGAAGGCAGTCGTACTTATCATCCGGTGTGAATCAATCGACCCGTTGCTTTGATTCCATTCTCGATAATCACATCCCGAGATTTGAATGTCACGGATGTAACCATCTCTCCCATTTGTTGTATTGATGTGAGTACCAATATTGGATGAATCATAAATGTTAAGATGCTCTACAAGTAGATTTGAAAGGCCACTAAACATTTCACTTCCATGAAATCCTGAGTGATAATTGATCGCAAGCGGAGCCTGATATGAGCATTAAGTGGTCGACTTGCCGTAAGATATTCCATATTCATCCCACCGCTTTTAAAGCGCTACGCGTCATAACTCATTACTCATACTAATATTGATGTTCTCAATGCAAAATGTTCAAGAATGGGGACGATCTGGATAATATACAGAAGATTCCGGTGGAGAAAAACCAATAATGTTACGAACCAAAGCACATTGCTGCAATATCTTGCATGAATATTCCATGATAGGCGCATTCAAGAATGTTAAATTGAAATGAGTATGTTACTAGACCCAATGAATTCCACCGGATAGAGGTCTACTATAATTTGAGGTACTAGCATCAAATAGCTTGCACCAAGTGAGCCTTGTCCTCTCGATAGTTCCATTATTGCCTGTTATGACATGAACTAACAAAGAACTTTCCTTCAGAAGGCATTGTCTAAAGAAGAAGAGGACAACGATAAGACAGAATTGGAGAAATAAGTGAATAGTGAAAAACAAGGATTTGAATAGATGGAGGCCAAAGAGAGTCTTGGAAATACCAAGAAGTCATGTCGCCACCTACTATAAAATCAACGAAACATCTACAGCGAGTTTACCAGGTTCTTGTTCATTGTAAAACAAAGACAAAAAAGTCTATTGATTCCGTGTGTTGCCACGCAGTATAAACACCATGGTGACACTAAAGGCGCTCAAGATGTTCCGTTGTAAATAAAAGGGAGAAAATGGTGTTTCCAAGAGCGGTATTTTCAATGCAAGCTTAGCTATATGTTGAAAGCGATGAGGAAGCTTCGTTAACATACCACGACACGTGATCCTACGATATATTGAGATTTGTGGTTAATGAATCGGCGACAGCAGACAGGCTAACATGGCGAGGAGGTGAGCACCAATGAGTGAATTTCTAGTTTGCACCTAAAGACTAGTGTGACTACTACAATCACTTTGTAGTCCTTTTGGTGATTGCAAGTTGCAACCCCAATGATTTAGCATGAGTTCAATGTTCTTGTCTTCGAGATATGAACCGAAAGTCAAAAGCATATGGTCTTTAAGGGATGCAATTAATGGTTGCATCGGGATGAAAAAAAAAGCGAGCAAAGCTGCGAAGAAAGTCGATTTTCAATAGCATTTACAATATTATTGAAGCAGTTAAGAAAATGCGATGTATCTAATCTCTTGAGATACAAACAAAGACTCGTGAGATACTTTATTGAAATCGCAAAAGAAGTCTGATGAGCGATTATCTAATCTCTCGATGTAAATGACCATGTCGAGGTGGCTTATGGCTCTCATCCACGGTATCATCTAAGTTTTAAGCCATATGTAATACTTAAAAAGACCACTTGATTAGATGACTTTTGTCAAAACAACAACAAAAACAACAAAAGGTAGAAGCGACAACAACTTTTATATGTGTACTGATTAAACTAATATCAACCCAAAGAAAATCGATGTAAGTGTCTCAAATCACAGCGAATTGTTCACCTATTCAACCCAAACAAACAAAAAACAACGAAGAAAAATTAGGTCAAAATAAATTGATTTGGTAAATTAGGCTGAGAAATCTTAATTCATTGTAAAGCAGCAAAAAAAAACATACAGAAAAACGCCACCCTGATAGGGTTGAAAGATGTCTTTTCGGTCTTCGATATGATGATCTCGACTCCTTGATGTTAATAGGATGATCGCACCAAAATATTTTGCGCACATGGGATTTACGCCCAAATAATTATTTGCCGCTAGTGGATTTACGCCAATTATGGGAATTTAGTTTTTAATAGATAAAATCAGTTTTAATAATGTATTTTAATTGTATATAGTAGAAAAAAAGATCCGTATTTCCTTTATTTTTTAAATTGTATCAATGCGGACCAAATTAAAATTGGTCACTAAAAGTTTATCTTTTAATGATACAAAATTCTATCTCTCACTAAAACTGTGAAATTTTTTACGTTTGGTGACCGGAATCTCACCCTCTCACCAATTTTTGTCATTATATCTTCATTTTTTGTAGTGTATATATATATATATATATATATATATATATATATATATATATATATATACACATATGTAAATTGATTTATAGTAATATAATAAAGATATTCAATATTGGATATACAAAATATCTTGAGATTATCTAATATAAGAAAATTAAATTAAATGAGATAAGTCAATCAAATAAATTTTCCTTATTTTGTTAGCAAAATTTTTCTATCTCCCACTCCACTTAGAGGAAGCTTTTTCCCATTGGGAATGGGACATAATACTGATCTGATAATTCCCTATTGATAACGGTTAAAATATACCTATTTATGTCATCAATTCTAACTACTTAAATCGGAGTTAATTATATATATTTCATATTAAATCACTCTTTTATAGGTATTATTTAATGTTAAGTGATTACTAATATGATTTTGGTATTTAGTCGTTTTATTATTAAAAACCAATTTATTGTCGCGATAAATGCTGATTTTGCGAGATCATGATAAATCGGGAGGATAAATATCATTCAATTCGAAATCTCAAGATAATAAGGAAGAAAATCGGAGCATTAATCAAAAGACAAATCAGATCGACATAGAAGAGTGCGTTGGGGAACAAGTTAACAAGAAAGCGCGTTAAACACGTCTTGAGAAGGCTCGTCCACGAGCCCTTCATTCGATCGACCGAGGCATGTGGTTCGGCTACCCGAAGCTATCCGGACCTAAAGCGTGCATATCTTCTAGAACCATCCTATGTCGGCGAATCCTCTATATAAGCGCGGCGGCTTCTGAATGAGAACACACACCATTACAACACAAGACAATTTATACAATTTGAGTTTTTAGTTTTCTTTTCTTTATGTTTATTCACTGTGGATTCATCGAGTCTCCGGTTGGGGAGCGCATTAAAGAGTGGAGTCAATCTCGTCTTTGAGGGTATGACTATTCAATTATGCAATCTTTATTCGTAGATCGATATATTTTATTATAGAGTAGTTTCTCTTGTATTGATTAAATGATGTAGATTAATTTACGAACCCATGTGTTTAGGTTAACAACGCGTTAAAGTAATCATGATTTGTACCAACACGGAATCGTGTGTCGGTCGACCGAGACATGTCATTCGATCGCCCGAGTGTCGCTCATCGGTTGACGGCGTGGTGATGTGTAGGGCAATATTATGATCGGCCGACTACGTCGATTCTCCGATTTGGAATTAAAGCGAGTAATTAAACTCCGATCAACTTAATTATTTGTCATCATAATTTAACATGAAACCTAAAAAAGTGATTGTTACTTAGGATATAGATTGAATCGGCATCTAAGAAGTCGCCTTACCGAGAATGTTGCTTAGATGAGGAGTTACGGTTTATACCGCATCCACTAGTTTCGTAATTGTGTCGAAGTTATATGAGATGGAAGCGTTAAAAAAGCGAGAAGTCACGTAATGGAGGCACGATGATTTAGGTGGCCTAATCGGAGCTAAATCTACCTTAGGGGATGACTCCGTAGTCATAATAATTAATCTTTAACGTTTGTTTTATCTCGTTATCATCCTAATTCGCATGGGGAGTTATAATCTACTAGCGTAATCAATATCGCTTTTGTTTAGATAATATCCACAGTATTATCCATGTTTTGAGTAGTCTTTCGTTTGTCTTTGTGGTATTATGTGTCTTGTGGTTGTCACTATTTTATTTATCGCGTTTTAGTTGGTCGTAGACCGCTTCTTTCAATTTAGTTCTAATAGGATAAAGTTGTGTTTTGTTTGTGCCGAGTCTCTCGTGGATCGACCTCCGACTCTATCTAGCTATACTAAGATTGAACCTAGTTCTCTTGCTAGTGTGTTAGTAGGCATCGAGTTAATAATTTAACTTGACCTCAATCAAGTTTTTGGCGCGCTGCCGGGACTCGAGTCATTAAATCAAAATACACCCTATTTTGTTGTAGAGGTTGGATTCGTGGGACATTCAGTGAATAAAAGTCGTGTATTAAACGATTAGTAAGTAATAAATAAATAAAAAAATAAAAATAAAATAAAATTTTCGATCGACCGAACCACGCCTCTCGATCGAGCCGAGTTAATTTTTCATTTTACATTACGTATTAGTTTTATAATATTCTCGCTTCGTTTTATTTATGTTTTCTTTCTCAAACTTATTTCGAGTCTGTTTTAGTCTTATTTAGTTAGTTAAAGGCCTAGCCTTTACTAGTGATTAACCTGCTTTATTGTTGTTTATTATTTTATGATACGCTACTCGGAAATCGAAGGAACCGCTTGAGCCTTATAATCTGAAATAGAAATTTGCGAGAAGGAATAGGAAGTTAGCTAGTGAACTGTCTAAGCAAGGAGAAGAGATCCAAATCTTGAGGAAAGCGAGCACGAGGTGGAAGAAGGACATACAACCGATCATTAAGAGCATTCAGAATCAAAGCGAAAATGGAAGGCAATCGGTCAATCCAAACCTGGTACTTAATCCTCAAGTACGCGAATAATGCCAATAATGTGGAATGCAAATGCTAATAATGGGAACCAAGCTCAGGCCCAGGAGAAATGAGGCTTACTTTGCAAAGTTATGCAACGCCCACTATTGAACAATTCATTCCCTTCTATCGTAGCACCGCAAGATGCCGCGGGAAATCTATCACCCTAGGCCTAATGTAATTCAAATGGTGACCAACTATTCCACTTTTTCATGGAGTCCAGAGCGAGGATCCCGGTGTTCACGTAACAAACTTCTTGGAGATCGTTAGCACAGTGAAACTGTGACTAATCCTGAGGGTAACATTCGCCTTAAGCTTTTCCCTTTCACTTTGAAAGATAAAGCTAAGCAATGGCTTCTCTTTAGAGGTTTGGATCTATCACTACTTGGGAACAATTGTTGCAAAAAAATTATGAATAAGTATTTCCTGGGAAAAACCTTTAAGTTACGCCAAGACATCCTAGGATTTAAGCAACAACCTGGAGAGTTTTGATCAAGCTTGGGAGCGCTTTCAAGGAAGCTTATGAGGAAGTGTCCTCTCATCATTGGCATCTCTCTTGGCTTTTAATGCAAACTTTTTACCATGGGTTGAGAGAGGAGAAAATTAGAGTAGACGCCTCCAAAGAATGGAGGCGTTTGTTCTTTTATCTCCTCGATGAGGCACAAGGGAAGATGGAACAAATAAGCGATGAATAGCCAATGGGAGGCAATGACATAGCTACTGTGAAAATGGCTCTATGACATATTCGAGGATAGTGCATCTACCAAAATCTTAGAACAACTTTCATTGTAACAATAAGGTAGATGGGATGCAAGAAAGGATGGCAAAAGTAGAAAGGGTCGAGATCGAGTAGCACCTCAAAGTGAGAATCTTTGAGTCTTGAAGAAGCCAATTATACTCGGGGAGGCGATAAGCCTCAATCATAACTCCATCTGGATTCCGCAGATAGTGACCTTAATGCAAGAGAAAGGCCTAAACCGCCTACCACTTATGTACCACGAAAGAAACTAAAACTTTTGGTTGGGAAGGCGCAATAGAAAAATTGAGTAAATGTCGCTAACTTGATAATATGGGACAACTTTCAAAAT